>OY998160.1:4636859-5236859 GCA_963921925.1 Sphagnum tenellum | reverse complement strand
TATGTTACCCAATTTAAGGACACACCATTGTTCTTACCAACTAAACCCCTAACAAATTCCAAGGTGATGGTGTCGTTCAACACCTCCCCTTTTACACCTTCCCCTTTTCATATATATGCATGTAGAGGTTTACAATCACTTCTTCTAACTCTAGGGTTGTGCGCAACCTAAAGTTCCAACTATTCTTATCAAACTTCGGTCCCAACAGACAACAAATTTGTTCCTCTAATATGTCCTTTTCTCCGAATGTCTTAATGTCACGATCAAAACCTTTCAACCCTTGTTGGACCATAAAATAGTCTAAGTTGATATTTGTATTCACCTATTAACATAACATAAGAATGATTAGCAAAGTTAAATGAAACAATGCCTCCAAAACAAATTGAACTTGTTGTAACATTATCAAAATTAGGTGCAATTAGGGAGTCAAACCAATAAGCATGCTTCAACATTTGCAAAAAAATTATTTGCGTGCACGTACCAATTCTACCATGGTCAATTTGTGCAAGGTTCAAGAATATGTCAATTTGTACAATTTTCAAAAAATTACCAAAAATTTGAAAAGCATCACATGAACTTGATGTGCATATCAAAGACAATAGAAAGCTCACAACACAAAAGATTGAAAATGCCCAGGACACCAACAATAAGATTTTGAACATCCTCAATGTTTGTGTCATTCAATAGAATAAGACGCCCAAGCATCACGAGGTCATTCCTTCAAGAGTAATAACAATTTTTAAAGAGTTTTTATGTCCGTGGGTGACAAACTACAAAAATGTTAAATCATTGGAAAATTAAAAAGACAACCCAAGTTACAAGAATGAACCAATAAGGAAAAAAAATGAAAAAATGATTTTTTGAAAAAAAAAACTTTAACCATTATTGGAAAATTTCTTGAAGTTGTTCTTAATGGTACCACCCAATTGTACATACTCCCATGTAAGTATGGTGGCGGGCTAACTACTTGCATCTATTGTATAGTTCCCACCATCAACCTTTTCAACTTTTCTTTTATTTCCTAATTTGTTGTAAATTTATTTTTCTTTGGCTTTCAATCTTTGAACACCTATATTCACTTGTCTTACTCCAAGTAGTAACATTCACATCCACCATGTTAACTAAAATCATTATCATTTTGGCTTTAGTTATTGGTTTAGATTCTGCAGTTGAACCTCTTTTATCTTTAAACATGCACAACAACACATTTTGGGTTCTATGATTAGCCTTTATAACTAAATACTAATATGGAAGGACATATGTGACTAGTGACTACCGAGTTGCTAAACCCTTGTTGTTTCACCCATTCAGTTGCAAAGGACGTTCAATTACAAAGTCCAATCATTTAATGATTAGGATTTTTTTTTAAAAATTAAATGAAATTCCATGTCATCATTAACCTTGGTATGACATGTAAAGTGCATGCCATCTCAACTTAATTGTTTTATTCAACTGAGTGTTACATAAAATGCCTTGATGGATGGATGACATGTGTTACAAATTTATAAGCATGTTAAGTAGCAAGCTAGCCTAGCTTGCCTAGCCAAAAGTCAATGTAGCTTAACTTAGTTAGGCAACCTAGGTTACCTAACTTGGGCTAAGTGGCTTAGATTAAACACAAACATTGAACTCTTAACCCAAGAAGCCTAGATTATGTTACTTAACCTAAACCAAGTGGCCTAGGTATCATAAGTTGTAAGAATGAGGACTTGAAACCTTCACATTCACTTTGGGGTTCAAGTATTCATCTATTGCACTACCATATTTGTTTATAAAAATTATATTTAACACAAAGTTAGAAAGCTCAAATTTTTTAGCTTTGAACTACCCTTGGCCACCTTAGGTTGACCTAGGTCAACCTACCTACTACCCACCAACCTAGCCTAGACTTAGACCTCCCCAAGTTGATTTTAAATGAGCTAACTTGTCAACCTATACTACTTACTAACCTAACCTAGGTTAACCTAAGCATTATTAAGCTAAAAAATAAATTAACCTATGATAGTTATGTTACACATAGTTGCATCTAGCTTCATCATAGTCACATCTAGTCACACAAACTTGAAGTGGTCACAAACTTGATAAAATATCTTGTAATGAAGCTACCTAAGTTGATTTGGCAAAAACTTAAAGCTAGGAACTTAGGCAAGCCTACCTAGGTTAACCTATTAATAGGGTAACATAATCTTTAAGTATATTTAAACATATTAGATGTAATAAATTTCTTATGTTTAATTAAGCAACTTACACAATAGCATATATTATGAAGTAGGTTTTAACAAAGTAGTCTACATACATAAATTAACTTAATATGTATGTAAATCTAAGCTAGTGTGTTTAATAGTTGAAAACCAAGGAATTATGTGTCATATTTTTCAAAATGAATATTAAAATAATTGTAAATTAACAATAGATTGTTCAATACACATACACATGCATGTGAATTCATGATTTCAAAAACCTCCTAGCACACAAACAATTATAGCATGCCATAACAAATATTGGTGCCATAAATTCAAGACACACAAAAATCTTATGATATCACAAAAATCATGGATTATTATGAGAATTTGTGACACCTTATTACCAAGTGGCATGCCATGTCATCATCACATGGAAAACCAAAGCATTATAATTTGCAAAAAACAACAATATTTTCAACTAGCTAATAAATGAAATTAATTCATCAAATCAATGACTCGTGATGTTGACAAATAGGACCACATCATCTTGTTGGCAAATAATATGCTATGTTATCATGGGAGATTAAGTCATTATTAGTCATAAAGGTGAATGGTTTTTGCAACTAGCTAACCAAAAAATAATAATAATAATAATAATATGATAATTTACTAAAAAACCCAACAAGTTGTCATATTGACTATAGTTGCAAAACCATGATGCCACGTGGCATGTTGATGTCTCTTGCCATTACTTAGTGATTGTTATGACTAACTAATAGTTATAAATATAATTGAAACAAAAATTAGTCATTTTTGTGTCCAATTCAAAAGACAAGATTTGTTGTAGTGAAGGTAAAGTTTTTGGACTTGCATCTTGATGCAAAGAGCTACATTGAAGGATTAGACATCATCTCTAACATAATGATCAACTAGTAAATGTTTTGTTTTATCCAAAGTATTGTATATCATCATGTTGACTAATAGTCAAATATTTTATTACCACATGCACATGGAACACCACATCATCATGTTGTGAAACTAAAAGTCATTATTTTAATCACATTTTTTTTAATTAGCTGATTTTAGTTTATTTAGAGCATAATGTTAAAAATTTCAAGAATAATAATATATCTATTAAAAAAGACCTATTAACTATAGCTACAAAAACATAACATCACATAACATTTCAATGGCTTTACAATTACATGGTGATTTTTATGATTAAGTAGTTACAATTGTAGTAAAAAGGGGAGTTGTTTATTTACAAATAAAAAGGCCCATAATGTGTTGTTGTGATGGTTTGCATTTCACCAAATCTTGGGCAACTTATCAATTTGTGACCCATTATTCCGCAAATATGGCAAGGGTAGTTTAGTGGTCTTGGGGGTTTGCCAACTCAAATAGTAATTTTAGCAACAACTATAATAGGATCCTCCTTTTTGTTTTTATAGATTTCCACATTATGGTCGGTGCAATGACAATTGGTGTAATACATATTTGTCCTTGTAACTATGCTAATCATGAGTTTTTGGACTTGTGGTGACCAAAAACTCATGATTGTGGTGACTAAAAGTCATTTTAGTTGCCACAAGGTGTATGGTGATTAAAGGACAAAGACCTTCCTTGTTGCCTATTGTGGAAAAGCATTATATGAATTTAGAATCATCAATCTCTCCTCAATAGAATAGAAAACCAGATTTGAATGGGGTTTCTATCATAGTGGGACCTACACAGTCAGCTAGAGTAATGGAACATGTACAATAGGAAAATGGCAAGGTACTGCATGTAAAAGGGGATTTTGCAAAAGGTGTTAGGGAAAAGAAGCCCAAACCCATCTTCAAAATGAATAACCATGAGCAACACACCAAGACAATTGGACTACTAGTTAGCTCAAATTTGCAATCCAGTTCAAAACATAGCAATGGAATAATGTGGAATCAGGAGGTGCAGTTTCATTTAAAGGAAATGAAGTGGAACACAACCTAAATCTAGATCCAAAGTTACCATGCAAGTGGGGTTGCAAGCTAGCCAATACCAAAGAAGAACCATTCAACCATGTGGAGGCTAAACACCAATGCCACGAAAAGCTCAATCAGAGGTTTTACGCCCTGAAAGTTGTTGCGCCTAATGTTTCAAAGGTGTTTTTTTTATTGTGATTATGATGTGCATATAGAATTCCTTTTTCTTCATGTATAAGAATTACAAGCATGTGCAATTTTGACTTGATCTCATGTGGCGTTTTCAATGATTTCTAAGTTTGGTAGCACAAATCTTCATTGTGATGTCTATTTTTTTATGGATAAGTGCCACATCATCCACATCTCAAGAGGGGAAGGTTTGTCAAAAGCTAGTGTTCTGCATGCACAGATGTACTAAATACAAGACGTATTTTACATGCAAAAATATACAAAGTAAAAAAGGGAAAGGAAGGGAATGCTAGGGCAACATTATAAGTGTATATAAATGGTGAACATAACCTATGGAAGAAAACTCTTTAGCTCAATTCTTGCAAACTTTTCTAAAGTTTGTAGACTATTCCTCATGTTCATATTTGACAATTATATGCGTATTTTGAATCAAACAAAAAATTCCAACATTTTATTTGCACTTTTAAAGAAAATTGTCCTAAAGGTGGGTAGTTTGAAGAGGTGAAGAAAGTCTCTATGAGGGAGAGGTTTGAAATATTATCACAACATTGCCTTAGCACATTGAGCCTGGTCCAATTCTATAGTACTTGCCAACAATGTGGGCAGGTTTGTTGTGTCCACAAACTGTTCCCCTGCTCACCCAATATGTTGTGCACTATGTGCATTAAAGAGTAATATGATTTGTGCAAGTTGAATGACAGGGATAAATGAAACAAAACTTTTCCTCTTCGGAGCTTGTCTAAAGCAAAATGTTATTCAAATTGCTATTATAACTCTACTTTGTTGGAGTAAAGACTTACTTAATCTCCTCATCCTAATGAGTATGCACTTTCTTCCCATGCAAATTTACAACCATTGCTTGTCGATTTGTTTTTTTCATGCGTTTTTTATTGGTAATATGAACTCTTTTTAGAATTTGCTCTTGAGTGTATCCTCTTGATGTAATGGTGATTGTTGTTATTGTTAAAAATCAACCTTCTACTAGTCTTTCCCTAAATCTAAAATAGAAATGGGATCGACTTGCTCACTAAAACCTGCTTGTCTTGTGGGCTTTCTAAAGTTTGATCTCCTCAATGTTTCCTTACAATTTATCTTGTTTTTTTTATTGCTTCAAAAGCTCTTTCAAACTTGGATATCGAAGAGGATTTTTGAGAAAATAAGAAAAATAAATTGGAAAAGGAAAAGGCGAACCTCTTTATGGAGGCCTAGAATACATAGGCAAAATATTGTTCTCTCAATCTCTTTCATTCCTCTTTTAACTTTTGCAACTTTTCTGTAGACTATATTTGTAATTTTTCCACAATATTTTGTTCAACATTCATTTTATAGATAAACAACGATTGAGACCTACTTATAGAATATGGAAAAAAATTTCATTTTAGTGATTATGCCTTTTAAAACGTTATCACCTCTTTTCATGAAATGACATCTCACTTTTCGTTTTAAGGCCAACATGTTAGTGACTTGTATTTTTTCAAATTGTTTGACATATGTCACCTCCTTGTTAAATTCATATTTACACCAACATGGTCTACAATCCATACTTGTTGAACAAACATTTATGTGGACATGGCACTTGGTAATTCTGATGACATTCTTGAATTTAATGACATAGTATAATCTACATTACAAATTCCGTCTAACCTATGTTGAATCATCATATGATCCAAATCTTATTCTAACATCAGTGACTTATGTACCCCACGATCCAATAATTGTGAAATTGTGTAACCATGGTCTGATTATTTGTTCATAACTATTCACTTATCAAGTTATCTAGGGTTTTTTTTTCTAATACTACTGTTTGATTAGTCCCAATGTCTCTATTTCTTTTTGATCTTTTGAATCTTCATCACATGTTTTTTCCATGTGGTTTTTTTTACAGATTATAAAGACTTTTGATCCTTTGAACTCTAATTCTACTTCAATGTTTAATCCACATATGTATATGGTTTCAAGTTATTAACATCAACCAATACTGGGTTTCATTCAAAATTGTTAACAAAAACAAGATTAACAATATCATTGGGTAAGCAATAGTGTACCCTAAATGGACCGAACCATTTTTTCTCAATTTGCCCTTTTTTTTTTCCTCCTTTGGGAAACCATAAGACATAATCTCCAAATTAGAACTTCTTATTTGTATTTTTCTATCGATTCCACAAAAAAATGTTCCATTAATTGGTTCCCACATTATTCTGAGCTTCTAATATGCTTATTATAATTTTTTAGTTTTGTAATTATAGTTAGCACTTTGGTTGGTTTTGCATTTATGTGGTCCCCACCATTAGCCGACAAAACATATTACGTTGGCATTAAAGGATGTAAACCATAAATTAACTGGTAGAGTGTATAACCTGTTGCCACCTTATAAGTAGTCTTATATGAAAACAAAATTATGTTCATCCCAGTTTGTTAGTTTTTCATTGACCAACTTGGTCAATAGTCTACTCATGACTTTGTTAATAGATTTAACTTGTCCATTCCCCTATGGATAATATGTAATAAAACTAACATGGTTTAACAAAAATTGTTTTTATGAGATGTTTTATTGTGTCATTGATAAAATGTACTCCTTGATTTATAACTATGGTCAATGGACAGCCAAATATGGTCAAAACATACTCATAAAAAAATCTAATTGTAACTACTACAATATTGGTTTTTGAGTGGCTTTGTGTCTACCCATTGGGTTGCATAATTTGTAGCCACCAAAATGTATTTATTTCCTGTTAAGCTACATGTTGGTTTGATTGGACCTATAAAATTGAAACCCCACTTCATAAAAGGTTCCTCTGGAAATGTTGTTACCAACTTGGCCAAACCCTTTATTTTGAATTTTTTTTGCAATAATATTTGCAACAAAATGTCCTCCAACCATTCCTTCATGTACTTCCTTTAGAACAATCTGTGCTTCTGAAGTGGTCAAACATCTATGCAATATGTTGTCTTATCCGACTCTATACATAACTCTCCCTTTTAAAGTGAAAGGTTTTGCCTTTCTGGCCAACTTTTGTTTCTAAACCAGGTTAGAGTTTTTGGCATATGACTTGTTTATAAATAGGTTTTTACTTCCCGCATCCATCTAGGTTTTATAGAAAATAATGATGCATCCATACTTTGATTTGGGACACCTAATGGTTCTGAATTAATTTATGATAAAACATCTATAAAATAATGCCATACCATTGATTGTTTGAATTTGCTATGGATTTTTAGGTGGCAACATGTTTACTATTGCTTGTATTTTCTTTGGATCTTGTTTTTTCCCTTCTTTGGAAACAATAAAACCCAAGATTATTCTTGAAAATACCATGAAAACACATATATTTGGATTTAGACTAATGTCTTATTCTCTACACTTTTGGAAACATAATTTGAGCTTTTGTAGATGATTATCCATGTCATTGTACACTATAAAATCATCCAAAAATATCTTCATAAAATTGTCCAAATATTATTTGAATGCTTTAATAATAATTTTTTGATATGTCAGAGGTCCATTTTGATTCCAAACCCATCACCTTCCATATAAAAGTTCCCCAATATATAACAAATGCAATCTTGTATTTATCCTTTGGAGTCATAAAAATTTGATGATATCTTAAATACCCATTTAAGAAGAAATATGCTTCATACCTTGTTATTGTGTTTAGAAGTTCATCTATAAAAGGTAATGGGTATGGATCATTTTTAGTGATTGCATTTAGTATTATAAAATCTGTACATATTTTCAATTTGGCATTATTCTTGGGTACTATTATTATGGGTGAAAACCATGTAGGTTCCTCTACATATTGAATGTATCTAAATGTTAATAATTCATCAATATTTTGTTTTACTGTTATAGCATAAATTTGATTTAATTTGTACCTAGCTTGATGTGTCGATGGTATAGTAGTATCCATTTCAATTCTATGTTGTGCCATCTATGGTGGAATCCCATTTAAATCTTTGTATGTCCATGCAGAAACATCTTTGAATTCCTTTAATAACTGGTTCACCAACACTTTGCATGTCTCCAACTATGCATTGTTTTTCACCAACTATGGTTATGCATCAGTTCTAAAGTTGAATTTCATTAATTGTTGATATTCAATTGACGTCCATCCAACTATCTACAATTTTTGTGCTTTGATTTTTGCAACATTTTCCTCCATTACAACACTCCTTGGTTGATGATTGTAGTACATATTTGCATACACCTTATAATCTAGAGCTACCTTTGGCTCATGTTTGTTGCCATCTATCTTCTTTTCTATGTCATGTTCACTAGATTTTAATTTTGAGTTATTAATCTTCGCATTAATATCCATGATCTCCACACATGTGGTTTTCACATTTTAAATTGTTTCATGTAAACCAATTAGTTTTATTGAAAACAAATTTGGCTCTTCAACAAAGATGATATCTCTTTTTCATCTATGATACCATTTTGATAATCGTAACATAGTAACACTTTTGAGTTTTTTTACTTCACCTCCCAAATGTTTGGTGACAATCACTAGAAGAAAACTATGTATTTTCGACTAGTGTTTGTAACTAAATTTTAGTCGCAAAAGACATTTTGCAACTAAAATCCCTATAGTCGCCTAAGACAAGTCACATGTGATAAATTAATCGCAAATGACAAAATGTATTGTATGAAAAAAAATTCAACAAATACATTTTATCCTTTGACTACATTGTATACGTATTGTCAGATGCGATTAAGATGCAACTATTTTGGTAACAATTAAGGGCAACTGATGTATTGGCACGTGTTTTAATATTTGATTATTTAAAATATTACTAATATTATTTTGAAATATTTTAGGACGTTCAATTTTAATACTTGGATGAACTTATAATATGACATGTGGCCGAATGTAAATATGTCACGTGACATTAAGAAGAAAAATATTAAAATATTAATATTAAGTTGGTAGGTACCTAGGTAGGTACATAAATATGTGCCTACAAACCTAGGTTACATACCAACCTACCTATTTAGGTCAAAAAAATAAATAGGTAGGTTCTACTTTCCTAGGTTAAATACTTACTCATATAGGTAGGTACTTAGGTAGGTAGGTACATAGGTCAACCTAGGTGGGTAGGTCAAACTAAGTACCTACCTAGTTAGGTAAGTAAGTAGGTTGGAAAGGTATGCATTTTAAAAATGTGCATAATTTGTGTTTTTTTTTTGGGTTGACCTTTTTTATTAGTTCATCCCATGTGCACAAATTTCTTAATGTGAAATTGGATGACCACACCCCCCGATTTATATAGCGTTTAAAATAGGAATGAAGAATAAACAATATGGGATGAGTTTTGAAGTTCCAACTTCCTCACAAACTAAGTTATAATTCCAAAACTTTATCCATGCCTTAATTTTTTTGTTTTTAGATTCTTAAACAATTCAAGTGCTAGATAATTAGATAATCATTTAATTAATAATGATGAAATTTACATGAATTTAGATTATAAATTATACACTACAATTATTCAGTATTTAGTATCAATTGTTTAAATAAGCAATAAGTTCTTAATATTTAATAAACTAACTATCTAGTAATTCACAAATTATTAATACATAACTCACAAAGAATTAAATATTTAAGATATTTAAAAATATTTTATTACTTTTAGATACTGTTCGAATTTAATGATTGTAATTTAAAAAATAACTATTTTAAATATTTATGTTAAAATTGTAAGTAATGGATTAACAACTATTAGAATATAAATTTTCACACGAATTCTTTTAAAATTTATTCAATTAATTACATTACTTATTATATAATTATATTTAGTTTGTAAAAAAAATTATAAGTCAAGTAAATTTTTTTTGTGCTAATTATTAACTGTAAATAAAATAATTTGATAAACATAATGTTAATTTTCATAATTATTTTAAATTACTGTAAAATACTTATCATAGATGATTAATCACAAAATTTAAAAATTATATATATAATTCGTGAAATTAAAATCAGTAAAATAATTATTTTAACTACACTATAGGTTTTCCAAAATGTTAAATTAGGTTTGAAGTTATAAATTACAGAATGTGAATAATTATGTTCAATTAGAAAATAATTATGCACAAAATAATTAATTCGTATAAGAAATAATTACAATCATTTTAAAGTAATGTCACAGTAATTATATTATTTAATTTTTTCTAATTAAAAAATAAATTTAGAATAAATATACAAATCTATGTTACAACAATTATTATTATGTGTAACTAAGGTTTAATAAAAATAATCATTTATAATTATTTATAAAAGTGATGTATTATGGATAACAGTACTAGAAAACATCCTTAAAGCTCAATCAATAATTTCTTGAATTAAAATATAAATTTAAGATTCCAAAATAGTAATTCAAAATTCAAATATCAAATTTTAAATCAAATAAGTTTTTTGAAGTTAAATAATAAGTTTCAAAATTGAAATGTCAATTTTCAAATTAAAATAATAATATTCAAAATTAAAATGTTCATTTAAAACTCAATTAATGATTTTCTGAATTGAATTATTAATTTCAATAATCCAAAATAATAATTTGGAATTCAATTTTCAATTTTCAGGTCACATAATTTCTTAAAATTTAAATTTAGAACTTTAGAATTCAAATATCAAATTTCAAGTTCAAATAAAAGTATTTAAAATCATAATGTCGATTTTCAGACTCAATATTGTTTTTTGAATTGAAATACTGATTTTTAAATTTGAAAATATTAATGTAGAAATGAAATATTAATTTTTAGATCAAATAAGTTTTTTGAATTTAAATAAAGATTTCCAAAATTGAACTGTCAATTTTCAGAGTCAAATAAAAATATTCAAAATTAAAATGTCCATTTTTAGACTCAATTAATAATTTTTAAACTGGAAGTATTAATTCTGAAAATCCAGAATAATAATTTGGAATTAGAATTTCAGGTTAAAATCAAATCATTATTTTAAAATTTAAATGAAGAAATTTCAGAGTTGAAATAAAATTTTTAATATTTATATTAAAATATTCAAAATTAAAATTTTCATTTTTTACAAAAAATTATGATTTTTTGAATTAGAATACTAATTTTTGGATTCGAAAATATTAGTGTAGAATTCAAATATCAAATTTTAGATCAAATAAGCCTTTTTAATTTAAATTGAAAATATCATGTTCGAACCCAAAATCGAAAATTCAAATAATGTTTTAAACAATTGAAATAACAATTTTCAGATTTGAATAAAAAATTCAAAGGTCAAATATAAATTTTAAGATTCATTATATGAATAATATACATAAGTATGCATATTATATATAATTTTAGTACATACATTAAAATACACCCCTATGTCATTGTAAAATACCTTTAGGATATAACTAATTTGGTGACTATTGTGACTAATAAGACATATCAACTTATTAATGGATGAAAATAAATGTAAAATCAATCCAACCAATAGGATGAAAATTTTAAGAGTTGCATCATAGTTGTGAAAATGACCAAAATAATTGAAATTTGATCTTGTAGTTGCAATATTCTCAAATCTAAGTGCAAATGACTACAAGTCGCATGTAGTCGTAAATGGACTGGTTACATTTTGGCTAATTTTTATTAGTGAATGATTATTTTGATTGTCCCATTCCCTTGTATGGTAACAATATTATTCCCCCAATCATGTGCCACTTTAGTATCCTTCACTTATATTTGAACCATGCGCTCCCTTAATGCAATCGATATACTCCTATAGAGAGAAATAAACTCCCTCTCGTCACAAACTTTCTTTATCTTGCCCTTCTTTGTTTTGCTAAGCGGTGTGCATCATTACATTTGAAATCGAAATTAGTTTTTCTGCCAGCATACAATCACTAGCAGCTTATTTTTCTGCTATTTTCATTAAATGAAATCAATGCATCTCTTCTAAAGCCTCGAAACAATTTAATAAACTCTTAAATAAACACAAAAATAAACCTCAAAACCATAATACTTGAGTAAGAACACATCTTGGAAATGCAACCATGGTTTCTCCAACAACATGGAATAACAAAAATTTACCACATTGTTTTGAAGTATAGTAAATGTAATTATGTAAGGAATGTCGTGAACATATATTTTTAGATCTTTGATTAAACCTTTTTAATTTTGTAGTTGTTTGATCTATCATCCTCAAATTTATGGTGCAAGATTAAGCTTTGGAAGCCACAACCTTAATCTCAATTGTTCTATGATGATATTAACTCTATAACCTCCATTTAACTACACATCTACTATTATATTATTCCTAATCGATACTTGGATAACCACCATATGATTATTTATTATTATAGCAAGTATCCCTACCTCTAGTATTGAAGAATTAACTTGTTTATTTGTGGTTGTTCTACTCATATTTTGAGTTTTTTTTAGTTTTAATTTTTGCCAAAAATACTTCTTTAACTCAAAAGCTACTTTAAACAACTTGGTAGAAATGAAATTTAAATTCCTAAAAAATATTTCACACTATTGTAACAATAGATTCTCATTTCACATGCATATGTTCACTATTTTTGTCTTAAGTCTCGACAAACTTAACATTACCATTCATTCCAACATCATATTCATGGTTATTACATATAACCAAAATTCCACTTCAAAATACATTATAAAAAACTCTGAAAACAATATTAAAATTCATTTCATCATAATCTAACACTATAAAAAATTCATACAAAAGATGAACACATAATTCATTATAGAAGTTTGTGTTTTTCTGTATTACTAAAAACATGAATCCAAATTACAACATGATCCCATGTTTTGTTGAAAAAATTTCCAAAACAACACTTCAAAAATGTGTTATATCAAAACAAAGTTTGTGGTTTTCTATTGCAAGTACTTCAAGCTCCTCCTATTTTTCTTTAACTCCATGTCTCATCATTTGTGTTGTCATTTGTTTTCCAAAACTCTCCCCTTTTGAACTATCCCAAGTCACATCATCATGACCTAAACAACAAAAATTCAAAATTCAAACTAACAAAGTTCCCTGATTAGTCCCTATCTTAATTGTCTCATTCATCCAAAATCACATACTCATCCTACCCCTTTAACATTACCCCCTTTGTACTTTCGATTCCCTCCCCAAAATCCTTGTAAAATCACATAATTGAAATGAAATTATTATATATCCTTTTAAACATTTGTTTCCCCTATTGTAATGTTGTAATCCCAACCTACACAAAAACTAGTGGTTTTTTATTTACGTTTTGCTCTGCAATTCGAATCTCCTCCTCCACTAATTTAGTTTGTGGTTCTATTTCCAAATGTTGTATTTTGGATATCTTTTTTTATAGTGTCGGAATAACCTCCACCTTTTTTTATTCCTGAATTCCTTGTGGTTTTTTTTCTTCCTCACCCCTTCCTTTAAGGTCTTGTGATATCTTTGGTTATACCTCCTCTTCTTAAGCTATTCCACTTTTGAAGTCCTATGATTTTTCAGTCTGTACTTCCTCTTCTTGAGCTGTCCCATTATGCCCTATTTTTCACAACCTAGCCTTGGGTTCGCGACCAAAGCAAGGGCTTGCAAAGGTGCGGTCTAAAAAGGAAGCCCATGAATCACATTTCATGTTCCTGGGAGGGTAAGAGAGTGTGAGAGAATGAACTTTCACACTCCCAAATGAGCTTCCATTTTGGGAGTTGGACTTCTGATGGACTCTTGAATTTTCAGAAAGCAATTGCAAGGGTCAAAACCCATTAGATCAAGGAGTTCCTTATATCATTGGAAAACTTTTGGAATTTAGATGTTTAAAATAGGCTTGCATGACCCATTTGGACACTTAAAAGCAAGTTATGGCCAAAAGAAGGGTTGGGAGTCAAATTTGCAATTTGACTCTTGAACATTAAAAGTCAAGAATCGCCTTAATTTTCTTATGTGCAGGTGACGTGTGAAATACCATTAGAAAGCTTTCAACGAGGGATACAACGTTTTTTTAAACCTCATCTCAATCGGAGGTTTGCACACAAAGTTATGGGCCCCCAAATTTGTAGGAGTCCTAATTTCAGGAATTTCGAGACTCCCACTTGGGAGTCTTGAGACACAATAACATTTGGGTGCTGGTCCTATGGCCATGCACAAAGTATATTATAAGGGGGAAGGTGGTGGTTTCCCCCAAGTTTGGGTCGTGGTGAGTTTGGTGAATTTGCGTTTGCCTATGGTTCATATGTGCACTAAAATGTTCCAACTACGCACTAACCCAACTTGTTGTTTGGTTTGTGCAGGTTCATGCGAGTAATTAAATTGTTTATCATTCTTCCTAGTCCCATCTCGGAGCTCCAGCACGCCCTTTAACCCCTGAAATGTTGCGAGCTAAGGAGCACACCCCAACTATTTTTCCTTCCATTGTCTTCACCTTTGAACTCATAGTTGAGTCCATCAAGGAGCTTAGGGGTGCATCACTACTTTTGTTGAATGCCACAAAAAATTGTGTTAACATTGATTCATATATATCCAAATTTAAATATCACATTAACACAAGTTAAACAACATTTAAAATATTTTAAAACCAAGCAAAGTAAGGTTGATAAGAAAGTGACATTGATGAATGATATAAATAATGATTTATAATTTATTTGAATTATGTTAATTCAATTTTTTTTTAAATCGTCTAAAATAATTGAAAAAAAGGAACAAGAAAAATTCCATCAAATAAAAAGCCATCAAAAGTTTGGGTTATTTTTTTCTTAACAATATTTTTGAAAACCATTTAATGTAATTGGTAAAAATGAAAAACATATTAATGATTGTGTCCCTGAAAAAAAATCCAACGTCATCAACAAAAAAGAAAAAAAATCATGACCAAACTAATGATGACAAAAATAGTATTAAAAATACAATATAATAGAATACATTGTTAAACATGCATTTATTGTTGTAAAACATTGTGTTTTGCATTTCAAATTCATTTTGTTTCTAAATTATGTTTTAACACATTGCATTAAAATTTTAAAATAGATGATCTTATATTTGTATGTAATTATCGTTAGAAAAAAATTGATCATGGTAAACAATTGAATATGACTTTATGTGAACACATCCTATATATCAAAGCAAACGTGGTGTCTATCTATCTGTGTGTTCGGTCGTCTTTTCCATCCATCCAAGTTAGAAGATGATGGAAGAGGAGGAGGAAGGAGGAGGATGAATGGCAGCAGCAGCAGTTTATCCAAATGTTTATGTGATCCAAACCCATAGTTTATGAAAAACTCAAGTAGTCTTGCAATTTGCCAAAAGCTACAAACTAATTTTTAAAAACTAAAAATTGTTGAAAAAAAAATGAGAAACAAGAGAAGAAATCTTATTAAAACAACATAAGAAATTTCAAATTAAAAAAAGAAGAAGACAAATTATTAATAAGTTGTAACAAAAAAGAAAAAAACAGAACATATTTTTTTTTAAAGGGAAAAAACTAGAAAAAAAAAAACAGAAAAACACTTTAACAATTAGAATTTTTTTAAACACTTTAAAATAGAAAAGAATGAAAACATATAAAATAAATATATTTAAACATGAAACAAAAAAGGGAAATACAATAAAATAATCTTTAAAAACATTTAAAAATAGATGACAAAGAAAAAAAAAACAAAACAGAGAGCAAAAGAAAAAGAAAAAAAACCATACTTGAAAAAAAAAGAAGGTTTGTCTTCTTTTTCCATACTTCAAACCTGCAACTAATCAAACAAAAATACAAAAGTTTTTAAACATTATTTTCATTATAATACATATTAGAAAAACTAATTTTTTTTGAAAAAGAAAATAGAAACTAAATGAACAAATGCATAAAAATAGAAAAAATGAAGATAGAAAAAATAAGAATAAAAAAAATTAAAACATGAAACAAACATAAACAAAACAAAAAGTAAAAACACAAAAAATGAAACAAGGAAAGGGAAATACAGTAATTTAAAAGAAAAAAATACAAAAAAAAAAGAAACCAAATAAAGAGTAGAAAATAAGAAAAAATAAAACTTATAATAATGAACAAAAACCCTACTTGAAAATAATGAGGTGTGTCTTTTTTCTCCAAACTTCAAACTTGCATCCAAATAAACAAAAATACAAAAGTGAAAAAGAAACATTTTTTTTATTATACAAAATAATAATAAAAATAGAAAACACATAAAAATAAAAAACTAAAAAGATAAAAGTTTCTAAAAAAAACTAAAACATGGATACAGTTTAAAGAAACCGGGGGACTTCATAGTGACCAAAGGTCACGGTTGCCCACTAGTTACATATAATTAATTTAATTTAAAGTTTGTTTCAATATTAAACAAAAAAAAGAACATTTGATTGCACCACATTTTACATTCACACAAATATTTTAAAAGGGTATGGACAATATGGAATGCATGGAAGCATTGTTAATGTTTCAACAAATTTAAATTTGGTACAAACTATATTGCCTTGAATGTCATATGACGACATTTCAATTGTACTATTTTTGAAAAGAAAATTAGAATACAACTTTATATAAATGTCAGGTTATGTTCGTCCTTACATAGTGATAAAAGCTTCATAAGAGCTTTGCCAAACTCTATAGTATAAAAGTGCAAAATTTTCAATTAGATCAAATTGGCAAGATTTAGTGGAATTAACAAATATAAATGAAACTATAAAATCTGAAAAAACATAATTGTAAAAAAATTTCAAAATGAAAAAACCATACACATTTGAAGAAGTAGTTGATGAAGCTTGCACAAACACATTAGTCCAAAATATTTTAAGTCTTAAACATGTTATTGATAACAATGACAAATCAATAATAATAGCTCTTGGGCAAGGTTCTCAACTATTTGGATTATTTCATGATGCACATTTTGAAGAATATAATTTTTCAACATTGTTTTATGGGCATCAAGACCATCACTTGCATGTTCCTATCAAAAATTTGTGCAAGAAAAACTAACTAGTATAGATAAAAAGTTTTCATATCATGTAATTAATATATTCTTTAAAAAAATCAAAATTCTGATTTATTTTATATTATCTTGTGCATGGATCCATATTTGTAAAGCAAAATTGTTAGATCGTGTTCTAAAAGTTAGTGATGTTTCAACTAATGTGAATCTATATAAAATATTGAAATTAGATTTAGGATATAAAGAATTAAGTTGTATACGAACATCTCCAAATTATTTGGATCATCTTCATAAAGATGTGTTTGCAATGATTAGGCAACTTGGCCCACCAACAGTTTTCATGACATTCATAACATGTGTAAACAATTGGTTGATTGTTGTAAAAACATTAACAAGTTTATATGATCAATACATTGGTAAAAAATAAGAATAAAAAAGATGATTCATTAAATATTAGGGAACTTGTTAAAAATGATCATATCACATGTGCACGTTATTATGAACATAGGATGAATAGTTTTCGTAAATTTATTTGAAATACTGATTTAATATTTGGTAAGATGAAAAATTATTTTTTCATAACCAAATTTCAATTAGGAGGGTTGCCTCATGATGATGGATTATTGTGGGTACAAAACGTTCCTACATTTGGTGTTTCAAAAATGAAAAAATTGAATGTTTTGTAGTTAAATATTTAAAAGTTGATCAAACAATGCTTTCAAATAAAATTTGCAATATGCAAAAACATCCATTTAAAGAACATGTAGAAAACAATGTCAACCAATTTGCCAATTGTAGTATCCAAAATCACCAATGAAAATACAAAAATATTGTTGCCTTTAGATGAACAAAATCATATGCCAAATCATGGTGAAATTAATATTCAAATTTATAAAAAACTTGTCAATATGGGATTATCTGAAGATATTTCTTTTGAACAAAATTTATTTGATTTAAAAATAGATGAATAAACATGTTGACACATTCTTGGATTATGATACATAATACCAAAAGTCAACTTTATTTTTAAAATGAAAACCAAATGATATATGTACAAATGTATTTGGCATACATGTAGGACTCTTGTGGGGAGCAAATACAAATGCGCAATATATTTTAGATCCATATGTAGCAACATTGTATTGTATTTCTTATAACTTTTTTTTTTAATGTACTTAAAAAAATTGAAAATCATATTAGACAAGTATAAACATGATGAGCAAACAAGAACATCTAAATGCATTAAAGGTTAGAAAAATGCATTTTTAAATGCACAACAAATGCCTACACAACAAGTTGTACATATAACAATATCCATACCATTATACCATTTGACAAGTCCATTTCAATTTATAAACACATGTCAACAACAAGATAGAACATTTGTATTATTACCACAAAAAAATACAAGGGTTTTTTCTAAATTTGACAAAAACCCATTGTAAATCATTAGTTGATAAGTATATCAATCAAGACAACGGATTTGTGTTTGGTAAATTTATGGATAATTATGATATAAAAGTAAATAAAAGACACATTAAAAGTAAAATAATTCATTGGGTATCATGCAATTAACATAAAGATCCAAAAAATCATTATAAAAAACTATTGTTCCTATTTAAACCTTTTCAAAAGTTGGAACTTAATTTGCAAAAAATTATGATTCATGGAAAGATGTTTATATAGAACAAAAAATGATATAAAAAAAAAGTGAAAAAAATTGGTATATAATTTTTAATCCATCCAACAATTTTGATATTGAGAGGTCCACATAAATTATATATTATTTATTGATACCAAATATATTAAACCATGTGATGTATGATATGAAAATTTTGCAAAATTTAAAAAAAAAGATAAAAAAAGTTTGTTAACATATAATGTTTTTCAACGAACAGATGAATTTATCACATGCAAAGAGTTTTCCTCACATATGAGATAATTGAATAATGAACAGTAACTATTGTTGATGATATATTATACCAAAAAAAAAAAAACTTCACAAAGCCATTTCATATATATTTAACAAGTGGTGCATGGACATGGAAAATTTTCACCTTCACATGTATTATATTAAACAAATTACAAATGCCGATCCTTTAAAACCAAAGGTCATGAAATTAACATATATGGGGAAAACATCATTTATTAATAATGGCACAACAATACATTTTGCATGCGCAATTTTAACAAAACTTAATTGATGAAAGATGTGACATTTTTATAAAAGTATATGATCAACTTTGTTTGCTTGTTATAGATGAAGTATCTTTAGTTGATAATAGAAGGTTAATTTTCATTGAAAAACTCTAAAACAAGTCCATATTGAATATATGGGTGGCTTAGATGTAATAATGGTCAGTGATTTTTATCAAGCACCCCATGTTCAAGATTCATGGATTTTCAAACATATAAGTAACACTTTTAATACTATTGCATTAAATTTTTGATGAAAATATGTACAATGTTATGAATTACAAGAACTGATGCGACAAGATGATATAAATTTCGTTAACATAGTAAATAGGTTTAAAATTGCTTCATAAACAATTGAAGACATAAAATTTATGAACAATAACTATTTGAGGACCCCATTGATGGACAAAACTTTACCATATTCAATTTACACAAATGTTAAAACAACTATGGATAACAAAAATATATTTTGAAACACATTAGGTGAAACATTCACATTCTTAGCTTGTGATGTATATATTGAAACACGTTGTCATTTTATATTATCAAATCTACCATTTCGAATGGTTGCTTTACATTATGAAATTTTGATTAAAAAAAATGTTAGTGGAATTATGAAACATCAGATAGTCTTGTGAATGGTGCTGATGAGATTTTTGAAAATTTTATGTAAACTATCTAAAATTATTTAATCTTAATACATTTCCATAATCCTCAGATTGGACATAAAACGAGAAAAATTTACAAATCTATGATGAATTCCCAAGGTTTGACAAACAATGGACACTAATTGGGTGTAAAATTGTTGAAATAGAAATAGGTAGTAATCTTTCTCACATTATCACAAGAGTCCAATTCCCAATTCAATTTGTTGTAGCATGAATTATAGATCTTTCACAATGGTTGACTATTGATCATTTTACATTTGATCCAACCAATGTGACAAAACATGATATAACATATATTACATTATTGAAGGTTCGTTGGAAAGAAATTCTGCATTTACTTTCTCCTTGAATAAGTTTTTACAAGCAGATCATCTTGTTCAAGAAAAAATGTTTTGAATAAGAACAAATGCACAATACAAACTTGCATGGATGGTGGTCCAATTTATGGTACTTGCAGAAAGGATACATTTGCTCTATAGATTGCAATCTAGAATACAACGTAAGAAAGTAGATCTACCTAAGAGACATATCTAATCAACATACTTTGGTAGTATCCTCACTCAACTTGCAACAAGCTAGCACTAATTCTCAAAGATACTTTCAATTTACATAGAATGGGAAATCTGTAGGAATGCATTTCAAGATAACAAATGCGAAGTTCTAAAATAATTCCTTCCTGCTCACATACCTCTAGGCACAGCCATCCTAAATTAGCAAGCACTCTTCAAAATGGTACATAGCATCCCATCAGCATTGGGAATCTTCAAAGCACTAAATAGTAATAGTGCTTTGCATGGACCTCATAGTTGGAAAATATGGTTCCTACTTATTGACCTATTAACTGAACTCAACCCTGTCCAAAATGCTCACCACAGGTTTGTACAAAATAGTGCATCCATGTTCAGAAATATTTCACTATTTTGAACAACTTAGAGCGTGAAGGGTTACTGAGAACTCCAAGCATTCTATCACCTTGGGATCTTCAAAGATATACAATCCTACATGGATACCAGATTACTGTGTAGTGCCTGCATGAGCTGTTTAAAATGTCACGCTGAAATTCCAAACTCTTCACTCTTACAGCATGTATCCAGGCATTGATCTTCAGCTATGCTGTTAGTTGCTGTCCATAGCAGTTCTATGTGATCATCAAGTTCAGGTTTGACTTGAATAAAGCACAGATGTGCTTGCTGTCAGTATGCACAAAGCTCAGATATGGAAGAGGTTAAAGCTACCCAGCCCCACCACCCCGAGGCCGTTTAGTCACTGTCTTTGGAGGTTGCTCAACCTGAGGTCGACCTTGTGAACTTGACACTTGATTGGGTGGATTTCCACCTCCCAATCTGTATTGATGAGAACTTCCACATTGATAGAGTGTGTGACCCTCATTTCCAGAATGTGCCTTAACTCCAGGCACTCCCCACCTCCCATTGGATCGAGTATATTCTTGACTTGTATTGCCTACCTGATGCCAGGTCCTTTGATCAAGTTGTTGGGTTTTCTTTCCCTTAGTAGGAGCCGTATCTTCTCCTAGTGCCCCATCAAATGAAAGCAGGCAGGCAATGGCATAAACTGCATCCGCTAGCATGGGAGGTAGACTTGCATGTGGATGCTTCACCTGTTGACAAGTGCCTTCTATTAAAAACATCTTGCTACCTGAAATTGCCTCTAAATAACCATGGATTCTCTACTAAGATTGCTCTCTTGGAAGAAGGCAACTAGGTGGAAAACAGTACCTTGAATGCAAAAGCAGATGCCAGTCTTTCTCTCAGAACATAGAGCTGTGCAGCTTCCACTGCGGTGACCTTGAAGTGCAGCCAACGATCTATGATGACAGCAATTGTCCTATCTGGAGCTGAAACTAACTGCTGCACCTGCGCATTCTCAGATGGTCGATCTTTTGCCTGCCATAAACCAATCAAGTGTCCACTGTCAGTTAAAGTGCACACCTTGGAATACATATTCAATAAACATTCAGGAAAGTTTGAAGGTTTGGGGGTCTCCAATAATATATGGCCAACAACAAGACATGTCACCAGCCCTCCAGACAAAATGACAAGAGAGTAAGGAAAAAGAGAAGCACAAAAGTGTGTCATCCAAATGGAGTGTAAACTTCTGATGTTCTGGTATAAAGCAAGAGTAACCCTTTGATCAGTATAACATCATCATTTACCTTCTCTTCACCTCCACTGTCATAATCCTCAATCAGCTCTTCTGGATATGCATCAACAGGGCCTGGTGGCATGTTCTCTGGCTCCAACTCTGGAGGGATTACCACCATCTCTGATGACATCAGGATCAATGCATGTGGTTTCACCAATGTGCTGTTGCGGATGTAAACCTGAGATGGCATACAACTTCAGTACTGGTTAAAAACATGTCAAAACATTCATCACAGACAATCCAAGGAGGCACTGATCAGTTTCCTCATTTTCCAACAAATGATAAAATGCATGGGTCTAACCTGCGCTTCACCTCGGGTGATCTCATCAAACACGAGCAATGGCTTGATCAAATCTCCATTCATACCCCCATCAGGAGCACAAGATTGAGTTAGTTGAAAATTTGCTGACTGAAGATGAATTCGAACCTCCTGACCTGTCATAGTCTTCACCACTGATTTCGGACCTGGCAACAGTGTCCCAACCATGGGGTACATTCCTGCAGCCAAGACTGCCCTGACAATGCCAGGATCCCGAGCGTTCAAGCTACAGGAGTGCCTCCCAAATGGGATGAAACCTTTCTGTGCAAGCTCCCCCTGCAGCTGTTGTCGCATTCCAGCGAGCATTATCATTGTCCCGTCTGAAATATGGGGAAGAGATTCAGAACCTTCACAACATGGTATCTTGACTGACAGTCCAACACAGACATTTCAGTGACAGAGGGCACCTCTTTGAATTCTGAATCATCAAAGAGTCAGCTATATTCCTCTTGTTTCTCTTCAGCATGTGAGTGAAGGAAACCTTATGCCAACCTCATCTTCTGACAAAACCCATGCATGATGGATCCACTTCAATCAGATATCCAGTCTAGAACACTTCAGGCAGTTGGGTAATATGTCCCAAAAGTAAGCATGTTTACCTGAAATAAAGTACTGTGAGCAGAATTGCTTTTCTTGTGAATTAGTCTTTGCAGCTTCCCAACGATCAAAAGCTGCAACAACTGCTAAATGGTCACTGTAGCCACCATATATTTCAGCAAGCTCTTGCCTAGCTGCACTTGCTCGCTTTTTTTGGTCAGGAGCCATGGGTAGTACAAAAGGTTCTCGATAGCCAGCTGCACAAGCAACTGTAAGAGCTGGGTCGAGGCAATTCAGCAGAATGGCCACAAGAAGCATTTTGCTTGTTGAAGGGTGGACTGGCAGGGAGCCCAACTGCTTTCCAAGTTCTGTAAGCCTTTCATCAGGAGTGAGTGCCCCAAGGTCTTGTAACAACATCACTGCATTTCGCACTGCTAGATCTAGGGGAGGATCAATTGCCTTCCTGATGAACTCTACAATGCGGCCATGTGGTTCCAGCAGTTTCACCTGGGAGAAGGAAACGGTATTCATTACAGGGAGAAGCATTACAAGCTAAACCACAGATCAAGTATCAAGAGCTTTACATTCCCCCTCCTGTGCCTACCAGTAGTGTCCAGTTTATTACTGTCAAAGTCAAAGGATATCTTCCCAATTTGGGTCCAAATTTCATAGTTGTAGAGAACTGTAAAGAATATTACTTCACTAGCTGGAAGGAACAGGCAGTCCAAGGTGAACCCAAAATACCTGTAGGCAGAGTTCTTCAAGGGGTGTTCGTTTAATTTCAGGAGTAGAGAAATCAGGCAAAGACTCCAGTCGAACTTTAGAAAACAGGTGGTAGCAAACACCAGGCTGGCATCTGCCTGCTCGTCCCTCACGTTGCTTTGCACTGGCTTTGGAAACCCAAGAAGTCTGTACATATATGGAGCAAACACAGTACAGCATTACTCCCAACTCTTTCATGAAATTGCTGCTTTCTCACTTTTTAACATGTAACATCACCACAGTTTAAAATTCTAACAAGAAGACCCAAATCCCATGTCTATAAGCAAATCAACATCCCATAAATCTAATAGAAAGGCCACTGAAAACAATGGTTTTGAAATCCCATCTAGAAAATTGTACTCGAATTTGCAAGGTCACTCGTCTGAAAATCATACCTGCAAAGTGGAGACATTACTGTAAGGGTCATAGCTCTTCTCTTTCACTCGACCACTGTCAATGACAAAAACTACATCATCTATGGTCATTGCAGTCTCTGCAATATTGGTGGCCAGAACGATCTTTCGAACACCTTTTGGTGGTCGCTGAAACACTTTCCTCTGTTCACTTAATGGCACCATTGAATGCAGAGGCAATAACAAGAACTTGGAAGGATTGCCAAAGAGGGGTGAAGCATCTAGGCAGTCACGTGCCCTGGTAATATCTTCCCACCCAGGTAGAAATACTAACACAGCCCCAGTTGAAGCTGATTCAAAACCTTCAGAAGAGCTGCAGATTTTACAGAGCAAGCGTTCAATCAACTCCACATCTACTCCAACCTGTCACAAGAAAGAAGCAGAAAGACAGTCTATGATTTGCTGCCAGATAGGTAATGCATGAAGAAGACACTGTCTACAAGTCAGAATCCATGGAATGTAGCCCCCAGATTGTGTTTAAATTTGGTTCCCACATCACACCACTTCTGAGGAACCAAATTAATAGAGCTTCACAGTGTTTGAACATAGTTTGCAGAAATGTTTAGGGTTTAAGCCTTTGGTCCACCTCATACCTGATCAACTGAGTAGAGATACTTCTGTAGCAACATGGCTTCTGCTGCTGCCACCCGTGACTGCTCTTGCAACCTGTGTGTTTCAATAGCTACCACAACATTTGCATGCCCATTGTTCTGTGCCCAATCAAGAGCAGTGTCTCCATTCCTTGCTTCAACAGAAGTATCTGCTCCAAGGGAGAGCAGATAAGAAACATCATCTACCCGACCCTTACCAGCAGCAACCATAAGTGGTGTTGCTCCAGTTAATAAGTGCTGGTAATTGTACAGGTGCAGACTGGGAAACTCTTTTACTATATCAATGAGAGTTTCAAAGTCATCTTCTAACCATGCTTGTTTAAGTGCCTCATCCATTGCCTCAGCATATTCATTGCTCAGTGGCACACCTCTTCCTAGACTCTCAGCTCCAATGCTGCTGGGCTGTGTTTCCTCCACCAGAGACAATACATCTTCCAGATAGAATGACTGGACCTACAGACAGAAAAACAAGGAGAAGAAAATAATTAACATCTAGTAGACAGAATGCGGGGGCTGCAGGAGCACAACCAGAAAATCTAAAAGTAAGATAACCAACACTGGATGAGAAAGAAGGACAAGATGCTTGTGATCATGCCCATGAAATCCAAAAATGTGTAGGTAAATTTTGCACAAAGAAAGCAACATGAAAACAATCTGACTCCACGACCCATCTTCAGGTTGCAGTGAGAAATCCCTTACAGGGTAGGTGAAACCTGGAACTTTGATAACAGGACAGTCATTGAAATAATGGGAGAAAAGAGCTGAATCAAGTGTAGCACTCATCAGGATCTGATCATACCCACATCCTAATTTAGATAAAAAAGGCTGATTATATGGAGAGACCATGATATCTAAATTCTTTAGTAACTTCTATCACAACTTCAACACAATGATGAGTGAAAAAACACACAATAAAACTTGAATATTTTACCATAGCTACTGCTATGAAAAGAGAGGGCAACCAACCACATGTAAGTCTGGTCTGAAAGGAAGAAGATCCCTGCAAAAGAGAGAAACAAAATCTGGTGAGAAGCTAAAGAAGCTAGAAATCTGGGTCTTGCAGTCCAGAGATCTTCTTGTTGCTCTCCACTGAATGATGAGCAATCAAAGAGAATCAGAACACCGGAACCTCCACTCTGTGATCCACAACTCGGATGCTCTTGATAGTCATGAGTATTAACATCTGCAGCAGGACAGTGAAGCAGTATACATGACAATCCTCAATACAATGCTCATGCTCACCTCAAGACCACTAACAGAAAGTCTGCATTCTGATCACGCTCATGGATCTCATCCTGTAAACAATCACAACCAACATACCACATGGTAAGAAGCATAACACAAAAACAAGCAAGGATAACTGTCCATGTGCACATGAGATGTTAAGCAAATTATGAGGTTTATCAAGAACATATCATTTTGGCATCCATGCAAAAATCAACAGGGATAGAACAAGGGAGGAAGGAATAAATGGAAGCAATGAAATGCCCATAATCTTACCACAATAATATGGGTAGCTTGTATTGTTGTTGACTCCTCCATGATGTTTCCATTCGGGGCAGTCCCATGATCCAGCACCAAAGAGCGGCCTCCAGATCCAACAAGCTTGCGTAACAGTACTCCATTTGTGCAAAACATCAAAGAGGAATGCTTGTCTCCTTTGGACTCTAGTCTTATCTGCTCAAAATCAATGTTTGCAAGGTAAGATAAACTCTACCATAAATAAACTCTGTAAGCAAAAATAACAATTGCAAGAAAATGTTGAGAGAGCTTATGATATTATAAGTGATTGCATTCAACATAAGCAAGGTGAGAGAAGAATTATTCTATAGAGTTTTATGCTGCATCTCAACAAAGCAAAAGCATGCCTTTCATGGATAACACACAACATCACTGAAAGCTGTTGGGAATTGCCAGCACATTCACCTTACATGATCAGTCCTCATTTGTCTTAAGCAGAATGGCTCAACAGCTTTCAAAACTAAGAAAAGGTAACCCCACATGCACAGGTACTGTTTCTTGACAGACCCTTACCAAGGTGACTGAAATCTATTGGAATTAAGGGTAGTTCTCAGGTGACTTGCTTGGCCAAGGATTGCCTGTCCAGCAAATTTGCATGCACCGACAAATTTCTTACAGAATCTATGGACAACTGCACTGAGTATCCAAAAAGTGTACAATCCCTTCCAGGCATGTACCCATGGGGATGGCATAAGCACAACTGGGTCATCAACTCATGAAAATCAAGAGAGAAGTACATGTGTTGAATTTTTTTTTCCAAGTTGATACCCACCTGATAGCCTACAGTCTTACCAACTTGCTCTCCACGTTCTGCAGCGATACGCTCAGCCACTACAAAACAGCACCCAAGCACTTCTAAACAATGAGATATCTCATGGATCAGGCTTCTCTATTCAAGCATTAACAACTATGCACTACAAACTGTGCCTTCATCCAAGGTTTATTATTAAGCAAGTCACACAACTGCAAGTCAGGATATCCCATTTGATGCTCTACAGCATTCCATTAAGACAGAACAAACTGCAGCAAAAAGTTTCAGTGGTTGCCACATTTAAGGCTTTGAAATCAAATAATGTATCTCCCTTCTGTTATCAGGTATGGAGGTTTCCCATTAATAATTATGTCATAAGGCAAGACACTGTCTTGCAATGTGAGTCTACAACAGGATGACAGACAATGGGTGCTGTTGCCTTATGGCTGAAGGCTGCCCCTATGAGCAGAAAAGTCAAATTGAATGCATGAGCACCTCCCTACCCATGGTAGTTGTAGGGGTCGCTGGAACAGTGCAATTGAACAGAACCTGAAGTGGCTGAAAGCCGACGAGGCTGAGTGCAGATAATTTTGCATGGCCTCCCTGTATTCCACATGTGGTCAAGAATGTATTGTGGAACCTGAAAACATTTCACACACAAGTGCAGTCAGATTGTAAGAGCTTGTAAGTCTAGTTGCAATCCTAGGTATCTCCTGCTGCATCTTTAGTCTGCTAGAAGGCATTACCAATTGCAAGTTTCCAAACTTTTTGATTCTGCGGTCTGATCTGATGAATGTTTTCTCATTTGCAGGATCTCACAGGCCTTCATTGCTGCAATTGACTCTGTGCTGTATTAATCTTCTAGAGTCTGGCAGGAACAAGGGAGAGACCTGTGTAGTCTTGCCACAGCCTGTTTCACCAGCAATAATCAGTACCTGCATTGCAATTCAACAAACAAGAGAGTCATTTTAGCCTCCTAATTCATGATGAGAGCTCAGTGGCTTGCAACCTGTATAACACCAAGCAACCACTAGTCTACTGCAGGTAAGCATCCACAACAATGCGGTACCAAACGACAAGCTGATAGCTGAATCAAAGGAAAATGCATAGGAACAACTGCTGATTGTTTAGTACTTTGTGTCCTCCGAGGTTGCTAGATCCTTTCCTCTCAAAACTGAAATCAAAAGATATTTGCTTCTACAAATCCCAACTAGACCTAGATGCTAGAGGGCAAATTTCAGTGACAACAAACTGTGATCTGCATCTGGAGCCATTGCCAGAATACTGAATCCTGACAACTTTTCTACCTGGTTCTTGTCCACAGCTGCTGTGATCACATCCTTGTAAGCAGCAATAGGTAGTTTTGCCCTCTGATCTGCTATCTGGCAATTTCCAGAAAGAAATCAAAATTCATGACAGACTGCATGGTTAAAAGAAAGGGCTCCTGACTAATCACCTAATATGAGTTGGTTAGAGATGCAAGTATGAAGATCATGAAATAGTAAATCACAAGTGACATGTATTGAAGAATTGTGAGCAACTTCTTACACACAACTGCAAAGCCTCGAACATCCATTCCTTCCACTGCTCATTGCCCACTAAAAAGCCTGACAGAGGCAGAACACTCCTGTAATATTGTAAGGAGAAAAGTGGCCTTTTGCCAATGAAACTGACTCATACTTTACACATGATTGACCTTGCATCCTGCCAAAAGTTTAGACAACTCAAACCTGTTGTAATCCTGGCATCTTTTGAAGCTGTGCAGCTAAAATTGCAGCTTGCATTGTGCCATTATCTGAAACTCCAGTGGAAGAAGTTCTGGGCCCACCACCATTTTGTACAT
Organism: Sphagnum tenellum; assembly: GCA_963921925.1. Lineage (NCBI taxonomy): Eukaryota > Viridiplantae > Streptophyta > Sphagnopsida > Sphagnales > Sphagnaceae > Sphagnum > Sphagnum tenellum. Next base: position 5,207,868 of record OY998160.1, on the reverse strand, counting down.
TGCCCTTCCCTCCTGGAGCTGTACCTGGTGTTGAAATTCTTTGAATACTAGCACCACCAGACACAGTTCCCTTTGACACCACTTCCTCATCAGTGGGTGGGAAGTGTGTAAAATGTTCAATCAGAACTTCCTGTGTTGCTGTTGAGAAGGAAAGTGTTGTCAGAGAGGATTCATCTTTTGAACGTTGCTTCACCACCTTAGACACTGTAACATATCGCCAATTTCCTTTACTGGAAACCCACAATCAGAACAACCCATTTACACTCTGTCAACAAATACCCACAGTTTGCTAGAAGGAATGGGGGGTTACAAAAAAGAGTGACTGATATGGTGAGGCCAACAATCTAAGCTTGCTAGAGTCATGCACTTGGAACAAAGCTACAATTGTGGCCTGAAAGTGATTTGCATGCAGTCTCAAGAAAAGTTTTGTGTAGTTGGAGTTCACTGACCCGTGACTCTTTGATTTCAGCCCCATTTTCTTGCAGAGGTCATGCACCATAGCTCTGTCATCATTGCTTAAGTCTGTTTCAAAACTCATCTCTGCAGATTCCACACACCACCACTGCACATTAACAATTTCCATACTGGGTTTAGGGTTTAGGGTTTAGGCTTTACCTACCCACAAGAACCTTGATCCACCAAAGTAGAACCCACAAATGATCCCTTCTCTCAACTGACAGGAAACGATATCTCAATGGCAGAATTGATCACAAAAATAGTGGAAGAAGACGAATCAAGACAGTGGCATTAATCCAGTAGCATGGATTCCCATGTTTCTACTGAAGAATTGTGAACAATATGACTGGTGTGTACTGTGGACTGAAAGCAAGAAAACTAGGTCTTCCTGAAACATGAGCAAATCCAATGAAATTGGTAGCAGACAGTGCCAATAGAGGATAGGATCAACCGACGAAGCTCTTTTTGTGACTGCTGCACATGAGATGGAAAAACGAGAAGAAGGCAAAAACAAACGAAGAACAACACAACCATAAAAAAAAATTCAAAGTGCTTCATGAGTGCCAAGACTTCTTGGTTTTGGACAAAGAAGGGTTGAAGGAAGAGGCGAGAAAACCATTGCTGTCGGAAGCTCTGAATTGCTCCAATCTTGCTGCGATGCTGATCCGATCAGATTCAGACACCATCCCCGCTGACAATCTTCTATTGCCAAGACCCTTCCCTACAGTAACCCTTTTACCACCAAACCCGGACGCTTTGAGCTCCTTCTCCATCTCGATTATCCCTTGTTTCCCTCTTTTCTTTTTTATGAACTACAACTCCAGCAGCCTCCTGCTGGTTGAGTCCAAACCCTTGTGGATTCCAATATCTGCATAGCTGCTTCTACCCAATTACAATGCTTGCCAGAACTAATATATATATATATGGGGCTTAGGTCGAACTCAGAGATCTTAAGCGCAGTGAAAAACTTCCAAATGTGTCGGGACCCAAACGAGAAACCTGCGCCGGGTCGGCCTATTCTCAAGTCAAAACCGATTGCACATGCTCAACAAATCTCTCGAATAACTGAAAAGACTCCAGGAATGCCTCCAATGGAAAATGCATATTGGGGATTAGGGTGCAGTGATCGAGAGCGTATTATATTATGCTCCTTGTGTCACTTGACAGTGCCACCCTAAACCGTAATGACCTGCCCAGAAATTTTGCAGTGTATCTGGAGGTAACCATTTTAGAAAGCATATTTTTTCATCCAGGATCTGGGAGGCCATTTCGTTTTTCATATCGCCCCCCTGCTGTTTCGCTTTGGTTGTCCACTGAGTTTCTGGCAGGTCTTTACGTCGGGTCGGGTAAACCCTAAACCAGCGTGGCTTTACCGAGCAGGGACGTTTCTGAAATAAGCACCCCCCCTGCTGCTGCCGAGCGGGTGCTTAGAAATGCCCTGCTCCTAGGGCGTTGTAAACTACAGTTGTTGTTGCAAACTGTGCGTGGTGTCATGGAGGAGTGGACAGCCAAGCTTCGATCGTCAGTGGAGGCTTGTCCCCTTTTGGGACCGCCCTCAATCTCTATGGTAAATGGAGAGTACGCAAAAAGACTCGGTTCCTTCTGTTGCAAACACAGCATTGTCGGTACCCATTAGAACAACTCAGGCGAGCTGCAATGCTTTGGCAGTAGTGTCGAACAGATGCACTTTTCGTGCACCAGATGAAAGGCACAGAGATTTTCATTAGATTTCTTATTAGATATTGTTTGTAGCGTTGCTCTTGAACCAGTACATTCTTGTAAGATCGTAATCTGTTGCTCAATGCTGAGAAGATTAGAATTTGACCTGAATTTGAGTTCTGTATTGGAAACAGCTGGAAGTATTGGTAGGGTATCTGGGAGTGGTAGCTCTTCTGGGTGTTGTCCTTCCAGGCCCTTCCATTGCTGGAGCTGCCCTGGAGGACAAAAGCAGGCTCACCTACAAATGTAATGGTAAGGAAACTGCCAAACTGCAAAGGGAGCTTTTGCTGTAGTTTTATCTTATTTCCCATAAAGGTTTATGGTCTCTGGGGTAGTGGGTGTTCTAGAGACAGGCATCATGGTCTTTCATCTGAAGCAAGTGGTGAATGTGATGATCTGCAGGATTGGCCTCACTGGTGGTGTTGATTGCTGGGCTTGGTGTTGGAATAAGGACTGGGCATATCCTGCCTACAGTAATGTCTCTAACACCTTCACCATTTTGCTGCTTGGTCACATGGCATGTGGAACTTTTTTGTGGGTCATCACAATGGGGTGGAGTTTGAATGATGTGGCTGTTGCTGTTTCTCGTTTTTCATTTTGTTGCTGTGATAGGAGGCTCATTAACAGGGTTCAATGGATTTCATTTCTCTCTTGAAACAAGGGTTTTATGAGATTTACCTGGGATCAAAGAAAAACCAGTTGGTGTCAGTGTCGTGGCCACTGTCGCTTCATGGATGTACAATGGAAACCATCCTAAAATTATTCAGGACCAAATTATTCCTTTCCATGTTTCGCCTTCATCTGATCTGAAACAACCCATTTTAGTGCAAGGTTTGGATTGGAAATTGGATATTTTTGGAGTTCAATTTTGCAGCAAGCCATTTCATGTGAGTAGTCTGCTGCTGACAATGCAGATCTGGGTGTGAAAGGTAGTAGCAGAAAATGGGGGTCAGCTATGCAGCACCACTCTTGCATTCTGTCTTGTGGTATGTTCACATATCTATCACATTCCTCTGTTTTCTCAAGCAATGTTCCTCCCGGACTCATACTGGTATTCAAAACCCAAGCACTCATGTGTGAATTGCTGCAACTGTTTTTCAGCACTCTATATTAGCTTTGGCTAAACCAATCTCTCTATTGCTTTTTTTCTCTTTGGAGAACAGATGTCAGTTTTCGTTTACCTGAAGGGGTGTCTTTCACAGAGCAAGACAGCATCATTGAGATCACATGTTACAGGCAACATTCTCCATGACTGGTATTTTGCATCACTTTCAGGAGTTCATTGCATGCTTGCTGAAGAGTGAGAGATGATGGCCTTCTTCCTACTGAAAATTAGTTGTCTCCTCATTTCTGGTCTCTAAGAAGAGCATCATTGAGTCTCTTGAATTTGTTGCCTCCAGTCTCAATATGCAGGCCCAGTTTTACAGATGCTACAATAGGTTAAATCTCAGCTCTGCTTTTTCCACAAGGTAGTTTACCTAAGTCATCCTTGATTGCAAAAACCTGCTCTCATTCAGAAGCTTCTTTGACTATTTGCATGGTTCAAAATATGAAAGTATGAGTGTGGTCACTCAAAGAGAAGAAGAGGTGAACCATGCACATGAGTATTGGAGTCTGGAAATGAAGAACCTTTTGATCTTGTGTGTTATGTTTGGCTGCCAACTTCTTGCCCCTGGAGTTTTCCAGGGGTGAATACTGAGCATTCAACTAGCCATGCAGGTGGTTTGGAGTGCAGTTGAATCCGGATTTCCTAGGTCTTGACCTGAAGTAAGTTTCAATGTCTAATCTGAGCATGGGAAGTGTACTTGGGAGCATACTATTATTGCTATTGTTTTGCAGTCAGAGAGAATCTGTTAAATCTAGGTCTGATAAAATAGTCTATCATCACCACATGGTTGAAGCATAAGCTATTGGGGTAATGGAGCAGGTTTTTCTGGATCCGGACAGGCATGTTGGGATGGTTTCTCATTAATTTGTCAGTGGCAGCCAAGCAGTTCCAGAATCAGGGCTCATTGTCACTATCCATGGCTCTCTACCAAGCATTTTCTGCTGTAAGCCCTGTACCTTTGGGCATTGCTGGTCCTACCTTGGTCAGATCTCAATTAAAGATTTTCTGGATCTGGTGGACTTAAATCAGGTGGGGTGTTTGGCAGATATATGTGCTGGACTACTTCTGGCATGAAGAGGCAATGACATCAACGTATGTGCTGAGCCACTCCTTACATTGTGCTAAATACCTAGCCCCAAATGTCTTGCATTGACCCTACTCTCAATGGTCATCTGGTTTTCTATTCAGAACTGCCAGAAAATTTACAGGCCCCCCCTGAGCTATGTGCAGATAGATAGGTTGACAACATCTTGAGAGGATTTTGACATCCCAATCCTTGAGTTGTGCAACATTCTCTGACTTGTTGATAACAAACGGTTGATGGCTTTTTGTAGGTGGGACATTATAGCAGAGAAGTTTGGATTTATGCTGATCTTTGGAGATGTTGTGTTTATCCCCTTTACCTTTAGCATCCAGGCAAGTGCTTACGTAAACATCTAGCATTGAGGGTTTTCCAACTTCAGCAAGCATGCAGGGGGGAACAGGGTTCAGAATTGCTGGTAGCTCTTGTGTTTGTGTGTCTATATGTTAAGCATCTGCAAATGTGCTTTGTTCCTTTCACACCATTTTCAGTCTCCTTAAACTCTGCTGTGTATTTCTGTTTAAAATATTCATGGTCAAGGCAGCAGTAGATATCTAAGACTACATGCAGTACACGTCAACTGCTTTTTATAAACTTAACACTGACTTTGGTTATAACAGGGCTGGTGGCTGTTGAGTCACTCAGTGAAGATCAGCAAGATAGCTGCTGCTTTGAATCTCTGCATATTTTTGTTTGGGTGTGTTTCAAAACACTTTTGCCTGGATGATGCTCTATGTAGCAATTTTTATATTTGAATGGTATGTATGAATGAAGAGCAGCTGGGGGTTTATAACTGGCACTACTTGATTCATGTCTCAATTCTGTTGTGTTCTTCTACCAAGTTCTTTGAAGACCAAGCAGATCACCTGTTAGCTTAGCTTAAATCCAACAGATCACCTAAGGTCTAGGTTTCTAATTGAAATTTCAGCATGGATGTGCCAAAAACAGTTGGGAATGATAAGAATTCAGTGCAATCCAATGTATGGAGGTAGCGCAAGTGTCTGACAGTTTATGACTTTGTAAAGAGCATATCTCTCAAGGGACTGTTTACAACCCAAATTGAAGATGACAGTCAGTGTTTCCATGTATCCAAGAGAAGTCCCCACTGGCTAGTGAAGTAATAAATCTGAGGATCATAAAAGACGAGCAAATCAGTGCAAATTCATTTAGATGTATCACTGAGGATTGTGTTGGAACAGGTTTGCAATCTTCAGAGGAGCAAACAAACAGAAACATAAGTTTAAACAAGACTCCAAGGTTGTGATATGGGGTCAAACTGCTAAAGTTATTGGAGGCCGACTGCTCGCTTCAGGCTACTGGTAGGTTTCTCTTGTTCATATCAGATCTGCTCATTAGCTCCTTGTTGTTCGAGTATCACATTGCAACTCCCATTGCAACTTGACAACTCACTGCCTGGAAGCTTTTGCTACTTTTGGAAGCAACATCTTTCCCTGTGGCAGAGAGGAAACAAGGAGGATGGTTGCTATCAATGAATAGCACTCTATGAGGTTACCTGTGTTCACATACAAAAATGCTCACATACTTGTTGACATTATGCAGGGGTGTTGCAAGACATTGCAATTATCTTGGGGACATACTGGTGGCCTTTTCATTTAGTCTTCCATGTGGCATGAGGTATACTACTTTGTCCATGCCAGAATGCTTGACTATATTTGACCGATGGTTTTTTGGTCATCCTCCAGGTAAGTTTCTGTATATGTCTCAAAATCTGTATCTGTTCGCTTGTGAAAATCATCAGTATTCAGGAAAGATTGAGAAACTACAGTTGGTTGGAGATTTTGTGCACTTTTCAGCCACAAAGTCACATGCAGGTGGATACTAATGAGCTTCCAATCTGATGTTTGGGAACAGTTCACCAGTGCCCTATTTCTACCCAGCATATCTCTTCACTCTTTTAATCTGGCGAGAAAGAAGAGATGAAGCAAGGTGTTGTGAAAAGTACAGGGAGGTATGGCAGGAGTACTGCAAGGCTGTACCTTGGCGAATTTTTCCTGGAATCTACTAGATGAGCTATCTGTTTTGGTTCCATTATCAGAGTAAAAGAAAAGCTGTGTGCTCCACCAAAATCATGTCTATTGTAAACCCCACTGTTCAGAAATGACATCATGATCTTTGTGTGCTTCACCATTTTACTCCACAACAGCTTCATGACATGTTACCCCAAGATCCCTTGAACTCTTCTGCTGGGACAGTTTCTTTTAGTACATTTGGCAAGGTCTTGAGGTCAACAAAGGTATTATTTCTGTGTTTCGGTAGCTTGTAGGATTCTTTGGCCAAGAATGTACTTGCAGGATATTCTTTAGTCCAGTGGTAGATCAATGGACTCAAAGGTGGCTTCCTTTTTGTTCTGGGTATGATCTATTATGTGGGTACTTACCTAGCAGAAGTAATTGTACCCAGATGCTCATCAAGTTATTGGCTTGTTTTTGCCATACTGTGATTGATTTTGGGGCAGTTGATCTTTAACTTTATCTACACCTGAATTCTGCCTCCATCATCTGGGGTTGATGAAGTCAGTGTGGGGAGTCATGGCAACTTGTCCCTGCTCATGATGGAGGTGATGGTCTGAGACTTTCTCAGTGACTCCCCTATGTTTATGATGAGACTCATCGTCATTTACATGCATAGTGCTGCTGTGGAGTTCTTACTGCAATCATGTGAATATGTTTTCCAGTGACTTCAATGGATGTTCCATGTCCAAGTAAGCACAAGCAGTGTGCTTAAAGCATATGTTTAGGGTGGAGGAGGAACCAACCAGGACCCTCTATTCGACCTCTCTATGCCCATAGGCTTAGATGCTTGCTTGTACAGGGACAAACTTGCAGTAGCTTGGATGTGGATACTATTGACTTTTAATTAGCTATGTCTTTTGTGCTAGCCAACATCATGACTGAGTCTTTCCCTTTGCTTTTGGAAATGTGATAGAGACTACTCAGGATGCAGGTGTTTGTATAATAGTTTGCACAAAATGTTGGGTGGAGGTTTAGATGATTATCTAAAGACCCATCATTGGAAGCTTGTGAAGTCAGTCAGGAGTCATGGAGCTTGACATGGCAAAGTTGAAGATCTGACACTCTGAAAGGGAGTTATGAGTTATGACCCTACCTGTCATTGTGTTACCCTGAAACTATTGCTGTGGAGTTTTCATCTATGGATTCTGCCTTATTTATGCAATCATAGATATGTGGTCTGCATTCATCAGGCAAGAGAACTCTAGCACCTTCCTGTCTCCAGAATTATCTGTTGCTGTTTGTGTAGGGCAATCCTATTTCTGGGTGAGAGTTGACTTGCTTCATTAGCTATGTTTCTTGAGTGCAAGTCAACATTGTGACTGAATCTTCCTGTTGCTTCTACAAATGCAACAGAAAAGCAAGATTGATGCCCAACTTCTTGCCAAGATAATAAAGCACACATCTACACTGCTGTCTGGAGCTGATGAAGTCAGTGGGGTCATAATGGCAGTGACAAGTGATACTTCAGTAGTGCACAGAAGATTATAATTGCAGCCAGTCGTGCCATAACCCAAGGGAGGATCCTTCCGGTTTTTTCAACTGATGTGCAAAACAATATAGGGTTCTGCTCATTGAGAAAAACTTGGCGCTGTGGTGCTTTGCACTTTGCACTATGAGTGACAATTAATTGATATAAGGTCAAAATATATATTAATATATCTCAAGGATACTTAAATAAATGATTTGAAAGATAATTAGTTATCAGAAATTGCTATTTTAAGATTGTGCAGGTTGGTGATGAAATTGTTCCACTTCCTTTAATTTTAGAACATAAAATTGATTTTTCACCTACTGAAACATTAATATTTTAAGCAACCATGATGTTTTTTTGGGCACTCCTTATTGTGTAAAAACAATTGTTTTTCGGCCTTTCTAATATTCCCAATTGTCCTTCCTACCATGCTTCCCAATGACTTTAGTTTGAAAAAGTAGAAATTTTTTTGACCCTAGTGCTACTGGTAATGTTTTCTATACACTTTTGTTGTTGGTGTCCTTCAACACCATTTTTTTTTTGGTTATCATTGGTGTTGTTGTAAGTGTGCTGTTGTTATTAACCAAGTGAAGGTCATCTCCATACACATGTCATATCAATGTGAATTTTTACTAAAGGATGTTTAAATTTGGCAACATTTGCTATGTAAATATCTCATCTTGCAATGTTCTTTCAGGACCTTGATCTAACAATAATCATAATGATTTAAAAGCTCAATTTCTTTTGAAAATGTCAGATTAGATCAGGTCTTCACCGATTATAAAAGAGACCAAAGTTTAAGTAGGAAATATGTGTTATTGATTCAAAAAGAAAAATTAGTTAGAAGGGAAAAACATGCTTACCCATTCCGAAGAGAAAGTGGTTAAAAGGGACTAATTAAAATGTTCACCCTCAAGTCATGTGTGGAGATGATATTAAAAGATTGTTAAATGACACTTCCCACAAAATATTAAAATTTGATATTTGGATTGAGTTTATTAAATTTAACTAACTTCATAGACATAGTATGGATAAAAAAATGTAAACATATCAAGTTTGATAAATTGTTTTGATGAATATTTCATTTTCAATGTTGACCTAAATATGTTTCCAATTTTGATTAAAATATGTGTACTAAAATATAACAAAAAATCTCAAGTTACAAATTTTTATTTTTATTTCATATTTAGTTTAATTAATAAATTATGATGGATATAGCATGGTTTAATGGTGTAAACTACACCAAGATATGTTGTTCTTCTCATACAAAAAGTGTTGAGATTTAGGACATTTCAAACAATTTGCAATCATAGTGTGTGGGTCAAGAATTTTAATTAATATTCATCTTGCAACATAAGTAATGCATTGTTTAATAGATCATTAAACCTAAAAGTGTAATTGTTAAGTGAAAAGGTGAAACACAAATGCATTTGAATGTGAATCGTGCATTTTTAAATAACAACATGCACAAAGAAATATCATAGTTTTCAAAACATTGATTTGATACATACTGATAATATGTTGAAAGACATTTGATTTATAACATGCAATTGATTAAACCAAAATATTAAATTTTTGAATAATGTAAAATTGGAAATCAAGAGTCAAAATTCGAATTTTTTTAAGTACATAAAAAATAAGAAAATTTTACAATTAAAAAAATAAAATCGCTATGATCAACTTATCTGATTTTAAAAGTTTTGTCCATTTCAATTTGTAGCCAATTTGCAAGCATTGGTGTATTTCTCACAAACTAAATCATTTTTTTCTTTCAATGTTTTAAATGATATGCAAAAAAAAGAAGAATATAATTTATAATTTACTTAAATACAAACAAGGTGTTTATAATTGAATTATGAGATTTTTAAACATATATTTTGAATCTTAATAAAAATATTTTATTATTTCATAACACACCAAAAAATATTCATTTAACTCTTTTGTTCCACAAAATATAAAAAGAATGAAGAGGGCAAAGCCAAAACCCTAACTCATAGTGTATTTAAAAGAATGGGATGTTTGTAATACTTAGAAATAATTTAAATGTATTCTAAGATTTTCACCATGGTACCAATATGGGTGTTGGTTCACCCAAGGTCATTGCCTAGTTTTGGTTCTTCTTTCAGTAATCTTTGGTTGTAAAACCTACCCCCAAACTAGACATGACCCCCAACCCAAAATTAGCTAACACTTCAACTATGGTTTCATGTACACCCTAAGGTTCGACCTTTTTAGGTTTAGGGTTCATGGGAGAAAGAGAGACAACTAGAAAAAATAAACACTAAATACCTCCCTTTTTATCTCATAGTTTATTTGTAAATGGTGGTAAATGAGAAATTATAGCTAAATGTTTTTCCTTGTAGAACAAGTATGATGCGTAACATCTTGAAAGCAACCTCCAATTTATAATTTCACAATTCTATGCTTGCCCAAAAAGTGGATAATGCATGACTAAAAAGTTTGATAATTTTCAGGTTATGAATTGTGATTAAGGAAGGGGTGAAATTTGAATATCATAATACAAAAAAAAGACCCCTTATTGATATAAATGTTTAAAACTTGCACAAGTAAAAATTATGGCTTGGATCTTGCTTACTTGGTTGTTGTGTCTTTCTATGTGATGTAAATATTGTCTAATGAGCTTTCAATCCTTCATTAAATGATAGTGTGCCCCCATGTGGGCATTTTGAAAACTATCTTTGGTGCAAGTTGCAATTGAAGAATCCTTCAAGTCTCCATTCATGTCAAAATAAGAACTAGGGTTATGGAGGAGGTCTATTTTGCCACATGTCTAGTGAGGTGGTTGTGTGTATGTGCAAGCTTTCATTCCACATTGTATCTTGTACTAATTTATTGCTATCTTGCTCCATGTGTCTAAGGTCTCTATTCATTTCAAATAAGAACTAGGATATGGACTAAATGTTGGCATGGAGTTTTAAAAGGTGGTGTACTTGAGTGACATCTTTATTGTATTTTGAGCATGGGTTTGGTGAAGTGGAATGTAATTAGAAGTTAGAAGTACAAATATTAGGGCATGTAATTGTCAATAACATTTGTGGTCCAAACAAGATCATACTCTCGAAGGAGCCTTTCTATGTGGTTTTAAGGTTGATATGTGAAAGATATCTAATATCATCATGGTGTTGTTTGAGTTAATGTAATTCCCAAAAGGAGTGCAATCTAATTTCATAGATAATCATGTTTAATAAAATGATGATTAGTTATTTTAATAGCACAACTTGATGGCTAACATGAGATTCTAGGTTTGTTAACAATCTTCATGTAGAAAAAACTTAAATTGTAAAATCTATGACTCTAGAATTGTAATGCAAATTTCAACTCATTTATGTACTTGCAAGATACATTTTGAACCTTCAATGAATATATTTTCTTGCAACATACATTGAACCTTGATTTGTCTACTTTATAACAAGTTGTTGGTGAAAGCATGGTAAAGTAGACAATTTTTTATCCTTGTCACAAAAAAAAAAGTAGCTAGAAACAAATTTTAATGTACTAAATATATATATATTTTAAATCTAATGATCAACATGAGGATAATCTTTAATTTTATCACAATGATATTGATTAATCACATATCTAATATGCACTCAAGTAGATTTTTAAAAAATAATTGATATATATATTTCATTTTGGCTATCCAAACTTGTACAAGTAGGTGAAAGTAGACGAATGATTGAATATTATCCATTTTCAACATGATGTAGCTTTAAAAAGTATTTGTAAGTTTTCAACATTTAAATATCATAGTAAAATACATCAAATTTCTAACAGAAAAGTAGGTTTGAAATTCAATTTGACAAGTCATTTTCAATCATACTTGTTATCTATTTTTATTGTGGCAAAAAATTTCAAATTTTGTAATCACCTCATTATAAACTCAAAGAAAAGGGCCATGTTTTTCTTATGTTGTTTTTAATTACTTTAAATTTGCATTGTTCTACTTTTGTCAAAAATTGGACAATTTTTTTACTATTTTGGAAATAATTACTTTTTTGGTCTACTTTACCATGCTTTCAAAAGGGTTTCAATGCTTGTGAAGTCGATTCATTGGATCCTTGATGCTTGAAGGATGGCATTGGAACTTTTTGAGTCCAATTATGTTTTAATTCCTAGAATTCACACCTTTAATGTCTCTTAATGTGAACCACTTTCCAACCATTTGTACCTACTAGATCCATTTGGTTCCTATTTAAAGTCATGACCAACCCTTTTTTTTTCTTTGGGTGAAATTTTGCCAAAGAATGAAATCAAAATTATTTTTTTGAAAATGAATTGATTAAGCAATTTTTTTTTCTAAAAAAGGAAAATGCGTTGAGTGCTATCCAAAAATACTAAGAGGCCACATGGCCCCCATCCTTAATTGAGATCTCAAACAAAATAACACCTCAAGTTCATATTGAAAATGCATTTTGTCAAAAACTTTTATTGTCTAAACCCAATAGTATTCTAATGACCTTCCTTATATATGGACAAAGTAACTTCTCTATCAACCACAAATTAGGTACCTAAAAGATGTTAATTCTATAGTGTTAAAGTTTGTTTTCATTTTGTATTTAGATCATTAGTCAAATCCTTTGCTTTTTCCTATTTGCACTTTATAGAAAAAAATGAATATCATGATGAATGGAAATGGTAGTCCAATGTGCATCATTAATCATCAACCTTTAGTGGCCACTATGCCAGAATGTTCAAACATAGTATTCGTTGAATGTTATTTTAGATGAAAAGTTTTGAAATAATGGATAGTTGTGTTTCTTGTAAAAGAGGAAGAATTGTTTGTTTTCACTTTAGGGAGGGAATTTGTTATCAAATTGGTTGCATTTTGTTGTGCATTCTTATGTCAACATTTACAACTATTGTTATCATCACACATAGAAAACACAACATGAAAATACCTAAAATAACATCATGCACAAAAATATAGAAAAGTTGCATACAACACTAGAATGTGATAGAATCTTAAATCACCAAAAATGATTTGAGATCACACAAATTGGAATTACATTACTTTCATAGAATATTAAAAACCTCATTCACATTTGATCCATTCAAAATAAAAATCCAAACAACTAAACTAACCCAATTCATCCCTAGCTAACTAAGACTTAATCAAACAACTAAATTAACACACCTAACAATTTTTTCTAAAGATGTTGAATATGCAAATATGAAACTATTTGAGATTTCTTTGAACATCCATTGTGAGGTGGAAAATCTTGTTGAATGTGAAATGTTGCAACTTTCATATTCATATTAAAAGAATATTAATCTTATTGGAGAGTTGAAAATTTTATAAGGTTTTTGCTTTCATGTTGTCATGATTTCAATGTTCTTTCCATTTTGTATTATCAACTTTGCACTTTTGAATGTTTTGTAAAATCTATGTAGCCAAGAAAAAACTAAATTAATTTTTCTTGGTGTGAGCCCCTATTGTCAAATAGGCCTTTCCCTCCACCATTGGACCATAGGCCTCTAATATCAAATAAGCCTTTTGCTCTACCAACAAGCCATAGAAGACATATTTAATTGATTAAAAACTTTACAAAAGTTCAAAAATGCAAACAAAAACTTTATAATGTTAAAAGTTTTGAATCTTTCAAATATAAATGACTTGGTGGCCATTAGGCCCACAAGGAAAAGTTCTTTAAAATATATAATCTACATGTAGTGTTTATAAATTAAATTCTAAGGACACCATGCAAGTTCTTTAAAAGAAAGCAAAAAAAACATTAGAGGATGATCTAATAAAATTCACTTTACATATATTATACTAACCATACCTATAACAAGAGGAGTAGTTGCACAATTAGAAAACCCAAATTACATAACATGTTAAAGGGACAAAAAGTTCCAAAATTTTAAGGGGCAAAACAAACTTTACTAAAAAATTTAAATACAAATTAAATTTGGTGGCCACTAGGTTGTCAAAACAATTATTGTATTGATTTCTCAAAGAGTTTTGAAACAAAAAATTCAGTATTTATAAAATTGTTCTTCTTAAAAACCTTGAACTATTTAAATTTCAAAGACAAATTGAAAGATAATGTCAAATCCTTGTAGTGTTAGAAGATTTGCGATTGTCCATGGTCAAATATGTAACAACATCGACACCATCTTGAAATAAAAAATTGAATGGCCAACATCGTTTTTTCCCTTTCAAAACTACAAACAATGTCATGAAATCTAAGAACACTAGTCCAAACCAGTTTTATAAACAAAAGTCAATATTAGAATATAGGGACACATGAAAACATATACCAATATAGAAAAATCATTAACAAAAAAATGACTTGCATAAATAAATAATTTAGATTGTAGACCTAAAGGTGGTTGGTTATTGTGAGCAATACCATTATGATTATCCATATACTGGAGGAACCAAAATAATCCTTTGAAGAGGAACTCAAATGAGGCTTAAATTGTTTGACCATATAATTTAACAATATATAAATTATATATATATATAATATAAATTATATATATATAATCATAATGAACTCAAACCATCTTGGCCAATGGCAATTCAACCAAGGGTTGCCACAAATGAAATGCGAGGTCCAATCATTACACCTTGTTTTTTGACAACATATGTCCCCTAAATGATTCAAGAAAAATACACCACAGTTTGGATTCCAAAACACATTGTTGACATTGTTAGTCAGTAATGTTTGATCCTCCTTCCATGGCAAGCATAATACACTTGTTTCAAATCCTTTTAACAATAATGGGACTTTAGTGAAGTTTCACTTTGAATTTTTTGGAACATTGTTCACATCCCCTTGAATGAAAATATATCGATCCAAAAAATTGTCAGGAACGAGAGTAGGAAAAACTTTAAGCACATCCTCAAGTTTCATACAAGACCAAATTATGATGTAAAAGTAGTTGATTGCTATAGAAAGGAAATGTTCCACCCCAACTTTCACCTTGACTCTTATCAATATTTCTTCCAACAACTCATGCATTCCCATGTTGAATAATAGAATGCGAGAAACAGCACAACACACCGTTGACACAAAAAACTAGCAATTTTTTGGGTCTAACAGTTTGCAAATGTAGACATGAACTCATCATTGAAATATGTTTTGAAACTTTCAACTATAAGAACAACAAGATGTATCAATGAAACAACAAACGTGGTTTGTGTTAATATTAAAAAACTTACAAATTGAAACACATAAAAAAGCCATGCAAATTTGACAAAGAAAATGCCTTTGGCCACCAAGCAATTCATTGAAAATAAAATGAGAGAAGGCAATGATTCAATCAAAATTTTGAAATAATTAAAGAAAGAGAGTAGAGATTTGGTGATGATAAGCAAAAAAAACAATTGAACTACATTAATTTAAAAATTCAATTGCAATTTAAACATATTATTTTATTCAATACATGAATTAGAACTTAGTTTAAAATTGTTATAGTAAAAATAATATTAAATACATTACATCTTTTTTTTAGTTTTGCTTTTGTATCGCCATAAGATTGAAATAACATATTGTAATATGAGTTGCTATGACTTATGATTTTGATAGTCCCAAACTTGGAATATGCCTAACATAAGTTTGAACACTAAATCCGAATGAGTGAAGGCATATCAAGTAAAGAAGAATAGTGGAAAGCAAGTAATTTCCATTGCTCCACAAATGTTCAAACGATTCAAAAAATATGACACTACAAAAATCATTAAATATAGATTTATATGGTGTATCATCTACAAGCAAAGTGTTCCCAACATGATGTTGAAAAATTTCAAGAAGAAAACATCAAGGTTCTTATGGAATATGAGCTTTTTGGGATCAACAGCAAAAAAATGATCATTTTTTTACTTTTGTCTAAGAACCCTTAAAGGATCCAAAGTAATGTGTTTTCTCTTTAATTTTGTCTAGATATTTGTCAATGTTGTAGACCAAATATAAACTTCAAATTGGGTCAAAACACACTAAAATAGGCCAAAAATGTAGTCCTCGAATGTTAAAAAACAAGAATTTGTGACAAGTAAATTAGAAAGTATGAGTTTATTCTTTTGAACTAAATGAGGGCATGAAATATGATATGTTGAAGTTTTTGAAAGTTTCAAAAGTTTTATCAACCTTTTTTTAAACCTACTTTCAATCTACTTTGTAAAATTTGCCAATTGGTCGCATTGTGAGAAAATAGATTGAAAGTAGGTCAAAAAAAATTACTTTGGAAATTTCACTCATGTGTTGCATTTTGAAAGGGTTTGGGGCATGATTTAGTGAATAAACATATGCAACGCACTTCAATATAACATCAAAAAAAATATTTTAGATCCCAAATTTAGGTTTTTGGAAAATTTACTTTTGAAGGGCTTCACATAATCATAATCCAAATTCAAATTCCAAAAAATGTGCATCAAGGTGCATAATGGCTCAAACATTGGTAACACTTCATTTGAATTATTTGATTTGGAAAATGTGCAATATCATCCAAAATAATAAACTACAGTTAATTATTTGGTTAATTAATGAGAGTAATAACATACTTTTAAAATAACCATATATGGTTTATTTAATATGTTAAGTACCTCCCAAAATTTGTGGCATGAATAAAATGCTTCAAATGCCCAAAGTAAATCTACTTTTACTTGTTGGTAAGGATAGCCAATTGGCCTACTTTATTTTGCATACACCTAACTGTGTTAAAGAACTTGTTAAGAAATCCTTCAATCCAACCTAAGTGTAAAGGAGGAATTGGTAGGCATTCATGTACAAGACATGGTAGCCCATTTTGCCACCAAGAGCCCATTGAAGTCAAAAATCACATGCAACTAATTCACTTCAGTAGGAGGTGATCTTGGCATTTCAAATTATACATGAAAACCTAAAATTGAAGGGACATCATTCTAGCACAATTTTGGGAAGCAAAGAAACTTCCTTTGCATCTTGACACATAGCAATAGGAATCTAAATCGTTAACAAGATACAACAAAATGTATTATAATTTCTAAAAACTATGATTTTAATGAACAAATTTTGAACTAGAATACAAAGATGATATTGACAATTAAAATTTAACTGTTCACATGGTCATTGATTTTTTTAGCGGAGAATGGCAAACCAAATGAGCCATAATCTAGGCATGCATGTTCTCCAACGTCATATTTGCTTCCACTAATAGAATTGTCACTTGTTGAAAATTCAACATCTAAAAGAAGTTCAAAAATCTTACAAACATTTTCAAAAGTGACAAATTCTTCAATAACAAATAATTCAATAAAACTTGTTTTGTTCATTTTTCATTCAACAACTTGACTAGGATTGATATGATAATCTAGATTGCAAAAAGAAAAGTTAAAACAAACCATGAACTTTTGACAACAATTAATAAACAATTTAAGCCATCACAAGATTTTTGGAAACATGAAATTACAATTTGAAAATTGAATGTAGGTTGGAAGAAGGTAGGAAAATAATCATTAACGCCTGGGGACCACTAGGCATATGAAAGGAGTAAAATATGTAATATTGTTGATAATTGCTAGAATAAATGTATATGAAGAATGAAAACTTTAACAAGCAATAGATAGACTATGGCAAACAAATCCATTCTTGGAGATTGCAAGGCTACAACAAAGGACAATTAAACATAATCGAAGTCTAGAGAGTCCTCATCTCATAGTTTCGTGGCCTAGATTATGACACACAAACATAAAGAAGAAGGGATGTATTTGTGAAACTCACTACGTTCCATGCAAGAAAACAATCTGAAAATTATTATATGTTTTGATAAAGAAGGCAATACATAAGGGCATCAACTTTATTGTGAATTTTTTCAATATCATAATGTACATTAAATAACCTAACAAAATATCACAACTGGTTAATATTCACCCTATGTGTATAAATACAATAATTATCATTGAAACTTCAATGGGCTCAAGGTATCCACAAGTTTGATATTTTGTAGTGCCTCACCAATCCATTCATTTTTTTTCCCACCATCTTTGACCCTCACATTGACCTCGGCATATGATACTACTAAAGTTCAAACAACTGAAGAGTTGTGAGATGCTAAGAAATCTTGATCAACTTGTAATATCAAATTGCTAAGATGCATTTCAGTGACCTAAGATTCTAACAAGGAAGTATTTTTCTTCTTGTTTTTTTGAAACTTTATTCTTAGTCGTGGATGACCTTGCAAATTTCTTGTCTCTATAAATGTAACCAAGTCTAACATTATCAATTGGTGGTAGGAATTTCATACACAATTAAAGCTTGTTCATTTTCTTCTCCTTTGTTCTTGTGAGAGCTTGGCTTTTCACTTGCATTGGCATGATTCATTTGCACACCTTATGTGATGTAGAGAAATTCTTTATTTGCATCAATTGTAACATTTCCTATGACAACATTAGAGAACATGCAAAGACTAACAAAAGCAAATATTTCACAATGATTCCCCTTAAGATCATGAAGGATGATCTCAAGAACTTTACATTTGTTTTCTTGCATGTTCAATAGAATGTGACATTAACAAACTAGAAATTGAGAATAAGGAAAATGGGGAAGCTACAAAAACACATAGATAGACATATTAGGCCCATAATATGTCACGACTCGTCCCCCAAAGACACTCAAGAAGACCATGCCACTACTTAAGATGGGTTCCAAAATTCTTGATAGAGCCTTCAAGGAAATCTCATTTCTATAAAATTAATGTTCTTCTGAAATCATTGACACAATGTTCTCAATGAGTGATGGGAGTTTCTTACTCCCCATAATATCAACTTGCGTTGAATTCCCAACCTTTTCGATGAAAAGGTACACATGGTAAAATACAAGTTCCCTCATGAAATTTACATAACTCCCTTTCTTGCTCCCGCCATGTACTATCCAAATTCAAGACACATCTTTGTGATATAGGTTGATTTCATGGCGGTGGTGAACAAGAACTTGAACAATTCCCAGTCACAAAAGCACACCACCACCCTTGGAGTGACCTCTACATTGAACAATGTGTTTAGAAAGGACTCCTAATCTAGACCTTTCCACACAACATGGATTTCCTTTGTTGTGCGTGTGGTGGAGACCACAGTGAACATGTTCATTGTGTGATCTTGCAAGAAAGAAGTTGACTCCATTTTGTCAATGACCTCGATAAGCTCCACCATATCGTTAACCATGTTGAACACGTAATGTGTGTTTAAAATAATCAGCTTTGTTGTAATTCCTTTTAGCATATTGCACTCAATCCACCTTCTCAATGCATTTATGAAACCTACAAGCGGTGCCTTGTTAAATGGATTCAATCTCATTTTTCTATATAGAACTCCTCACTGAACTTGAAGATCAAAATTGAGAACACTTTGTCAAGCTTATGTTTCTTCTTCTCATTCCAAACCTCATCAAGATATGGTTTCTAATTATTAGCAATTGGTTTAAGAAATCTAAAATGAATCATAATTTCATTTCAAATGATGGCCTTTATTTTCAATAGTTTGGTATATTTGTGCATCGACTTTAAGTTGGGTCTTCCACCCCCTTTTGATGGACCATCATGGATAGTGATTGTTTTTGTAAGTAAACATTGAACTAGTTTTTTTAGTTGCTTTTATTCCATGTTGGAAAGAGAGCCAAACGTTGATTTTTCAATTAGCATTGGAGGAGGCGTCAACACATCTTGATTGTCATCTAGAATGTTGTTTTTCTCCCATTCTCCCATTTTTCCCACAGGTGGAAAACAAGGTTTGAAAAAAGGAAAATGTTCATGCATTCCTTGGTGGACTTGACGTTGAACGCAAACTTCAACATCTTCTTGAATTGTTGGATGATGATACATAGTAAAAAAAATCAAGAGAGTCCATAGATCAATCTTCAAAATTGAATTGAATGACATAAAAAGCAATGAAATTACTTTGTATTTCTCATTGTGATGTAAAAAACCACTTAGATCTAGTGTCAACCTATCATAAGAAACCCAAATTCAATGTGCATGTGTAAGGTTTTCACAATATGATGGCTTCATCGCCAAGTTAAAATCCTTGTTGTTCAATTTTTTTGACATCCTCGTGACTTTTACAAAATTTAACTCCCACACCACAATAATTTTGAACGTATTAATTTTTAAAAAAACATCTTGGGCTATGTTGGGGTCCTCCATCAATTTTTAATTAAGAGAAACATTGTCAATTATCAAATGTATATTGTATAAATTTATGCAGGTTCAAATGTTAAAAACCAAAACAAATGAAACCATCCTTTGCAACCATAATCATGTGTTCCCTACCAATAATAAAAAAACTACGAGTTGTGAATGTCCTCCCACTTCTTCAGACAATGTGGAAAAATTGAATTTGGTATCTTCAAGTCCTTTGGAATTGCAAAAACAAGGACCTTGATGTCAAACTTGTTGTAAACAGTAATTCAAGCATTGATTTCATTTACATGTTCTTTGGAGAGAAGATGGTAAATGATTTTTGGGGGCGATATTCTAAGTCAATCAATTGGTAACGTTACATCCTTGATAAAGGCGAAACTAGTGGAAATGGATTTGGCGCATTCTTCACTAATCATTGCATCCTTTATGTGGCACTCAACAAGGTTGAAACCTTTAGCCTCTTTTCCCATTAAAATCTTCCCCAATAATCTTTTTTTTCAATTGTAGCCTCTTTCAATGGCCTCTTTGCACTAGAGCTCTCTACCATGGCTATAATGTGCTGTAATCCTCCTTGGGAATCTCTTGTAGACTACTATTTTTCCAAGTTAATGAGTTCTTTGAATTCAATCTATCGCTTGAAGATTACCATCACATCAAGATCCTTAATATCTTTCATTTTGAAACCTTTGTTGGTGCTAGTTGGAGCAAATGTGTTATCTATTTTATTCATTGGGCCAACAAATCCAACCAGAAAAAAAGGTGTTTTGCAACTAGCCTTATAACTTAGCTTTTGAATTGCACATGACACTTGCAACTCACTGTATTTATGTGTTGTGAGTAATGGACAAATTGCATAAATTGCAACTCACTGTATAAAAGATGCAAATCAATTCCAACTTTATCAAAACAACTCATTTTCAACTATTATGCAATTCCTAACAACACCCATGATGTCATGTCCATATCATTAATTGTGGATATCTATTAAAATTTGACATGTGGCACTATGAAGATTTTTGGATTTAAATTTTATTTTGTTTTTGAAATATTGATTTCCATCATCCATTATGATTGTTAATGGTGGTTTGAGATTATAACATGTGGCAAAATAATTTTTTTTGCCACATGGCATATTAATTATATTTTGGAAAAATAATACTTAATATATATTTTAGTAGCTAGGTAGGTTGTACATAACCATAAGTAGGACAGCTGGTAGGTTTTAATACCTATGTATTTACTTAGGACCTACCTACCTACCTACCTACATAGGTAAGTAAAAAAGTAGGACCTAATAACTTATCTAAGTAATTAAGTAAGTGGTAAAGCACAAGACGATGTGAACTAAAAAATAACTATGATATATATTTTTAAAATTATGTTTTGCCTTTAGGTTAAACTTTTTTGCACTCACCCCAAAGTGGCACATGTATTTTAATGTGAAAACATAAAAGAATAAAATTTCTTTACGTAATTTGTAACATGGGATTTGAAAACAAAACATATGGGTCAAATCTTTCAGTTGTTCCTTAGTTGCAAACTAAATTGCAATTGAGTTGCAATCATAACACTTAAACATTCAAGGCAAGCCAAATCCAAGGGGAGGGCTCCATTGTTTCTAGTGTTTAAACAAAACTTCAACCCCTCCTATTGGTGCATGTAATGCACTAAAAATCATCAAAAAATGGAATAAAATGAGAAAGTTATGGCCCCCAAAGTAGAGAGGGTCAAGAACTCAAAAAAAACAAATCATTAAATGTTACAAAGGCTACTTTTTGAACACCTAAAAAACTCCTTGTATGTTCTTTTGTTGCTATTAAAGTTCAAAGATGATTTATAAAACTTCAAGTGGCACTTTTATAACATTTTAAATCACTTAAAATGAATAAGAAATAAGAAAACTATGAGGTTCAAAAGTAGGGGGGGGTCCAAAGAGGGGAAAAAAAGGAAAAAAAATGTTGTCTAAGTTGGAAAGATTATTTCTCTTCTTGTTATTTTTTCATTATCCCTTTTCCTCTCATTTCAAAGATGATTTCTAAAGCTTGAGGTAATGCTCCCATAAATTTTTAAATCACTCAAAATGAAACACATATGATGAAGATATAAATAATTGATGAATATGTATCCTTATTAAGTTACAATGAGTTGTATTATAGTCATAACATAGTTGAACAATAATACTTTCATAACGCACTAGTGGCCTTATTAATTATATCAATGAAAATCATAATTGAAAACTAGTTGCAAATGTATCCCATAATGGGTGGTAGAAATGTGGAGACATGGCATGATCACATGTACGTACTTTGTACATTAGTTACAACATAGTTGTTTTGATGGCACATTTGCAATAGTTTTAAAATAGTTGCCACATGCAACTACAATGGAATTCTTGAAAAAATCAAACATGGTTGATCACATATGTATGTATGATGTGCATAAATTATTGTATAGAAGACCCATTTTCAACTCACTTGCAACTATAATGCAATTAATTGATTTTTTAATGTGGCAATTTATTAATATACATTGTATTTTTAGGGGGATAGTTCCATACTAATTGTAATATCCAAAAGATAGTGGCACAATAATTTTATATGAAGTTTTTTTTAGTTTTAATTGAAGGGTAGTGTGGTTTTGATAGATGCAACTTTTCATAATGAATTTGTTTGCATGGATCTTCAAAAAAACATGATGACTTTGTCAAACAACAATGCCCAATGCCCCATTCCATGTCTTGGCATTCTCTTCATTGAGTCTTCCATTCCATTTTTAACAAAGTGGAATTCAAATGGTGAATCATTCTTTTACACTAACTTGATTGCCAAGGCTGAAATTGACTTGGAAAGCACCCAAATTCTAAGAGTTGTTGTCACCAAAAAGGAGAAGGGCCAAACAACAACCAGACCCCTCTGTTGTACTCACTCTGACAGAGTGAGCATGGGCAATCGCATATCAAAGAAACAGCATGGCAATAGCACTTGTCTAAATCCCAAAGCTTCCGTTTCCCAACTCTGCTAAACCCCAAATGAGAAACTCATATTACTGGTGCAAAATCACCTCACCCGAACCTCTGCAGATATAGCTCCTACTCACACGAATTAGCCAGACAGAACCTCAAGGACCAAAATTCATAGTTCATATTTCACAAAGATCCACGACAGCACAAGCGTCCCTATCTTGCCTGTTCATCAAAAACTGAACGATCCTGCTTAGCTAAGTCGCTGGCGCAGCGAAAATCTTCAGCAACTCAACTAAGCTCTCCCTGAAACAAAATACACAGGGCTACACATCTGGACTCTTCCGCACTCATCTGCTACCTGCACCTCTATCTTCACCCCTAGCTATCTTTGAACTTCGTTTTTTAGACAATGTCCATCCCCCATCCTAAACAATTGCTAGGCGTTAATGTTCCTTTCTTTCATCAGACCTCTAACCCGCTTTTTACTCTTTCCTCTCTCCTCTACTCTTCTTGCTCACCCCCTTGGCTTCCTCCACAAGCCTTCCTCATCCTTCCTTTTTCCGCCGCCACTTCTTCTTCCATAACTCATCAATGCAGCGCCGCTCCACTCCATCAATCGCGCCGCCATCTTCCTACTATCCCATCCCACACAGCCAGATAACATTCCCTCCATGCATCCCATGCACAACCAGCTCTACTTTCTCCCAAAAGAAGATAAAATTTGCCACTCTCATCAATAAAGGAGGGTGTTGGATTACCCTGATCAGCGACTCTGGCGTTCACACAAAATGCACAACCACAGGACTCTTGTTCGGTCACCCCTTGTTTGGTTACATTGTTTCGGAATGGTACAAATGAGATTTAAGATTTCTTCCCATGGCTTTTAGGAATAGGGGTGGGGTATAGTTGGAGACCCCAAAAAAAAATAATTAGTGATCCTCCCTTTCAATTCTCATTAAAAAAAATGTGATAAAAATGAAGTGAGAAATCCCTTGGCAGCCACTAAACAATTGTTCATTTCATTTTTATGCAAGGAGTTGCCTAGCGGTCACTAAGTGATTTCCCCGTCATTTTCTTTGGGTTCAAATTTTTTGAGTACTTACGACCTTTGGGCTACCATATCGTCCTTGATTTTGCTTTTAGAGATTGTTATGAGAATGAAAATTGACCTACATGAAGTGATAACTAATGGTTTAGAACTTTAATAGTGGTGTCATTGAACAAAAAATTATTCATAATTAGAATGGCTAGTGGTAGAACATAATAAAAAAAATATATATATTTGGTGGATTTGAGAGAACAAGGTTTTGCGAAAATTATTTATACATGAAAAGAATTGTTGAATCAAGAAAAAGGAGGTTCCTTATTCCATACAAACACACATAATGAAATTTTGTATGTTAGAGACATGTACACCTATGTACACACATGGGGGTGTGAGTATAGAGATTGGAGCTAAAAACCATGTCAAATAGTGGTAAAAATTGTGAATTTTTTTACATATGTTTTTTTCTTGACATTCTAAAATTTTATGTTAATCATTCCAAGTTGTGTGAAATGACTAATACGAATGTTGAGGAATTCAAATTCAAATTCATTAAATTATTTTTTTGGTTTTGGCTTTATAAAAGGATGTTTGAACTTGAATAGGTCATGCGTCAAATTTTGGTTACAAAGGACTAGGTAAAGGACTATTGTAATAACATTTAAGCGATTAACCCTACTACCCAAGTTCAAAAAGTATTCACAATTTAAAAGATATGGAATTTAATTTTTTTTGAAATTCAAAGTGTTTTTTAAATTTATAAATTTTCAAAAGTCTTTTACTACATGTAAATGGAGTGTAATGTGCATGACATACCAAAAAACGTTGTAGATTATGATATGAGAAACAAAACCCTAAAGTAGTTAACAAATTTTTGTATGATTCAAATTATGATAAACTTTCAAAATGAAATGTAAAATCTGGCGAAATTTACACACTTTGAAATTTTCATATTTATTCAACAATGATTAACACAAAACATATGATCTATTGGAGCAATTATATGTATTTTTAGTAATAAATTGCAAAATATTTCATTCAAAAATTCTTTCATATGAAAAAGTGAAAAATGACTAAAAAAGACTCACAATCCTTTTGTAAAGTAATCTCGTTGGCTCCTATCTACATGATTGCACCCATGATAATTTCAATTAGAGATAAGAAATAATTCGATTAAATGTAAGAGATAGAAAAGAAATTCAATGATCTATTAGAGATCGTTATCTATCAAGGTAGAGAAAGAGAACGAGATATATTGAAAGGTATTACTTTTTTTTATAGTTTCAAAAATTTGATTGGAAGAAATAGAACTCTACTTATTATCTTTGATGATAAAAATAGATCATTTTTGAATTCTACCTTACTAGTTTACAAAAATGAATTTATTAAGTAGATATTGGATCCCATGTCATGCTAACTTCATATTTTTCGTGGTTTGTATTCTCACATGTTCACTCACTGAGAAACATGGAGAGAGGCATAGATAAAGAGGGGAAAAAAATGATTTCAAGGGTCGAGACAAATAGAAAATATAGGAAAAGAGATGATTGCACAAAGATAAATAATATTTCTATTTTTATTTGGAAATAAATAAAGAAATGTGTAAAAAATTTACTCGTTGAAAACTAAACATAGAAAAAAAAACTGCTTGTTTTTGGAACTTAGCAAAGAATATGAAAATATGCTCATCTTTGGAACTAAACATATAAAAAGAAAAACTAATTGTGTGTGGAACTAAACACAAGAAAAAAATCTACTTGACAAAGGAAACATATTTTTAAAAATTTGAAAAAATTCATACGTTACACCCTCTATAATTTCTTTCCAATTTTTAGAGTGTAATAAAGGTCTGGGAAGAAAGCAATACGAACAAGCCTTTTGTGTGGGTCAGAACTTACCCGACAAGGAATTTTGCTACCTTAGGACCATTATAGTTACAACTGTTGTTTTTCCCTTCATCTTACCTAAATAATGATGCAAACATATTTATGGGAGAGATAGTTGAGTGGTTTATGGCTTTGGTCTTGAAAACCAGTTTCTAAAACTAATAGAGAAGGAGAAATTATTTTTGTGCTTGGAAATTGACACATAAAACAAAAATTGGTTTGTGTTTGGTGTTGTACCTTTAGATGTAGGTCTTAGTGGTGTTCATTTTGTCCTCCTTGGCTTCACATACAAATTCGTTTACTTACAAGGGAGTGTGGGGACAAAGAGAAAGGAAAAGGTGAGAAGAAGGAAAAAGGAGAGACATATAAATACCTGACATGGGAAGAGAGAGAGAAAGAAAGAGATTTTTAAAAAATCATTGAGAAGACAAACAAAAAAAGACTCATATAGAGAGAGAAAGATATGGTAGACATAGGAGAATACACTATGAATTGTGTGCTTCAAGGGGAAGATGTGGATAGAAAAAAAAGACAAATATACTAGGGATAATTGACCGAAAAAAAATTTCAGGTTGTGTTTAAAATTTTTGCTTCTAAATGGAAAGACACACAAAGACAACCAAGGATAGAAAAATATAAAGAGAAACAAAAAGAGGGGGGAAAAAAAACCACATAAAGGAGGAAAAAAAGTCAATGCAAGAGAAAATAGAACGAAGGTGATGAAAAAAGAAATGCAAATGTAAGAAAACATAAAGATGAAAATGAAAGAGAGATTTTGAAGGATTTGCAAAACCTTAAACTTTATCCCTAGAACCCTAACCACTTCATCCAATTTTGTACATTTAATTTTCATCAATATTTCCCTACATTAGGTTTCCATCCATATTTCCCTCGATCAAGTTTTCATCCATATTGCCTTACATTAAGCTTTCATTTGTATTTCCCATATACTTCATCATGTATGTTTCATCTTGTATACTTCATCTTGTTCTTCTTGTATGCTTCAACCATATATACTTCATTTGTATATGCTTACATCTGATTTTCATCCGTATTCATGGCAAAATATTATAAATTTTCATTTTTATTGGAATTGTTTTTATATTATTTTTCCTAGTAAAATATTATAAACAAAAATCTATGTGATCTTTAGTTTGAACCCCTAAACCCTAAAGCATATAAAAAAAATTTAACCTTAGAGTTCATATGACCTTACATCCTTAACCCTAAAATTCAATTATAGACCCAAGACCCTAGTGTTGAATTCTAAAGTTTAAAGCTTAAACCTTGAACTTTATAATTAAAGCCTTAACCCTAAACCCTTAATCCTAAACTCAAAACCTGAACTACAAACCTTAAATAACCTTAAGCCCTAAACCTTAACCTCTAAGCCATAAACAATTGAATTGTAAAATTCCTTTGAATTCAATTCTAAAACCTAAACCTTAGTATTTAACTTTTAAGCTTAAAATTAAAACCTAATAATTGAATTTTAAACCTTAAACATTTCAATTGAATTTTAAACCATAAACATTTGAATCATAAAGTTCCTTTGAATTCAATTGAAAACCTTAAACCCTAACCTCTAAACCTTAACCCCTAAACCTTAAACCTTAACCTCTAAAAGTTAAACCCTAAACAGAAAACCTTAAACCCTAAAACCTTAAATGTGGAACCTTATAATTGAATTCTAAACCATAAACATTTGAATCATAAAGTTCCTTTGAATTCAATTCAAAATTCTAAACCTTAAACCTTAAAACCTTAAACTTTGAACCTTATAATTGAATTATAAACCATAAACACTTGAATCATAAAGTTCCTTTGAATTCAACTCAATACCCTAAACCCTAAACTCAAAACCTTAACCTTTAAACCCTAAACCTTAAATCTTAAACCCTAAAGATTAAACCCCAATAATCGACTTTAAAGCTTAAACCTTGAATTGTAAACCATAAGCAATTGAATTATAAAGTTCCATTGAATTAAAGTCTAAACCCTAAATTCAAAACCTTAAACCCTAAACCCTAAATCTTAAACCCTAAGTTCAAAACCTTAGGCCTTAACCCTTTAACCCTAATATTCAATTCTAAAGTTTAAACCTTGAACCTTACAATTGAATTATAGACAATAAACACTTGAATTGTAAAGTTCGTTCAAATTCAATTCAAAACCTTAAACCTTAACCTCTAAACCCTAGTATTCAATTCTAAAACTTAAAGTTTGAACCTTTCGATTGAATTATAAACAATAAACACTTGACTTGTAAAGTTCCCTTGAATTCAACTCAAAACCTTAAACCCTAACCTCTAAACCCTAAATCCTAAACCTTAAACCTTAAATCCCTAGTATTCCATTTTAAATCTTAAACCTTAAACCTTGAACCTTACAATTGAATTTTAAATGAAACACTTGAATTGTAAAATTCCTTTGAATTCAATTCAAAACCTTAAACCCTAACCTCCAAACCTTAAATTGTAAAGCGTAAAGCATAAACCATGACCTCTAAATCTTAAACGTTAAACATTAAATATTAAACCCTAAACTATACATTTTATATAATTTTGGGGAATTCTTTCTTTATTTTCATTTAGCGAACTTTCAAAAAACACATAAATTGGGTTTACAAATAAATGTTTTAACAAAAAATTATTACCTTTCAAGAGAAAATAATTTATCACTAATTTTATTACTTTTCATAATTTCATGCTCATTTGAGTGAAAACTTCATTGAAATGTTTTTTATGAAAACATATGAATGGAACTTTTCAGATGAAACTGAAATGGTACATTTAATTCATATTCTGTATACATTAGTAGAAAAACAAGTTTCTTTGACCAAAAACTTTAGTTAAAAAAACCTTTTAAATATAGCCATAAATTTTTAACTCCTCATATTGTGATTATGTCTTTTGCAAGTTAAACAGTAATCATGTATGTATTTAATTAATAGGTATGTACCTATACTTAGTTGTATATGTACATACATATCTATTTAGTTTAATATGATAGCTACATATTTAATAACTATAGTAGGTAGTAGGCACATAGCTAAAATTGGTACTTGCTAGGTGGTACAAGGGTAAGTACAAGTTCCTTACCTCTCACTTACATACTATAAGTAAGCTAGTAGGGAGGTACATACCTTGTCCTACAAGTTCCTAAGTTGGTGCTGACAACTATCACTGTCACAACACTTACAACACATTTAACATAAAAATATCTTCAATGGTACACCACATCCAAATAATTATGACATGGTGGCCACTAGGGGTTAACTTAAAAAAAGAATTTTTTTTTGGAAAATTCAATAAATGCAACTTATAGTGTTCCTATAGCTTAAATCATGTGACCAAGTAGGACCATGGTAAAGTAGACATAAAAAGTAGCCTACTCCATATTCAATTTAAAAGAAGGACAAATTATATTATCAACAATGTTTTTAGGATAATACTATTCTAAAAATTATGGATATACATTTACATTCTCAATATTTTCTACACATTTTTAATAGTACAAAGAGTCTCACAATTCATGAGAATTTTAAAAAGACACTTGACTTGTCATTATCTAGGTGAATTCAAGTCCACATGTTATTTACTAACAAAGCATTACATGGGATCCCCCCAACTATGAGATCAAAGCCCTCATACCTCATCACCAAGTTGAGGAGCTTTCTTTGCTTTGGAAAACTTGCATGTCATAAAATCTTTGATTTAAATGTCTACCCTTTATGTTGGCTTCCCACCAAGCCACTATGCAATGATGAATGCCTTCATTGATTTCACCACTAACTACCATCTAAACCTTGATGCTAAACTTATGGACACATACAAACCATTTAAAAATGCAAAAAAATTGGTTACTATTTTTAATTTAAATAAAATAAAAACATAATCATAATTGATGCAATTCAAATAAATTAACATACATATCTTAAATCAAAACTATCTCCATTCTTAAATGAAAAGTTGTAATTATTTTCATAATCAATATTTATTCCATTTCAACATATATGATCCATTTTTGTTCTTCACAAAAATTAGAAAATCCAAAATTTCCCATCATTAAAAAAGAAAAGCCCTATAATAAAAAGAATCATCAAAAGTAGAAACTAGTTAATTAATTAAACAACTACTATATATTTTAGTTTGAAATTCACACTTTAATTTTTAATTAAAAAAAAAACACAATAACATATCCATTTAAAAATAAAAAATATACAAACTCATTCTCACATGATAGAAACAACCTATGTCCTAAAGGTCTTTCTTTTGTTTTCATAACTTGTTTGTCTAACATCAAATTCCAATATGGGGTTTTTGTAATTCCCATATACTCCCTTCCATTTTCATGATTATCTTTTGTTTGACCTTCATGACCTTGACGATTTGCCTATAAATCCAATTACCATTATAAACTTTAAGTCACCATCTGATTCATCTTATTTCACAATCCTTTTTTCTTCAAAGTCTGTAGATTGTTTTGCCATCCTCAAGGCTTCAACCACTTGGACCTCTAATGTTTTCTAACATACCCTTTCCAAATTTGAATTGAAACTATACCACTTTTCTGAACACCTTCATTTAGAATATAAATAATGGAAAATGCAGAAAACCCTCTTGTTCCTGTAAAAAAACAAAAAAAAATCCCCAAAATATGGTTGCCAAATGGTAGATGTGGATTTAATTCTTCTAGAACCACTCCACATTTACTATAACAACATATTTGCATTACAAATATACACTCATTCATAACTTTGCATTAATTTTAAACACACACATATATGTAGTCCATTAATATACCAAATTCATGATTATTTCTAATAATGAAAATTTGTAATCCATAATACAATGTCAAAACTTACAAACATAATTACAATTAATTTTCATGAAACTTAGGACCACAAATGATTCACACATCAAATTGAATATGGAAGTAATTAGACTTTTCCAATTCCTGTTTATTGGAAACTTCAACAAAATTATAGCAAAATCCATGTTTTATAGAATGTAACAAAATAGCAAATCAAATTTGTAATAGTCAACACCAAAATTTGTAGTTTTTCTACAAAATACCTACTCAAAAGATGTGTATTCACAAATGTCCTCAACCTCCCAAAACTCCCACTATTGGGTAGTCCCCAAGTCACCATCAACATGACAAGAAAACAAAATTCAACAAGACCCCCCAATTGTCTAATGACTTATTCCCTCCATAATGTTTTCTAAGCCTAGAAACTACGTAATATGCCTATTCCTTTAACACCAAGCTAGGCCAAGTAGCTAGGTGATCTAGTAGGCTTTGCAACCTAACCTACTAATTAGGTCACCTTAATAGCCAAAGTAGCATAAGTTGCAAATGTGGGGATTTAACTCCTAACATCCACATTGAGAAATCAAGTTTTTAACCATTGCACCAGCACCCATAAGGTGATTATTTTGGATAACATATTATAATGAACAAATTTTGGACCAACATATTATAATCAATTTCTATGAATTTTTTCAACATATTACATTAAATGAACTTGAATTATTTTACACTACTTACATAAATAGGTAGGTTATAGGTAGGTGAACTTAGGTAGGTAGAAGGCACCTATTAATAAATGCATGTACTTATGTAGCATGTAGGTTATAGTCTATTAAGCCTTATAGGTATCTACCAGGTCTATGTTTATACCTACCTGGTAAGCTACCCACACCTATGTTATTTAGTATGTTACATAGTTATCTACTAGCCTATTAATAAATCTAACTTAAGCATACTAGGTAGGTAGCTTGACTTATTAAGTAGGTATAGGCTTAAGTTACCTATTTAATACTAGGCTAGGTTACTTACCTAGTAGTCTAGGTGGCCTAATTTAGGTTAACTACGTACATATTTAGTAAGCCTAGGTGGCTTAGGTAGCCTAGGTTCAGTTATGTACCTGTTTAATAGGCCTAGGTTCGACAAACCTAGATTTTTAAAGCCTAAGTTCAGCTACGTACCTATTTAGTAGGCATAGGTGCCTTATGTTAAACTACCTACCTTGTAGACCTAAGTGGCCTAAATTAAGTTGATACCTAGTAGGCCTAAGTGGCCTAGGTTAAGCTACTTACCTTGTAAGCCTAGGCGGCCTACGCTATGTATTTAGTTACTAGGTAAACTTTGATAGCTTAGGCTAGGCTACCCACCTAATAGGTTTACATGGCCTAGGCTACTTACCGAGCTAGTAGGATAGGTTACTTACCTACCAGGCCTAGGTGGCTTATGCTATTTATTAGTAGGCCTAGGCTACATACGTATAATAGGCCTAGGCTAATAGCCTATTTATGTGAAAAATCTTTGCACACCTTTCAACTTAGAAACATGCAATTCATCAAATTCATTTCAGGGTGGAAACACTATGTGGTTGTATTTTAACAAATTACGATGTGGTTCAATGGATGGTAATGAATCATTTGAGAAACATATGGCATTGTGTGTCCATTTGTTAGTACCAAAAGATGTTGAGAATCAATGTACTTACCATGACAAGATGTAATGAAGTGTTGTGCTTTGGTTGGAAGTTCACCTTTTTTGGCAATTTGGACCCCCCCTTTGCTCCAATTGCCATAACGCCTTCATAAAGCCTTCAAATCTAGCATGCATAGGATAGTTGGAAAGTTAATCTCAGAGGCAACACTCAGACAAAATTTCATATGTTTTTATTTCTACTATCAAGAGATGTGATTCAAAAACTAATAACTAATTTAACAAATTTAGAAAAAAATGACAACAAACCCCCTTTATTTCTAGCACTTACCATTCTCTAATGTAAAGTTTGATGAAGTTGAAATTTTGTGTGAAAATGCATTAAGTACTAATCTAAAATTTCCTAAGCAAATCCATTATTATAGTAAGGAGATCTTGAGTTTGAAACAAAAAGTTTAAAGACTATTTCCAAGTAAGAGAAAAAATATTTTATTTTAACATTTCCCCTCCTCAATCTAACACCTCTTTCTTGCAAAAAATTCCTTTCCAAACCATAAGTCCTCTCCTTCCACAATTGTTAAAAGAGGGGGAAGGAAAAAAATCAAATAAAGAAAATACAGTCATAATTTGTTTTCTTATACCAAAAATCTTACCCATTTCTAGGAAAATAAAATCCCAACTACCTCTAGCCAACATCTCTTTTTTACAAGTAAAAGCCAACCAAGTCCAAGTTCAAGTCCATTTAGTGGCAAAAAAATGAGCCTCCCTTAAGACCCTTCCTTGAGCTTGTTTTCCTTTGGCCAATGAGAGCTTGTGAAAATCCATCCTTCCAACTAATGGCCTTCTTTACTTTCATGAACCAATGGGAATTGAGGATGATTCCATTCTCCAATGATGAGTAGGATGAAAAGTCAACCAAT
Source organism: Sphagnum tenellum (assembly GCA_963921925.1). Classification (NCBI taxonomy): domain Eukaryota; kingdom Viridiplantae; phylum Streptophyta; class Sphagnopsida; order Sphagnales; family Sphagnaceae; genus Sphagnum; species Sphagnum tenellum. The sequence continues at coordinate 5,174,590 of OY998160.1, read as the reverse complement.
GAAAACATTAAAAGGGTTTCCATCCTCCATTCAAGATAGGATAGTAATCTCCATGACCAATGAATTTTGAAGGATCCATCCTTTTCCTTATCTTAGTTATCTTGATGGGCCTTGAGTTTGATTATGGTTAATTCCATCCGTTTGGTCCAACATCTTAATTTTCATCCTAATCCTTTAAAAGTAACTAACATTTATGATAGTTTATTAATAATAAAAGTAACATCTTTTGGTTCTTCTTTGGCTACATCAATTCTAGAACATTAGTAACCTTCCTTCCAACCCATATACTATTCACTTGTGTAGTACATAGTAAATTGTACTAACTATTTGAGTAATACATAGTCAATTAAAAATTAATCCTTCACTAATATTTGAATAATTAACCCCAATTTACTTCGTAGGTTTGAAATGGTTCAAAAAGTTCAATTCAATAATAAGTTTTTATATGTTATTATTTTCTTTATATATCGTATCCGTTTGCTTGCTTCATAAGCCCTTTCTAAAGAATGATACGGAGTGTTTGATAACCAACAATAAAATTGTGCCCAGTATGATTTCATAGGTGCTACTCATGCTTCACTAGAAGAAACAATATAATTTTTTTAATTTTGTTTCGGATCCCCCCCTTACATATTTTAAAGGTAAGTTACTAGATCAAAAACCAATTATGAAGCCCAAAGGAAGGGTATTGTTGAACTAAAGTTCACAACTTACATGGTTAATAAGTTTACCTAATAAGCTTAGGTCACCTATGATACCTACTTAGAATATTTACATTACTTGGTTGTAAGTTATTTAGTAATCCTAGTGACGCATTCTTAAGTTCCTTGTTAGACCCACTTGAGGGTTTAAGTGTGTGAAATCGCGAAAAGATGGAACTTGGAGCCGCTCTCGACTTCCAGCACTAAAAGGGGCTAAAAGGGGCGTGCTAGAAGTCCCGTGATTAAACTAGGAAAAGGGATAATTATGTTATTACACCGCCCTGCATCCAAAACCAACCCCAAGTTGGTTAGAACTCATTCTGCATCCATTTGGTGTTGGGACAAACCACGGGCGACCTTGGACTCACTTGACTCACCACGGCCCGGACTCGGGGGAAGCCACCACCTTCCCCATATACTAAACTCTGCATTACTCCGCAGGAGCCACATCCGAATGGCACTTTTTCTTGGGACTCCCAAGGAGGAGTCCCGAAATTGTCCCGGGTTGGATTTTTGGGACTTTGGACACTCATATTTCCTGGCTTCGACCTCCGATTGGAATGAGGTCTAAACCAAAGTTGTAGCTCTCCTCAAGAGCTTTTCAATGCTTCATTGCACTCCTTCTGTAGACGTTAATAAGAGGTATATTCCTGAATTTTAGTGGTCATGAGTTAAACTACCAGTTTCACTCCTGGCCCTTCTTTTGCCCATAACTTGGGCTACAGATGTCCAAATGGCTCATGCAAGGCCATTTTGGACATCTACACTTCAAGACCTTTCCATTGATATAAAGAACATTTAAGTGCAAATTGTTTTGACCCATGTAATCAAGTTCTAAGTTTTCAAGAATCCTGGAGGACTCCAAGTCCCCACTTTTGGGAGTGTGAGTTTCATCCTCACACTTAGCCCAAAGTGGGGTTGCGACACCTTCCCCCACTAGAAGAAAGGTCAATGTCCTCATTGGCACTTAAATTTTTTTCTCACACACTTGTAGTTGCTTTCTTTTAGATCCTTGGCCATTGTTTGCCAACTTTGTGGCTAGACCTTGTCTCAAGCTAACTTAGGCGTCCCCAAGTTTCCAACATTTTTTTGACAAGTCCAAGAGGGTCTCTCAATAACCCTCTTCCCATGCTTCGTCAAAAGAGGACTAAACTAGCTTAATTTGACGAAGCTCATCATTTGGGAGAAATTTTTTCATTTTTCCCTTCATGAGGAACTAAATCAAGTCTACTCTTGACCTAAGCTACTTGACATGACTCCTTTCCCAATCTTGCGCCTTGGTCACAACAACCAAGCTTAACTAAAAGGTTTGCTTATCCAGGTACGGGAAGCGACATTTGGGTTTTATAAAATCCCAAGTCCCAAACTACACGATTAAAGTAAGCGAACGGGGTCATGACTTCTCGTGTTGGCCGCCACTACCAACCAACCCTTTAGGATGCACTTGAAAGCATGTGCATGTCCCCGCAAGTTCACCTTGCTTGCCTCCTCTTTCGGGGTCACGTTTCTTCAACCCCAAAATAGGAGTCCGATTTTGATTTGAGCCTACAAGAATTGTTGGATCCCCAAGTTGATCCAACAATTTTGAGGAATCATGAGAGACCGGCTTCAAAAGAGACACATGAAATGTGGGATGAACTCTAAAGTTTTCCGGTAGTTGTAACTTATAAGTGTCAAAAAGTTTTTTTTCCAACACTTTGAATAGGCCCGCATATGGGCCCAAGAACTTATGACTTAAACCTTCTGGCAACCGGAAGTTCTTGATGTTCAACCACACTTCGTCTCCCTCTTGAAATTTCACTTCTTGTCGGGACTTATTCGCAAAATCCTTGTACCTTTTGTGCGCCTTTTCCAAGTTGGCCTTGGCCACCTCCCATAAGCGTCGCCTTTCTTCATCAAGTTGTGTGACCATTGGCACTTCCTCACTTGCATCACTTGAGGGTTGTCCTTGTGCTGCCCAAGTCATGGGCACAATTGGTGATTTGCCCGTCACCATTTGAAATGGGGTGGACCTAGTTGTGGAGTGTTCCGAATTATCGTAACAAAACTCGGCTAACTCCAAATGGTCCACCTAATCTTGTTGATCCGCCGCTACATAATTCCTCAAGAATTGTTGGATCCCCAAGTTGACCCTCTCAGTTTGTCCATCGGTTTGGGGGTGGAACAAAGTGCTCATCTTGAGTTCCGACCCCATTTGCTTCCACAAGGCTCGCCAAAACTTGCTTGTGAACTTTGGGTCTCGATCCGACACTATGTCCTTTGGAAAGCCATGGTGCTTGAAGATGTGGGAGAAGAACAAACTCCCCGTCTCTTGGGTCGTGGCTTCATCCTTTGTGGGAATGAAGTGTGCCATCTTACTAAATCGATCCACCACAACCATGATGGCATCAAATCCCTTTGATGGGCCTTGATGGGGGCAAGCTCACCATGAAGTCCATGGACACACTTTCCCACGGTCCCTCGAGAATTGGCAAAGGTTGCAACAAACCCGCTTGCTTCTTGTTGAGGGTCCGGTTTTGTTGATAAGTTAAACATGTCTTCACATACTCCTCCACACAATCCTTCAAGTTGGGCCAATAGTAAGACTTCTTTAGGAATGTTATGGTGCACTTTACACCACCATGGCCCGCAAGTGGTCCATCATGACATTCCTTTAAAAGTGTGTCCCTCATCTTCTCTTCCGGCACATAAAGTCGATTTTGTTTGTACCATAACAATCCATTTCGCAAATGGAAGTGGGACTTGGCTCCATTTTGGATGCTTTGCCTCACCTTTTTGGCAAAGGCATCCCGGTGCACTTAGCCCAAAGTGGGGTTGTCATAAGTAACTTATTATATATATAGGTCTAAGCTAGGCTATTTAATTAGGCTACTAGCTAAGTTATTACGTAACAAGTAGCCTATTGATTATGCTAGGCTAGATAGGTAGTTTAGGCTTAGCCTAACTTATTAATTATGTTAGGATATGTAGGTAGCCTAATCTTAACAAGTAAATTAAGTCATGAAATGTGTATGGTTCATTTGACTAAGCGTCAAATCATAATAGTCAATTTGACTAAGGGTCAAGTCAGGATGGTCAATTTGATTAAATCCTATCCATTCAATATGGCTAATTGGATTAAGCCACATGGCCATTTTGATGGACATTTATCCATTTTGACCAAATTTTTGACTTGACATTTGGTCAAAAAAGTCACTTTAGTAAAATGTATTGGTAAAATGTAACATGTTTTTATCATGCCCTTAACCTTTAGTCAAAATGGACATATCCTTTGGTCAATGTGGACACTTCAATCAAGTTGGTCTTTTGAAAAGTTACGATTTCTTGTAGTGGTCACCAAAGTTGCTTACGAACATCCTTAACCTTGTCTTTTATTGCCCCATTCGGGGCATTGATCTTTTGAGCTATGCTGAAAGACAAAAAGTTCATTAGTGTTGGACTATCCAAATATGTGGATTTCTGGAAGGTGGGCATTGCACAAAATGTGACTTATGAAATGAAGATGAAGTTGTATGTTGAGTATTAGGAGGATATCTTTTTACATTTGTCAAAACTTTTATTTCATCAAAATGCCACCCTTTTGGAGGGGTTTAAGCCTTCAAGCAATTGGAAATCCAAATATTCCAAGGCTTTGTTGTCAATTGTTCTCAATGTTGATCCAAAGAATTTAATCCAACACCCTTATTATGGGCCAAAGAACATGTGGCCTTCACTTGTGTGCACCCTATTTAGAGATCTTAATGATGGGGATTTTGTTCTCGTTAGGCTACATGATCCTAGCCTTGTTCCTAATTGGATGTGAATAACACAAGGTGATTTTGTGAAAGATGAGGAAAGTGCATTTTTCAAAATGGTGAAGGTTCAATGGTGGGTTCTTGTGAAGAAAGGCATAAATCTAGGTGAACAACATCTATATGAAGATTACTAAAATGATGAATGGAAATGTTATTTTGTAGATTTAGAACAATGGCTTGACATTTCATTTATTTATTTTTCATTTCCAGCCCAAAAAAAATCAAACAAGAGTCAAATTACTATTCTTTCTGCTTGTGTTAATATGGCTTAAGTAAATCTTGATGTTGTAATGCATCTAACAATGTGTGAAGAATGTTTTAAACATGGAAGAAAGTGTGTTTTTGATTTTTAAGAGCCTTTTATGTCATTAAATGAATCTCAATGTTGTTTAATAAATTTATTCATGGTACAAAATTGTTCATGTGTATGCTTGGACACTAATGATCAATAAACTTTTCTGTTGCATCTTAACCCTAATCCCTCGTGGCCATTAGGTGTCCTTGTTTTTCATTTTTAGCATAGAGCTTCAAATTTACTAATGATTGGGTTATTTTTTTTGGTTTGATGAAGTGTATTGTTTAATCAATTTATTCATCGTAGAGAATTTCATGTATATTTTTGGACAATCATAAGTAGTGTTATTTGTTGTTGCACCTTAATGTAATCCTAAGTGGCCTAACCTATGTGTGTATTTTTTCCTTTCATGGCATTGAGTTTAGAACATCAACCACAACTATTTAAAGATATACACGTATAAGTTTTAAAAAATCAAAACATTGCTTAAATAACATGCTACATCACCACAAAAGAACCCAAGAAGTAAAAACATTCATAATACATTTATTTGTTTTACTTTAACCTTCATCCTTGGTGACCACTAGTTGTCCATTTTTTCTTTCATGGCATAAAGTCTAAAAATCATTATGGAATTTTTTTATCACAAAAAAATGTTTGTGTATATTCTTGGATATTCGCTATCAATAAATTTAAAAAAAACTTTAACCCTAATCCTTGGTGGCCACTAGGCATTTTTATTTTTACTTTTTTCATGCCATTGAACCACATGGAATTATTAATGATTTTGTTATAGTATGAATAACAACTTTGCAATTAATGAATTGGTTCATGTTGTTTTTAATTTTTTTGTAATTTAATAAATATAATGTTTGTTTATCATGGATAAGAGCATTGATTTCCAACTTTGATAATGAATAACCTATGATTTTCACTTGGTGGGCACTAGGCAAAAATATTGTTTACATGGGTGTTATATTTTTGAATGCTTGTTGTTTTTATTTGAATATAAGGTTACATTTGTTAAATCTGGTGGCCATTAAATGAAGTTCATACCACCCATCAGGTTGGGAAGAGTTTTTAATTAACAATTTAGTTCTAAATTAATTAAATATGTGTTATAGGCCCTTATGTCAAATAGTCCTTGTCCTCCACCATTAGGCCATAAGCCCATTTTGTCAAATAGGTCTTCTCCTCCTCCTAGTGGCTCATTTGAATTTTGTGAGATATGTGGTTGGCGAGGATGCAAGTGGGCTCGACCAAATATGGTTACAAGTTAGAGAAGGAGGTTGTGGTGACCTTAATGTCCAAATATGGCAACTTCACACAACGTTTTGCCTTCAAATCTAGCAAAATTTGCCAAAATTTTCCAAAAAGGCCTCTCACAATACCTACTTCTTTTCTTTTTTTTCCTTGCCAAATGGTGAAAACTTGCCAAAAAAAGAACCCTGGCAAAGAAGTCAAGAAAAAGGGGTAAAAGTGGCCAGATTTCTATATTTGAATTTTAGTGCGTAGGCATAAATATAGAAGGTTGATTAAAATGATTGCCATTTTTTCTACAACTTCATATGGATGATCACTCTTAAGCTATATAAGAAAATTCCAGAAAACCCACTTCGGTAAGTAATGACCAGGCCTTTCTAAGTACGGAACATTCCGTATGTTCCGTTTTTCTTTAAAATACGGAGCGCTGCAAGAATAAAATACGGAATATACGACATTTTATTGGATTGGTAAGACATCATTGCTGGTTCTTCAGCAGAGAACGAATCTGGCGGCAATGTAATATCCCTTCAAGGAAAAAGGTGTCAGATTGGATCGATGAATGTCTTTTTCCCATTTTAAAATGGAAAAATCGCTCTCAACAGTAGCGGTATTAGGAAAAGGAGTTATTAACCCCCCACAGAACTTCATCAACTCAGGAAATCGGTCCTTAATGGCTACGGTTTTCCAAGCATCACTGAAGTCGGTTTGCTCGCTGTGACGGCTGAAAGCAGTTTGAAGTCTTGGCTCTTTGTTGAGAACATTCAAAAGCTTTTTGTGCTGATCCACAATCAAGTCAATGGAGCTTTGAGACCAAGAAGTCGACAGTCGATCGTGGTATTTCAGCACTAACTGAACGACGTCACGTGTCTTCAAGGCAAACAGCTCATGGGGTAAACAAGGAGGAATGCCATCGCTACTAGCATCGTTCACTTCGTCCCGTAAAGCCTCCACAAAACTTAGTCCGTTGACGATTGACAGCAGGATTTCTCCAACAGCCTGCAAAACTTTGGTGCATTCTTCTGGCTGTAACTCAGCAAGAGTCTGACTGGCAAAGATGCCTTGATCTTGAATGAATCCAGTTAGGTCTGCATGGCTCACCTGTCTCTCCCCCATAATGACGACATCATGAGCAGGAGGCATGGTGTCATCCGGAATCACTTCGACTAAAGCAAAACGTTGTAAAGAATTCAGCAATGATTGAACAGCCGCCGCTTGCTGCTGCAAGGTGACTCGGCGGCCTTGTAAGCCTTCGACACATTCACTGACATGGCTCGAAATCTCGCTAACAACCGAAATCAAGATCCAGAAAGCCGGAGTTGGAAGCTGGTCCCAACGGTCGGGCGAGTTGATTTCAGCAAAGTATGTCGCAATTTCCGCTCGTTTTTCAACCAAAAATCGAGCGACTCGCGACATTGAAGCCCATCGAGTTGCAGATAGATTCGGACAGATGGCCTGCATTTCCTCAACCAAGTTCTTCTGCCGCCGCAAGAACGATATAATGGAAGTTAGTGTCTTGTGGAAATCGCACCCGGCATGCTTGTACACTTTCTGCATAACGATATCAATCTGATGCACAAGACACCAAACTCGGATAAAGTTAGGCTTCACAACATTTTGAATCCGAGTGACAATTCCGGAAAGACGTCCGGTCATGTTGGCAGCACCGTCCGTCGAGCAACCAATCAACTTGTTCTTCCAGAGAGGACAGATGGCATCAAACAACTTTTCAAACATCTCGAAAGTCGCTAAGCCAGTATGTCGGCCAGCAAATGGGAGAGTGACCAAGTGAAGATTCTCCAGACCAGAGCTTTGATAATATCGAACGCGAACATCGACCCAAGAAGTTTGCTGCAGGTCGGTGGAAGCATCAAAAGCCACAGAAAATGCCCATTTACTGCTCAGAGCTTGCGAAATGTGCTCAGTCGAAATTGCACAAGCAACTCTAGCATAGGAAGCAACCAGGAAATCATTGCAAACGCCGAGTTTCGGAATGTCACAAACATCCTTTGCATCATGGATTGCATCAGCAGCCATCGCAAATGACATACCACGCCCAACAAAACGAGTCGCTAATAAGAACTGCTTGGACTTGTTGATTTCTACGACATATCCGCTACCGTCTTCATTCGGTTTAAAAAGAGACATTGCATTTGCACGTGTCTGCCCTTCCATATCCGTTGGATGCCAAAGCATATCGCCAATCACAACGTCAACGATGTTGCTTCTGACGCTTAACGTGATGGCTGCAGATCTGTTCTCGATATAATGGCAAATTGTTTCAGCGTGCTTGACAGCTACATCAAAATATTTCGATTTCTCCTGCGGTGCCAGTCCTTGGTATTCAGCCCATCTAGATTTGTGGTTCAGGTGGAGATGCTGCGTATAATTGTCGGTTCGAAATGGAGGCCCTTCGAATGTCCAGGTCGTTGAGGACTTCTTAGAAGATCCTTCGCGACCAAAACATACACAGAACTGGCAGCGGACAGCAACAACTTCGGAAGTTGTCGGGTCGCAGGCGGTGATAGACAGCCCATACTGCATCGCGTGCTTCGGCTGGGACGGTGTTTTGCGAGCTGAAGCTTTGCAAGGACGCTTCGCAGCAGGCTCAGACATCTCCATGAATGCAAGAGGGCAATAAATGGTCAAGGGAATGTCGTTGGGAAGTATGGAAATGCGTCACGGAGTTTCAAAATGAGTGAAGGAGAACCTAAATTTTCCAGTAAAAAATGGCATTTTTTGAAAATGAAATACAGAATATACGGATTCTATTTATAGATTTCCGTATTTAGAGAGGCCTGGTAATGACCTTTTTGGACAGGCAATTTGTTTTGCGAAGCACCCTTCAATGATTTTTTTAATATGTTGCATCATTGTCTAGCATCCCGCCCCCCCCCCAGAGATTTAGTATTAAATGGTAACAAGTTTTCAGAACCTGTCTAGATAGTAAAAAAAGTAGTTAAAAAATGTTACCAAACTAAAATCAGATTCAAATCTGGCCAAAAAAAATTCATAATTTTTTCCCCAGAAATGTGGTGATTTTTCATAAAAAGAGGGAATATTGTGATAGAATATTCCCTTAATATTTGTATTTCATGCATTTTGGCAAACTTTCATAACAAAAAAAACACCGACGCCCTTGTGCAAGACAGGCTCATTCGATAGGAAGTTTTTCTTTCATGATTCCCTGCCATATCAGTGGGAGGTTCTACTGTAATGGCGTGCCCTGATGAATATGCTGGCCAATGCCCCGCTACAGACCTCCGGCCCTGCCCTGGGTTCACAAGGTGTTATGCCCTGCTCTAAGGGCACATAACATTCATGGCATATGCTACAATACCCATCACTTCCGTTTCTCTTCCAATGCATCACTTCCATTGTCTCTCTACTTTTTTACAAGATAAAACAACTACTTTCTTGTGATTCTAATTCCAATTTAAAAGTGGGTGGGGCAGGGTGAGGCTTTCTCTCATATCGATTCCATACGTTGGAACCACTTGAAGTGATGCAAAAGATCAAGTTGACTGGTCAAATCACCTCTCCACTCTTCCAAAGTTTTGTTTTACACCCTACCATCTTTGAGGTGGTCAACCGCCTACATACGACTTTCAACTTCCGAGGGTCCTTGAAAGGTGTTAACCTCATCCATGATGTAGAATCATTGGTTCACCATAACAATAATCGTACTTTTGATTCTATAGGTTGGTAGAAGAGGAACTTCCATCCACCGCCAATGATAAGGGGGTCCATAGAATCCATTAAACTTGACTGCAAGTTCATAATTCACGAAGAATGTTGTGGTAGCAGGGAAATATACTCTCATGGACCCTTTGTCATTGTCCACTGTGATTAATATGCCCTCAAGTAAATGATATGGCCATCTTGGATGAGCCTCCAAATGCTGCCATACTCCATCATGATACTAGCTTTCATACTGGTCCCACTTGTCCTGACTTTTTGGGACACTTGAAATGTGAATTGTAGGATGTGGTAAAAGAATCTAAATCTTAAACATGTGTGGATGTAACCAAACTTGTTTAGACCCCAATAAGAAAAGGAGAAAGTCTTAGAGTTGGAGAGCTATTACCTTGTTACCTTGATTGTGTTGGATATGCATGATCATTATCATTTTAAATAATTTTTGTTCTACCTCAAGTAAAACGTGAATCTTTTCCTTTAATGCTATCAATCAACCTTGATTTAAAATTAAGCAAATCACAGTCTAGATAAATATGTGGACAAGGCATGTAAACTTGCATCCCTCAAACATGAATAATGTTCTATGACTACCAAATGATGGATAGGACTCTCACACATTTGTGATGGTAGTTTGTGTGTGAGTTTTAAAAGTGAAGCTCAAGAATTAGTATCTACACAATGATTTTCTAATTGAAAAAGTTAAATTGAAATTCATAAGGAATTTAAATGTCGGTTGATGGGTTCACAACTTGTCACATTTACATGAATATAAGTCATTATAGGGAGCTCCTAATTAAAGTTTAACCTAGATTAACTCTTGATTCTGCAAAGCATGAATTTGCAAAATCATCTTCTTAGCTTCATATTTGGTATACAGATTTGTACCCAGAATAAAAAAGTTATTGTACTTTGCTATAGGGGCTATTTTCCTATAGGGGCCCAATGCACATACAGTAGTCATTCGATTAAGTCCGCATTTTTTTAAGTCCGCATCGCGGATAAGTCCGCATTCTGTAGGGCTAAAAATGCGGATCAACATATACGGAAGTGTTTATTGTGATCGTGTAAATCCTAACACACAACCAGAGGAAACCCTGCCCATGCAAATCTATGCAACATTAATTGCACATCGTAGCAAAGATGGCCCATAAACCAGATCTAATTCCTACAATCAAGACATGTTCACACTTGTAGTTGTGACGTGTTTTGGTGTTACACTATACCTATTCAAAGAGATGAGCAGTATAGGGCTAAGTCCGCAACATTCGGATAAGTCCGCATTAGGACGCCCAGATCAAGGTGCGGACTTAACCGAATGACTACTGTAGTACATCTGCAAAATGACACAACAGTGGTGTTTTAGAGCACAAATGCTTTGCCAAGATAATGACAAACGAACGCTGAAAAACGTTCAATCATCCGTCATGATGAGTTATGGCCCACAGAATGTTTTGATACAATCAGTACGCCACATTCTGGGAGGGCTGCAATAGCCATTATAGCTTTAGAATCTCTAAAAGCTGAGAATTCTAGCTATTAACTCTCAATTGTTTGAGGTTTGATCCATAGTCCAGTGGTGGAAGATATAGTTTGTAAAGCACTTGGACAAATTTTCAAGTGTATTTGGAGGCCACTTTATGAACATTAATAATGCCACCTTAAAAGGCAGGATGTGCTTATGGCTACTATAGGCCTCAAGCAGTTCTCTTTTTTCTTTTTTCAATTTTGTGATGTTGCTCAAGTGATGAACATTCATAAGAATATTTAGCCAAATCTGGTGTCATTCAAAATATGAAAACATAAAAATCTTAAGCACCCTTTCATGTACAATTGTGATGAATTTTTTTCAAAGAAACATTTTTTGGTTGCAAAATGGTAAAAAATTCGCCACAAAGTTTCACTGGCCTCAAGGTGCAACTTGTAAGAAGTGTCTTCTAGGCATTCAGGTGCATCTAGATCCTAGCTCCTTGTGGTGTACATAGGTTTAGGTCTACAATAATGTTCGTTTGGACCATTATAGTTGTTTGGTCCACAAGTGGGAGACAGTTCCAAATTGTGGGGCCAGACTTGGACACTGAATCCTCCCAGCAACTTGGGTTCGTATATCATGAATCCCCCCACCTCTGGGCCTTACCCTTCTCCTAATACCATCCTAATTGCAATTGGATATGAACTGCTGAGTTAAACAAATGCGATCCTAGGAACTTGCCGCAGTCCCACTACTCCATGCAAAATGTGACCTTCAAAAAGGCCATAAAGAAAAGTATTTGGTCAACAATACCTGCATCAGTCAACTTGCTCCAAATGATCCCACAAGTTCATCCTACGATGTACATGTTTAGCTTTAATCAAATTTTGATGAATGATAACTGTTGCAAAGATTCGCAGGCATCAAGCTAATAGTATATAACTAGGACTGACGACCTCCATGCAAGTGAATTCAATTACCTTCCACATGAGTGGGCATTTCCCTTCTCAGAATGCCCTGTCGCATTTTTTTCCCGCCATACCCACCAAGTATCATTTTAAAAAATAAAATAAAAACCAGACCAACAATCCAAGGCTTTTACACTTGGTAAAGCCTGCTGCCTAGAATCAGGTCCATCTTGTCTCTGCCTTGCACTGTATTCTGGTAAAGCCCACTGCCTCGGGCTGCATCCTAATTATGGCGTGACCCCAAGGTTAATACCAAGGTTTATGACTGTGAAAATGTTGTAACTGCTTTATCGTGTGAGAAATCTCAAAATGCCTAAGGCATACAAAGCCTCAACAGTCCTCACCATTGAAATTTGACGTTAATGATTGTGCATTATCGATTGGTATTGAATAGAGAAAATAGTACAAAGTACATTCCGAAAGTTGTATGGGCCAATGCCAAATGGCATATATTTGAAGAGCAGTTGACCCTAAGAATCTGAGGATGAAGCGCAGCATCTCTCCTGAGTGACAATTGCTTTCTGGGATAATGGGATTACTTTTCTCTGACACACACCATTTAAGTACCACTGACCTCATCAGTGTTCAAAGTTGTCTAGAATCTGTTACCAATTCAATAATTCTAAGCTAAGCTTCCTAAGTTGCTTCCCGGTTCTAGGTACAAGCAATACGCCGCTTTAATCCACTCGGCCCTGTACGTTGCTAGATAAAGCTCATTCTCTCTCTCTCTCCAGCATTTCAAGAGACTTCCAACTGCAGCTGATACAAAGGTATTTTTGGACCCCAATTTCAACACCTCTCCTTTTCTTTTATGTAGGGTAAGGCACGCACTGCAAGGGCTTCAAAGGTTTGAGCCCTTGTGAACAAGGGCAATAACATGAGTGAAACGTGAGGGCCTCTCATGCGGGTCCCTTGTCCTCCATAATTTTTCTAAAAATTCACGAAGAATTGGGAAGTTATTTTGAAGAAAGAGGTGTTAATAGAGAGTAACCCAATCTGCGAGCCTTTTTATGTTACACTTTGTGAACTCATGCTCGCAGAGCTCCAGGCAGGTTTACACCAGTGTTGGGCGGCTCTTGACTTTTATGTAGTTCCAGTTCCAGTGCTTAAAAAAAATTAGAATAGCTCCTGTTCCGGTTCCACAAAAGTGAAACCCCACATCCATTTCTGGTTGGTTCTTGAAAAATAATAATTCAGGTTTCAATTTTGGTTTCGATTTTGGAAATCAGACTGGATTGTGTTCCAGTTTTGAGTAACTTGGTCTGGAATTGACAGTTAACTTCCAGTTAACCTATGGTTAGCCCTCAATTCCAGACATTTTTTCTCTAAAAAATTATTCTAAAATATTTTATTTTTGGTATTCTATTCCAATTCCAAAACTGAGTTTGGGTTCCATTCCAGTTCAAACCCAATTCCAGGTCTAGAAATCAGACCCCATTCCAGTTCAGTTTTTACTAACTGGATTCAAACCAGCAGTTCTAACTGGCCATAACAGTTAACCTCCCAAGATTGGTTTACACAGAAGTCTCAGGATGCAGCACTGAAACCTGCAAATTTGTAGCGGCCTTTTGAGGCGTCCTGCAATAAGCACGCTCATAATCCATTCAACTTGCAACGCTTTTTGAAGATCCTTCAATTGTAGAAAAGTGGACAACTGAATTTGAAGGAAAACCCAGTGAATAATAAGCCAGGGATGGGGACCCATCCACAAGAGGAGAAAACAATGAGAACACAACAAATACATTAAAAAAAGAAGATAGTAAACTAAAAAGGTGTCATCTACCACAAATCAACTATTAACATTGTGCGCAGGCTACAATGTGTGGAAGAGATGAGGAATGTCTCCCAAGTGCAACTTCATGTTAAAAATTTGCAATGGCCTACACATGTTGAAAAGCTATGGACACACGTTGTTGATAGTAAGAAATAAGCATTGCAAAAACTAAAGAGGATCATTAATGATGGGCTACAATGGCCTAAGCACAAGGAGTCAAAACAAGAATGAAAACAACTATAACTCTTCATTGCAAGGGGAATGAAGTCATCCCCTAATATGAATTCTGCATATAATTGTGCCTTTTTTGGAATGGTGATTATTGTTGCATGTGTTGTTATGGATGATGCATATTGTACCATGTTCATGTGAATAAAATTAGCTATGACAACATTCATTAAGGTTTGAAAGTTGTCTTTGGTGATAAGAATATTTACTTGCTACCTAATGGTAAGGAAAAATGTGGGTATCTTGTAATGTTAATTAGAATAAAAAATGTGGATCTTGACATGTGTTAACACATTAAGAAAAATAAGGTGATCATTATATTGAAAACAACTAACAAATGCAAGGACAATTAAAACCCAACATTGCAAGATAACAAAGGCAACAAGTTGAATCCGTGAAGGAAGGTCAATCCCTATTAAAGAAACAAGTCAAATGACCCATTGTAATGTCAACGAATCCCAAGCCCAATAACTTTTCAGCATAATTGTTGCAACCCTGGCCCTGGGCTCACGATTAAAGAAAGGGCTTACAAAGGTGCAGGCTAATAGTGGAGCCCATGAGTCACATTTCATGCTCTCGAGAGTTTAGGAAAGTGTGAGAGAATGAATGCTCACACTCCCAACTGAGCTCCCACTTTGGGAGTTGGAATCTCAATGGATTCCCGAATTTTCAAAGGGTGATTGTAAGGGTCAAAATTCATTGAATTGAAAAGTTCGTTATATCATTGGAAAGCTCTTGGAACTTAAATTTATAAAATGGGCTTGCATAACTCATTTAAGCATTTAAAAACATAAGTTATGGTCAAAACAAAAGTCGGGAGTCAAATTGCCAATTTGACTTTCGACCACTAAAAGTCAGGAACCGCCTTGATTTCCTTGCGTGTAGGTGTAGTGCAACATATTGTTGGAAAGCTCTCAATGAAAGCTACAACTTTGCTTTAAACCTCACTTCAATCGGAGGTTTACACACAAAGTTATGAGCCTCCAAAGTTGCAAAAGTATCAATTTAGAGAATTTCGAAACTCCAAGTTCCAAGTTTGAGGACAAAATGACATTTGGGTGCTGGTCTCGTGACTAGGCATAGAGAATACTATAAGGGGGAAGGTGGTGGCTTCCCTCAAGTCTGGGTCATGGTGAGTCTTGTGGGTCCGTGTTTGCTTGTGGCTCGTCCATGCACCAAAAATGCTCCAACTATGGACTAACCAACTTATTGTTTGGTTTGTGTAGGTCCATGTGAGTAATTGACTTGCTTGTCACTTTTTGTAGTCCCTATCCCAAAGCTTCAATACCCTTCTACCCCAAAGTGCTACAAGATAGGGAACGTACCCCAATTCCTCATTCTTCTATTATGTTCACCTTGGACTCACATTTGAGTTTATTAAGGAGCTTAGGAGTGTGTCACATGGTACACAAATCAAACTCAACATAATATTAGGAAAATACCTAAAAATCAAAATAGAATACATAATAAATAATTTGAACATTATGCATAATAAAATGAAAGCATCACGATGACTAACTCTGGATCTACAAACATAAGGGTTCTTTTGTTGGCTTTAGTCAAGACTTTGGAATGGTGTAATGTTTATTCTTGGAAATTTTTTTGTAGCAAATGGTTCTGGTTCATTTTTAGAATTGAATTTTGTAATAGGTCCACATGTTGGGGGTGTTACACTAAAGGTTGCAATACCCATTTTAATGAATGATGTGGATTTGAAGTTGTCCTATGTCCCTATTGTAACATTTGAAATGTCAGTTGATTATGTGCTCTCTATGTCACCCAAGAACGCTAAAAGAGAGAAGGGCAATTAATTGTTAAGAGAATGTGATTACAATGATTCATAGTGTCAAAAAAACCATGAATTGGAATTTTTGAGAGATTATTGAGCTTACAAAAGAATTACATTGAATTACAGTAAAGGAGGGGGTGAAAGAGCTTTAACACCATGTCCTTCTTTCAAATGGTTTTTTTTCATGTCCATTTCATGATAACATTTCATCAAATTTTGCATTTAGATTTCAACCAATTCATAGTACTTGTAGTAGTATTTTTAGCCATAATGATGAAGCACATCTCCACGAGCATTTGTTGCATCCAAGGTGGAGGTTGATGTTGGCCATCTAGTGTTAAAAAAAATAGTAAAAAAAACAGAGTAGAAGTTCCACCATTATCAGCCTCTATTAGGAGTAGAGTGTTAGGATAAGCATTGTAATTGCAAAGGGAAGAGAAAGAGTGAGTGAGTGAGGAGAGAGAGTGTGTGTGAAGGTTTAGGCTTTTAAAAGTGCCTGAAGGAAAAAATTAGGGGTTTAAAGGTTAGGGCTTCTTTTACTCACAAGTTATGTAATTTTAACTTTTAAGATCTAAAGGGATCAAATCATAGTACAATAGGGGCAAGGGCAAGTAGACAAGACAAGACAAAGGGAGGTAGAGTGGGATAAAACAAGGTAGAGCAAGCAAGGTAGGTGAACATGGCCCTTAAATGGTTGCACATGCACATGACTAGTGGCATTTTTGCAACTATGTACATTTGTTATTCCCACCCATTTAAAAAATGTTTGTGAGTTTGCTTCTATACATCCCTTCTAGTTTTTTCTCGCTTTGGAAGTATTTTTTGTTTTAAAAAATAATAGTTTTAAGGATTGAAGGTGTTTTTTTGAATTGGGGTTTTCAAGATGGGAATTTAGGGTCTTTGTTTTAGACCATATATGTTATGCTAAAGATAGGCATGGCAAATTTTGTCTGTTCTCTGTCCCCTAAACATCATTGGGCATCCTAGCCTTCCTAGTAGGCATCCGATGGAGAGCCAATAATCAATTCTACCCTTATGCCCAATTGTGATCCAACTTCCATCAATCCGCCCATCATTCCCATCCCTTTTAATTTACTTTAGCAAATTTTTTCATCCTTTTTTGGTCCATTAACATTTTTTTTGCTTCGTTCACCACACCCACTAATAACTT
Source organism: Sphagnum tenellum (assembly GCA_963921925.1). Classification (NCBI taxonomy): domain Eukaryota; kingdom Viridiplantae; phylum Streptophyta; class Sphagnopsida; order Sphagnales; family Sphagnaceae; genus Sphagnum; species Sphagnum tenellum. The sequence continues at coordinate 5,157,440 of OY998160.1, read as the reverse complement.
CTTTAACATTTGTCATATGGTCCTCTCTTCCGCCACCCCATGTTCCTTGTCCATCTTATGGTCGTCTATTTAATGCAAGGAGAGGTTTAGCATGACACCAGCTTTCATGCACTTCCCATAGGTAGTCATTTGTTTTAAAGTCAATGTTACCCTTGACTTTACCATGCTCTCCTCCCTCTTTAACATGGACATGGATTACATCTATAGACATCATTGACGTTTTCCACTTGGGTTTACCTTGTCCTTGTTGATATCATCATATTTCATATGTTTATAACTACATAGGACCAATTATTTTATTACCCAATTTTAATTTAAATAACTTAGTTTAGTTTATATTTTTATCACAATTTAGTTAGATTTAGTGATGTATTGTTTCAATAGTGAACTTTATTTTAATTTTTCCAAATTTAGCCAAATATAAGCTAAATATTCAAATTTAACTTAATTTATCATTATTTAACCGTGTTTAACTTAAAAATTATGTGTAGCTTCATTTATGGTGGTTTAGTCATTTTTCGTGTAAAATATTTTAAATATAAATTATATTAATTCAACTATACATTAGCAATTTTCAACCATATTTAGCCTAAATAAATGTGGTTAAGGGTGTTAAGCCATGTTCAATTTAAATAATTGTGTTTGAAATTATGTAGCATATTTAACCATGTTTAGATTAACTTTGAACATGTATTTAATTAATTCCAAACTTTTGAAAAAAATGAAAAAAACTTAAAACAAATTGGATGTTAAAAAAAAGTTGAAATTGTAAATTGAACCAAGTGGCTAACATGTGATCATTAAATAAAGCCAATACCTAGTGGTCACCAAGTGATACAAATTGAATATGGAAGACTAAACAACATTGGAAGGGATTTGGAAAAAATCCCAGAGTAAAAGAAGGCTCGAGAAAAGAATATGAATATTATGTAAGTCACAAAATCAAAACATGAAATAGAATTAATACCTATTGGTCATCAAGTGATAAAAAATGAAAATGGATTTGGATGATTCAAAACATTTCCAAGTGAAAAGGTAGGGAGGTATGTCCTACCTTCCTAGGTTAAATACCTATTCATATTAATATTATTTATTCATTCTACATAAGCAGTAATGAATAGTAAGTAAAATAATTTATTTTAATTATTTTAAATTTTCATTAAAATATTTTAAAATTTTTATGACGTAATAGAAATTATATATTTAATTGAAATAATTTTATTTTTATTTAAAATATAAAAATATTTAGTATAATATTTTATATTGGAATATATTTAATTTATTTGAAATTATAAATGATTTGATGTAATGAAATTAATATAATTACAATAATAATATCGATGACTTTAATTACAATAAAAATATTATGAATATTAAGTTTAATCATAAATCATATTATTATTATAACTAATGTATATAAACATATGTTGATTACAACTAAACACCACTTTGTTTGTGACTAATTGGACTTTAGATGGTTACTCTTGGATGATAAATCCAACCTGTATATAGATGTAAACCAATTTAATCGTAAACTAGTCACAAGCTAGTCATAGGTGATTCGGTTAATGATAGCATAATGTTACACTAGTTAAAAATGGTAAAACTTTAGTTTAAAAAATCAAATAGTCACAAGTAGTTATAAATGCATGGTTAAATATTGGCCTTTTTCTTCTATTGTAATTATGGTTATTAAAACATAGATTGGATAAGTAACTACATTAGTAGCCTCTCGAAATAAAAATCCAACTAGACAACATTGTTTTCTACCCTTTAGAGTTGTAAACATCGTCACATGGTAAATTAGTCGCAAATGACAAAAGATATTGTATGAAAAAAAAGTCAACAAATACCTTTCATCCTTTGACTACATTGTATACGTATTGTCACATGCAACTAAGATGCAACTATTTTGGTAACAATTAAGGCATAGTAGTGACATACGAAATACGAGTATTTTTCGAAGGTGCTCAAAAAGAAGTATTTTCAAGTATTTTTTAAAAAGCATTATAAAAATACAAAGGCTTGAAAATTGGCCTTTGTATCAAGCATTTTTTAAAAAGCCCAAAAAAATGTATAATACATGTATGTTTGAATCGAATTGAGAGTATGTCACTACTATGAATTAAAGGCAAATGATGTGTTGCCACATGTTTTAATGTTTGATTATTTAAAATATTATTAATATTATTTTGAAATAATTTACGACGTTCAATTCTAATATTTGGATGATCTTATATTATGACATGTGGCCCAATGTAAGTATGCCACGTGGCATTAAAAAGAAAAATATGAATATATTAATATTAAGTTGGTAGGTACGTAGGTAGGTACACAAATATGTGCCTACAAACCTAGGTTACATACCAACCTACCTATTTAGGTTAAAAAAAAAAATAGTTAGGTTCTACTTTCCTAGGTTAAATACCTACTCATATAGGTAGGTACTTAGGTAAGTAGGTACATAGGTCAACCTAGGTGGGTAGGTCAAATTAAGTACCTACTTAATTAAGTAAATAAGTAAGTTGGAAAGGTATGCACTTTAAAAGTGTGCATAATTTATTTATTTATTTTTTTGCGTTGACCTTTTTTATTAGTTCATCCTATTTTGCACAAATTTTTTAATGTGAAATTAGGTTACCACACCCCCTTGTTTATATAATGTTCAAAATAGGAATGAAGAACAAACAATATGGGATAAATTTTCAAGTTCTAACTTCGTCACAAATTAAAGTGTAATTCCAAAACTTTCTTCATGCTTTACTTTCTTAGTTTTTAGATTTCTAAACAATTCAAGTGCTAGATAATTAAATAATAATTTAATTAATAATTATTAAATTTACATGAATTTAAATTATAAATTACACACTACAAATATTCAGTATTTAGTATCAATTACTTAAATAAATAATAAGTTCTTAATATTTATCAAACTAACTATTTAGTAACTCACAAATAATTAAATATTTTAGATATTTATAAATATTTTATTACGTTTTAGAATCTACTCAAATTATATATAATACAATTAATGTAAAATTAATTTAATGATTATAATTTTAAAAATAAATATTTTAAATCTGTATGCTAAAATTATAAATAATGGATTAACAATTTCTATTAGAAAGTAAATTCTTAAACGAATTTTTTAAAAACATTATTCAATTAATTACATTACTTATTGTATAATTACATTTAGTTTGTAAAAAATAATTATAGGTCAATTTTTTTTTTGCTAATTATTAACTATAAATAAATTAATTTGCTAAGCATAATGTTAGTTTTCATAATTAATTTAAAATTACTATAAAATACTTATCATAGATGATTAATCACTGAATTTAAAAGTTACATATATAATTCATGAAATTAAAATCAGTAAAATTATTTTAACTACACTATAGGTGTTCCAAATTTTTAATTCAGGTTTGAAGTTATAAATTACAGAATGTGAATAATTATGTTCAATTAGAAAATGATTATGCACATATTAATTAATTCTTATATGAAGTAATTGTAATGATTTTAAAGTAATGAAACAGTAATTACAGTAATTATTATTATTTATATAAAAATATAAATTTAAAAATATACAAATCTATGTTATAACAATTATTATTATGTGTAACTAAGGTTTAATAAAAATAATCATTTATAATTATTTATAAAAGTGATATACTATGGATAACAGTACTAGATAAAATTCTTAAAGCTCAATCAATAATTTTTTGAATTAAAATATAAATTTAAGATTTCAAAATAGTAATTCAGAATTCAAATATCAAATTCTAAATCAAATAAGTTTTTTGAAGTTAAATAATAAATTTCAGAATTGAAATGTCAATTTTCAAATTAAAATAATAATATTCAAAATTAAAATGTCCATTTTAAGACTCAATTAATGATTTTCTGAATTGAAATATTAATTATAATAATCCAAAATAATAATTTGGAATTCAATTTTCAATTTTCAAGTCAAATAATTTCTTAAAATTTAAATTAAAACTTCAGAATTCAAATATCAAATTTCAAGTTCAAATAAAAGTATTTAAAATGAAAATGTCGAGTTTTAGACTCAATATTGTCTTTAGAATTGAAATACTGATTTTTAGATTTGAAAAGAATATATAGAGATAAAATATTAATTTTTATATCAAATGAGTTTTTTGAATTTAAATAAAAATTTCCTGAATTGAACTGTCAATTTTCAGAGTCAAATAAAAATATTCAAAATTGAATTGTCCATTTTTAGACTCAAATAATAATTTTTAGACTGGAAGTATTAATTCTGAGAATCCAAAATTAAAATTTGGAATTAAAATTTTTGGTTCAAATCAAATGATTATTTTAAAATTTAAATGAAACCATTTCAGAGTTGAAATATAAATTTTAATATTTATATTAAAATATTCAAAATTAAAATGTTCATTTTTACAAACAATTATAATTTTTTGAATTGAAATACTGTTCACATCCAAAATCTAAAATTTAAATAATGTTTTAAACAATTGAAATAACAATTTTCAGATTTGAATAAAAAATTAAAAAGTCAAATATTAATTTTGAGATTCATTATATGAATAGTATACATTTGTATGCACATCTTATATAATTTTAGTAAATACACCCTATGTCATTGTAGAATACCTTTAGGATGTAACTTATTTGGTGACTATTGCGACTAATGGGACACATCAACCTATTAATGGATGAAAATAAATGTAAAATCAATCCAACCAATCAATTAGGATGAAATTTCTAGTAGTTGCATCATAGTTGTGAGAATGACCAAAATAGTTGAAATTTGATCTTGTAGTTGCAATATTTTCAAATCTAGTCGCAAATGACTTTAAGTCGCATATAGTCGTAAATGGACTGGTTACATTTTGGCTGATTTCTACTAGTGTGAGTGATGTCAATCTCCTTATTGTCACTTTTTATATATTACATAAACCAAGAATAGTTTTAAGAAGAAGACGTCAAATCGGGACTTTGAATATTTGATAATCATTTCATAATGAACATTAATTGTTTTCGCCAATGGCAATCCTAGCAACATTGGCCACAAATGGGATGCGAGGTCCAACCATTGGACCTCATTCTTTGACAACATATGTCTTCTAAAAGACTCAAGGAAGAGACCACTAAACTTGGAATTTCAAAGGGCCTTGTTGGGCTCATTGTCAATAAGCAATGTTTGGTCTTCTATCACATAGGGTTGCCTTCGACATGTATAGTACACACAATTCAAATCCTTTAAATAATACTATGTCCATGTAGTGAATTGACCCAAGGTTTTGGTGCATTGTTCATGTCCAAAAGTAACAACAAATTGATCAAGAAATTCTTATGGCCCCCAACAAACGCAAAACCCCCATCACATCTTCCAACAATATACAAAACCAAATCAAAATATAATTTTTTTTGAAAACTTGAAAAAAAAAAATGTCACACTCCAGCTTTCGTTTCTGATTTGTTGATATCAATATTGTTCCCCCTCACATGACAATTGCCTTACAGAACATCACATTTGGGGAAGTAACTTAACACACTATTGATGCTGAAAATCAAAAGTTTCTTAGGCATCAAAGGATATGACCACAAGGGCTTGTGCACATGTTGGATGGACAAAGATGGACATAAATAAAAAAAACCTACAAAATCAAAAGGTGTTAGTACAACTGAGAATTTAAATGAATTAAATTGGTTTTTAAAAAATGCAATAATTTTGAAAGTTGGCCTTCACATTTATAGAAAATTAGGGGAAATCACATGGATGAAAAACACACAAACTATCACCTAGTGGCCATTAGGTAGATTCAAGCATAAAAACTTAAGACTATAACATAGAACACCACATGACAATTGAGTGGTTGTTGGAAGAAAACAAGCTAGTTAGTGTGAAGTTTAACTTGGGAGCATTAAATCAAAAGTATATGTTTCAAACACAAAGGTTAGACACAACATTTGCAATAATAAAATTAGAAAATTAATAGGCTTGAAATGCAATATTTTCAAATATTGAAACCATCATATCAGGATGAATAATCAATAAAGTATTTTTTGTTTCAATTTCAATTTTGCACTATTACAAAATGTGGGCTTATAATTATGACTACATTTCACAAATAACATTTAAAAATTTCCAAGATCATCTTGATCAATACATTTAATGTGACCAAATGGATTGTGCTTTACATATGTGCAAACACCATATCTAGAAAAGTGAAGGGATTTTAAATAAGGGAAAATAGTCCCCAACAAATAATTGTCTTCCCCATGAAGGCCGTCAAAAGAGTCATGAGAGCCCATTTTAGACATTTAGATTTTAAAAGCTTCAATGATATAAGGAAATTTTCAATCCAATGTGTTTTAGCCCCTAAAATCACTCTTTGAAGATTTGGGAATCCAATAAAACTCCAACTCCCAAAGTGGGAGTTCACTTGGGAGTGTGAAGGTTCATTCCCTCACATTCTCTTACACTCCCAAGAGCATGAGATGTGACTCTCGGGCTTCCTCTTGGTCCACACCCTTGTAAGCCTTTACTTTGGTTGCGAACCCAAGGCTAGAGTTACGACAATTGTGTTCTAGTCCAGTTGGCATAAATCATCGAGTTTTGCCTCAATCATCTAAGCATGTTTTCTTTCTTGTTTGCCCACATTATGATGTATATACATGCTAGAAAATGAATCTAATCCAACGTCCCAAGCTAAATATCCACATTTATGTCCTTTGTTTTGGACTTCATCCTCTTTGTTCCAAAAGATGATGCAACTTCAAGTTTGTGTTTTCCCATTGTTAACTCTGAGCATTACTCCTTGTAATAATTTTTTTTTTAATTCCATAACGCAAGAATTATTGTCACCATTGGTGGGCATACTAACGGTTTGATTACTCTTGTGAAGAAATAATCCAATCCTAAATGACAGAATGATGTTTCAATCTCTTCTTTAAATTATTAATCTTCTTGTAAACCTTGAGTTACTTTTTGTGTGTTAGTATCTCCACACTCTCAAAAACCTATGCTTTAATTCTTCGTTGATATATTCTTTCTACGGTACTTATCACTTAAAAGTCTATAGGTTGTAAGGTCTTTTTTTGTAAGTTTCAGCTTCTCCCAACAATCTATAACAATGAAATGAAGGTGGCAAAAAGAAATGCTATGTTCAAGGTTTGAATTTTTAGGCGTTTGTTGCTTTGACTCCCACTTTAGCTTTGTATCAAAAGACAACCATAACCTTTCTGAAGACGAAGTGTACATTAGTTGTTCTCTTCCATTCCTCACACCACATTCCCTTCCTTTTCTCCCTTTCATTACTATAGAAATTCCTCGCTCTTCCGCTTGATCTTTTCTTTACTTTGTGAAATAATTAGCTTGGAGATCATCCAATTTGGCTTCTAAGACACATTCATTCCAATCATGTAAATATATTTTTCCTTTACATGATAATTTCCCATGACGTCGAAATTGTTGTTGCATATCTCGTAAGACGTTCTTTTCTTGGTGAGTTTGGTACAAAATTGGCGGCCATAAAGGTTTATGAGTTAAAATTATTCAACTTTTCGTTCATTGAAATTGAACCATTGATAAAATTACCAACTATTCTTCTTGGTATTATATTTGCCAAGATTTTATTTTCGTCTTCGGGTGATTATTGTGATTACAATGGATATAATGATTGGATTTTAGTAAGATTTTAATTTATTGATATTGACCAATGTTATAACCTCATTACTTAATGTGCTTAATTGTATGGTGTTATTATTGAAGGCCTTTCTTACTCAAAATAGGCTAGTCCACAAAAAAAATGGAATTTTCCCTCCTTAATTTTGGGATCCTTTGGAAACCATAACACTAAATCTCCATCTTTGATTTTCTTAAAATTTTTGTCATCATCCCTCTAATGATTTCTTATTATTTGGATGTAATTAATGTTTTCTCTTGTTATAATTTTTTTTCATCAAGCAAAACTAAATCTTCCATTTGTACTAATAATGCATTCATTCAACTTCCATCTTTTTCAACAAGTGTTTGGTTGGTTGGAACTATGAATTTGATAGGTAATAATGGCATCAACCTATATATGAATTCATATGGTGTATATTGTGTGGAGACTTTATATGCAGTTTGGTAAGCCCATAATATGATAAACAACATTACGTCCCAATCATTTTGGTTAGCATTCACCAACTTAGTTAATATTTGCTCACCAATAAAATGTTAAAAGGTAAAGTCATTTCCCAATAAATAATGATAGAATTTTTTTCATAACATAAATCATTGCAAGAGTTTCCTTCTCTATGGTTCAATAATTCTTCTTAGCTTGAATCATCAATCGGCTGACATATCAAATTGGTTTATCAATGGTATCATTAGGGTTTGAACCAACATTGTTCCAATAGCATAATTCGATGCATCTATGTTAACATGAAATCCTCTTGTCCAATCAAGGACAATAAGTATTGGTAATGTAGGTAAGGATGGTTTCATCCATTGGAAGGATTTTTGCAAGCATTATCCCACTAGTGTGTGTCCTTCAAAAGTTTGCACATTAGGGCAACCTTAGCCGCAATTTTTTTGAAATAACGTTGATAAAAACTTGCTACCCCTAAAATTCTTTTCAATTTTGTCACATTTGTTGGGGTAGGCATTTCTGTGATGATATTTATTTTCCTAAGGTCTACTAGCAATCCATCTTCATAAATAATGTGTTTAAGTAATACTCCCAAATTTACACAAAATGCACATTTTTCTGGATTGAAACTTATGCCATTATTTTTACATTGAGTCATAGATTTCTTAAGATGATTCAAATCTTCTACTTTCTGTCCATAGACATTGAAATCATCTAGAATTACTTGTATGAAATTGTTCATATATTCTTGGAAAGTTTGGGTAATTAGTTTTTGAAAAGTGATTGGAGCATTACATAATCCAAATGGCATAATGTTATAGGCATATGCTCCCCATTCAGAGATAAATGATGTTTTTTTTGTTTTCTTCCACCACCATTTTTACTTGATTGTAACCACTATACCCATCCATAAAGGAGTACATCTCATGTCCAACCATTGTGTTTAGTACTAAATCCAAAAAACGTAATGGAAATGGATACTTCTTAGTATGAGTTTAATTTTCAATAGTCCACACAATGTGTAGTTTACCATTTTTTTTTGGTATGGTTACCAATGGACATAACCATTGGGTAGTTTCAATAGGGAAGATAAATTGTGTTTAATAGTTTATTGAAGTTTTTTCTTACTCTTTGAGCATAATTATGATTCATTTGGTAGGGTTGTTTGGTTGGGTGTGCATTAGTAGTCAATTCAATTTTGTGTTCGCAAATTGATTTAGGAATTCCCTTTAGATCTTTATAACTCCAAGCAAATATATCTTTAAATTCTGTCAACAATTGTTTAACTTTCACTGAAAATTGTTTGGGTAAGGTAGCACTTATAAGCACTATGTGAGGCTTTTCACCAATGCCCAAATTTAATTTGCTTAATTGTTCATCAACGATAATTGTCCATCCTACATATATACATATATTAGTCATAATATCAACAAATTCATGAAGGATCAATGTTTCTCTAGGTTCGTGTTGATAATACCAAAAAGGATAATTAATATCATCTCTAGGTTGCGCCACTCCTACATATACCTTAGGTAGGAAATTTAATTATTTTAGGCTTACTTCTCCAATAGGCCACAACTTTGGTACGACATGGTATAAATGTTCCTTATCTCCATCCATCAATCCTCCCTCCTAGTCATAAGTATCATCAAGATTACAAGGTCTTTGAGAAGGATGTACCATTACTCGTTTTTTCGTACTCAATGTCATTTTGTTGGTATTAGCAATGATTGTTAAAGTGTTATTACCCCAATCATGATAAGCTTTAACTTGCTCAAACCATGGTCTTCCTAAAAATATTAAATAAGCCTTTGGAGTATCTTCCATTTACATTCAAAATCTTATCATTGAGATTTTGAATGTACATCCTTCTAAGTCAATTTTAAGGTTTCATATTAACTCTATTGGTTGTACCTTCCTTTGAATTGCCATTCTTACCATAAATGATGCTAATTGAAGTTTTTTGAAACCTAATTTCCTCCATAAATGTTCAAAAATAATATTTATTCCAGATCCACCATCCATAGAGTATGCATGATTTCACAATGCATACTTGTACAATAGGCATAACTTCATCAAAGTCATTTTTATGGTGTGTACCAATTCTGCACACACTTGGTACATGTTTTTCTTGCATCTTTAAAAAGAATTTTGTTAATATTTTTCTTAATTAGGGGAAAATCTTGATCAATTGCCCCAATTTAACCTCCATTTTCATATTTTAAATCTAATCATTGAGCATCCCTTCCAACTTCCCTTCAGGAATAATTAAATTTTCCTTAATACCAAATTGCTACTTGATAGCCTTGGTTGATTTTATTCTAGTATCATTATAAGATTTTTTCTTTTTACTCTCCTCATGGTAAGGTAAAGCTTCCCAACCTTACTTTGGTATTTATTCGGTCTCAATTGCTAATCTTTGGATATCCTTTAAAGTATCTAGATATAGTTGTGCTGGAACATCCATTTTAGCTTATAATCGTTGTATTTCACCCACAAGCTTTTGATGTATTGTCTTCTCTTGATCCCACTTCATCCTTTTCCCTTTTGTGGGACTATTGTTACTCATTAATTTTCTTCTTAAGGTTTTTTCAATCGTTGATTTTAAGTGGCTATAAATGTAAGTATAATGGATATACATTGCTCCACAATAACAACATTGACCCTAACCTTGGGCTGAAAACTTATTATTTTCATGTTCTAAATGTTGCTTCCATAGTAGACAATCAATCCTTTGATGTCCTTTTCAACAATAGAAACATTTCATATCCCCTCCTTGTCGATTTCCATTATAATTATTCTTGCTATAACCATTTCGATTATACCCATTTTGGCTAACCATTTTGATCTTGTCAATAACCTTGATTATTTTGCCATCTATGAGCCATATTAACATACTCATGTCTGGTAGTCTCAAATTTTAAGAACTTCATTAAGGAGATTCGAATGGGTTAAGGTTTTAAGGGTTTTTAACAACTTTGTGTTAGAATAGAGGGTGATGAATGCACACGGTTGTGTGGAAGGATTGTTTTCTTTTCTGAAATAATGTATTGGTTGGGTTAGTTCTTTTCTTCAACGAAAAGTTGATAAACCATAGTTTTTAGAACCTCAGTGGCGTAATCAGGGGTGAAAAATCTCTAGAAGGTTGGGGTTAGGAACAAACACCAGAATTCATGGTGTGCAACAAAACATTGGTCTTATTATAGTATTTAGTGAGTAGCAAGGATGTTGGGAATTTATGAAGCAAGGAGAGGGGATCAATGAAATGTCTAATAGAAATAGAACAATCGTCAAGCCTTATAAGCATACGATTAATTCAAAACAACTTAACAATTAAATAAACAAGGGGGATAGGGTGATAATGGCAGCTTGAATTTCATGATGAATGGAACATAATCCTCCTCTTGAAGTCCATTTCCATTTTATTCCCAATATACTAGAATCTATTGCTCTTGTTTTTAAACTTTAGATTCCATGTATTGGTATGGTTTGAGTTTATTCACATTGACCAACACATGATTAGACTCAAACTTCTCAATTGTCACCAATAACACATACTATACTCCTTATGGTCCAAACCATTTCCTAGTAAACTTCTTTAGGTGTAACTTATTTCCTTTTGGAAACCACAAATAATAATCACCAAAATTGAACTATTTTTTTGGATTTTTTTGTTGACTCCATAATGTTTTATTCCATTGCTAAATACCAATAGTTTCTCTAGTTTGCATCCTAACCTCTTGCAACTTTTAAAGTTTTGAAACTTTGTTAGTTAAAACTCTCATTAAAGTACTGTGTTTATGAATGCCACCAACAATTGATACTATGCACTTTGTGGGCATCAATGGATGTAATCCATACACTAATTGATATGGTGTGTACCATGTTGCTATTTTATATGTAGTTTTGTATGAAAATAACAGTATTGACAAATGTTCATCCCAATTTGTTATATTCTCACTAACTTGGTCAAGAATGTCCCAAATACCTCGTTAATAAACTTAGCCTGCCCATTCCTTTGAAGATAATAGGTTGTAGACCTTGCATGTTTCAACAAAAAATGAAGTTTTAGATACTTAATAACATCACTAATGAAATGAACTCCTTGATCTGTGATTATAATCAAAGGGCATTTGAACCTAGTTAATATGCATTCACACAATTTTTTTGTTATTATTACTACAATATTAGTTTTGAATGCTTTTGGTTCCACCCACTTGGTAGCATAATTCTAGTTACAAGAATGTATTTACTTATATATTTGCCTTGTTGGCTTAATTGGCCCCACAAAATCAAGTCCTAGGCATTTCATAAATGGTTCCTTTGGAAAACTTGTGATTAGTTTTGCGAGACTTTGAGTCGTTAATCATCCTATTTTTTAGCATGCATCACAAGATTTGTAATAATCATTCACATCTTTGTATAGAGTTGGCCACCAATATCCCACATCCAATATCTTCCTCTATGTGATTTTAGTCGCAAAATGACCTCTTGATTGTCCTTCATGTAATTTTGTCATCACCATCAGTGTTTCTATAGTTGTCAAACATCTTTTCAATTTGTTGTTTTGGTCCATTCTGTACAATTCACCATTCTTTAATGTGAAAGGCTTTACTTTCCTTACTAGTTGTTGTTTTTGTTGTATAGACAATGTTCTCTCAATTTGTCCTGTTTTCAAAAATTCTTTTACATTATTGAACCATTTAGGCTTTGTGTAAAACAGACTTGCATCTATGGTTTGGTTAGGCATACCTATGGGTTTTGTAATGTTTGGTAATCTTAATAATGCATCTGCAACAACATGAGTTCTGCCTCGTTTATACACTACTGTGAAGTCATATTTTAAAAACAATAACAACCACCTAACTATTCTCCTAAAACCTATCATTTGTTGACTAAATAGACCAATGCCATATGATTTACAAAAAAGACAAACTTATTACTTAGCAAATAATGTCTAAACTTGTGCAAAGCAAAAACCATTACTAATGCTTCTATTTGTGTTGTGTTATAATTTTATTATGCTATGTTCAAAAGTCTAGAAGCATACACCATCGGTTGATCACTCTTCCTTGTCAAATTTTGATACATCATAACTCCTACAATTAGTAATGTTGCATATATATGAACATGAAATTCCACCTACCAGTTTGGTGATATTAATGTCAATGCTTCAATATACTTTTGTGTGATCAACTCCCAAGCTTTTGAACACTCTTCTGTCCAAAGAATTTTTTTTGTTTTTTGGTTAGCTCAATAGATGGTGCCATAATAATAATTTTTCTTTTGATGAAACATTTGTAAAATTGTGCCATACCATTGAATACTTGAATCTTTTGTGGATTTTTAGGTGGTGGCATGTTTAGTATTGCTTGTATTTTCTTTGGATCTAGTAGTTTCCCTTCTTTGGAAACAATAAAACCCAAGATCATTCCTGAAAATACCATGAATACACATTTGTCTAGATTCAAACTAATGTTATATTTTTCGCATTCTTGAAAACATAGTCTCAACTTCTATAGATGACTGACTATCCATATCATTGTACTCATTAAAGTCATCTACAAATATTTTCATAATACTATCCAAATATTTTCTAAATGTTTTGGTAATAGTTCTTTGATATGGTGGAGGTCATTTTTAACCCCAAACGACATCACCTTCCATATAAAAATTCCCAAGTCTACAATCTTGTATCTATCCTTGAGAGTTATAAAATTGATGATATCCTAATACCCATTTAAGAACGAATATGCTTCATACCTTGCTACTATGTTCAAAATTTCATTTGTAAAAGGTAATGGGTATGGATCTTTTTTTGTGGTTGCATTTTGTTTTCTGAAATCTATATAGATTTTCAGTTTATCATTCTTCTTGGGTACTATAATGGGTGACAACCATGTAGCCTATTTTAGAAATTGAATGAATCCAGCTGTTAGCAATTTATCAATATTTTATTTGATTGTTATAACATAGTTTGGATTTAATATGTATTTGGCTTGATGTGCTTGTGGTATAGTAATATCCAATTCAATTCTATATTGTGCTAATTCTGGTGGAATCCTTTTCAGATCTTTGTATGTCCATGCAAAAACATCTTTGAACTCTTTCAACAATTACTCCACTTCCAATAGTTTCCTTGTTTTCAACTATGCATTAATCTTCACTAACTGTGGTTTTGCATTAGTTCTTCGGTTGAGGCTCATCAATTGTTAATCTTCCATTAGCGTCCATCCAACTATCTACAATTCTTGTGCTTTGATTTTTCCTAGAATTTCATCCATTGCAACATTCCATGGTTAATGATTATAGTATGTCTTCGAATACACCTTATTCTCTAAAGCTACTTTTGGTTCGTTTCTATTATTAGTTGTCTTCTTTTTTGTTCTCTATACCCCGAATTTAAACTTTGAATTATTAGTCTTCACATTATTATCCATGATTTCCACAGATGTGGTTTTCATGGATTGAATTGTCTTAAGTAGATTGATTATTCCTATTGAAAACAACTTTGGCTCTGTAGCAAATATGATATCTTCTTCTTCATTTGTGATACCATTTTGATAGTTATAGCACAGTAACACTTCTGGTCTTCTTACTTCACCTCCCAAACGCTTGGTGACCATAATTGTTCTAATTGTCCCATTCCCTTGTATGGTAACAATGTTACTCCCTTAATCAGGTGCCACTTTAACATCCCTCAACCATGGTCTCCCTAACAACATGGAATAACTAGAATCTACCACATTGTTTTGAAGTATAGTAAATGTGGTTATGCAAGGAATGTCATGAACATATATATTTAGATCTTTAATCAAACCCATTGGTTTTGTGGTTGTTTAATCTACCATAGATTATATGGTGTAGGTTTAGGCTTTAAAAACCCACCTTAATCTCAATCATTCTATGATGATATTAATTCTAGAACCAACATCCAGCAACACATCTTTTATTGTACTCTTCCCAACCTATATTTGAATAATTGCCATATGATTATCTATTGTTATAACAATTGTCCCTACCTTTGGTATTGAAGAACTAACTTGTTTCTTTGTGGTTACTTTGTTTAAATTCTGAGTTTTTTTTTTTTTTTTTGGTTTTAGCTTCTACCAAAGATACATTTTAAACCCATAAGTTATTTTAAACAATTGTCCCAAGTTAAAAATATAACTTATTTCTAACATCTGTTGATTAATGTTAGGCAAATTTTTTTT
This sequence comes from Sphagnum tenellum, assembly GCA_963921925.1. Lineage (NCBI taxonomy): Eukaryota > Viridiplantae > Streptophyta > Sphagnopsida > Sphagnales > Sphagnaceae > Sphagnum > Sphagnum tenellum. Next base: position 5,142,091 of record OY998160.1, on the reverse strand, counting down.
TATTGCAATCAATTTTTCTTGTGAATTCACTACCTCTTGAATTTTTTGTGCTTTTATAAGAGTAGTATTTGGGACATTTAGCCGGTTGTGTTCCATCCCTCCATGGATGTGGATGGACCTTCTATTTAGGTTTTTGTTTTGAATTTGTTGAATTATCTCCACCATTGAACTTTTGAACTGTCCTTTTTTTTCCCAGTTAGCAGCACTTTTTGTTTTCCTTGGTTCTTTATCTTTGAACACTTGTCCTTCAAATGCCTTACTTCTTGTTGTAACATTAACGTCCACCACATTCACATTTATAGTGGTTGTTTGTATCTTAGCAACAAGTTGAACTTCTATTACTATCATAGATTTCCCATGAAACATCTTTTGCATCTCTGTAAGCTTTGAACAAATTTTCATTTTATTTCCATTCAAACATAGATGTGGCATGCATATGGAGATGTTTTATGTGGTTTTTGACTTTGTTGTGTTGCCTCTGTGGCTACCACTATGGTTTATTCCTTCTTTCTACATGTCTCCACATTATGATTAGTCATTCCACAATTTGTGCAATACTTGTAAGTCTTCCCTATATTATTTTGTGTTTTTGGTGGTGTTGTCTATTTAATATTCTATGATACTGAAATTGTGCTCCTTGCTTCAATAATAATCATTCCTTAACAAAACATTACCACCTCCTTATGTTGCTGTAGTGTTGACCATTTCATCTTTACAATCACAATTTTGAGGTATGATTATAAGCCCGCCCTAAACGAAGTAGTTAAGAAACTATTTATGGTTGGTACTTATAAACCATGAGCCAATGTTTGAATTTGCTCATAGTAAACCTCCACCTTCTTAGTCTCCTCCTACTTCATGTTCTTCAATTCCATGTATATTTGTTTGTCATTTTGAATCTTCCAATGACATATGCAAAATGCTTGTGTAAGCTTTAAAAAAATTCAGTCATGAAATTTTGACATGTAATTATGGCATTAACTTGATGATATATCTTTTAATGTATAGTTAAACACATTGATGATATAATTTTTAGAAGTTTTTACATTTACTTTCACTCTAGAATGAACATTCTAACATGAACATCTAGGTCAACATTTTTTTAAAAGCCAAGGTATTTAACAGCTACCATGTTTGGCTTCATAACATTGCCATTTCTGTGATTGAGGATTCTTGTAGTTGCAACAAATGGTTTTCAATATTCTCCTCTTAAATTTTTAGCATCTGTACTTCTATACCCTCCCATACCTATTGAATTCATTGATGGTCAATTTACAATCTTGTTTACATGGGTAGTCATTATTAGATTGGTAAATAACATCTAGGGTGTCCTAATTCCCACTAGAACAAAAATATTTATTTTCAACTGGTTTCTACAATTAAATTTTAGTTGCAAGCGACATTTGCGACTAAGATCCGTTTAGTAGCCTTAAACAAGTCACATGTGATATTAATTGCAAATGACAAAGGTATTAGATGAACGACAAAGTCAAAAAATACAAGTTTCATCCTTTGATTCCATTCTATACATATTGTCACATGTGACTATTTTGGGTCACTATTGAAGGCAAATGATGTGCCCACATGTCCTAATATATTTATAATAATTATTATTATTATTTTGAAATAATCTGGGACATTTAATTCAAGTGTTTTGATGATTTATAATATGACACGTGGCCCAATGTAAATATGTCATGTGACATTTAAAAAATAAAATATTAATATTAGGTTGGTAGGTACCTAGGTAGGTACATAAGTAGGTGCCTACAAACTTAGGCTAAATACCTACCTACTTACTTAGGTTAAAAGGTAGGTAGGTTCTACCTTCGTGAAATAAATATCTATTCATATAAATAAGTGCTTAAGTAGGTAAGTACATAGGTCAACCTAGGTGGGTAGGTCAAACTAAACACCTACTTAGCTAGGTAGATAAGTAGGTTCGGGAAGTAGGTAGTTTAAAATTTTGCATAATTTTCTTTTTGTTTTGGGTTAAGCCTTTTGAATGGGCTTATCCCATGTGCACTCAATTTTTTATGTAAAATTGGATGACCACACCCTATATAGTGTTCAAACTAAGAATAGAAAATAAACAATATGAGATAAGTTTTGAAGTTCTAACTTCTTCACAAACTAAGTTGCAACTTCAAAACTTTCCTCATGCCTTTTTTCTTAGTTTTTACATTTCAAAATAATTCAAGTACATGGTTCATTAGATAATTAGATGATCATTTAATTAATAATGATTAAATTTAAAATACATTTAAAATATAAACTATACATTACAAATACTAAATATTCATTATCAACTATTTAAATAAAAAAATCATCTCTAAATATTTTACTAATAAACTATTTAATTACTCACAACTTGTCACTACATAACTTGTAGATAAATAAATAAATCAAATATTGTAAAATATTTCCTTACTAATTATTTAGAATTATTGTTACAATAAAAGTTTTTATATATAATTTATAATATTACAGTAAATTAAATAAATCAATTACTACCACTAATAAATAAAATAATTTATTATAATTAATTTTAATTCTCAGTAAAATTATTCAAAAATTTTGTGATGTGATAGAAATATATGTTGTAAGTACATAATTAAATATTCTAATATATTGGAATGTAATTCTTAAAATTATAAAAAAATAATTAATTAATTAAATTACAATTGACATATTTTAATATTTAAGAAATTAAGAATATGAATAATTAAGCTGAATTAAAATTATGTGTCTATTACAATTAATGTATAAATAAATAATTTTTAATTATTATTATTATATTAATTTTAAAAATTTTATTTTAAAATTAAAATTAATTTTTAAAAATATAATAGTTTATTGTGGAATGTATTTAATTTATTTGAAATTATAAGTAATTTAATGTAATGAAATTAGTAAAATTTCAATAATCTTATCAATAACTTTAATTACAATAAAATACTGTGAATATCAAATTTAATCATAAATCAAATTATTATCATAATTGATGTATATAAATACATGTTGATTAAGACCAAGCACCACTTTGCTTGTGACTAATGGGACTTTAGATGGTTATTCTTAGATGATAAATGCAACCCATATATAGATGTAAACCAATTTAATTGTAAATTAGTCGCAAGCTAATCATAGATGACTTAGTTGATGTTAACATGATGTCACATTAATCAAAGAAGGCAAAAAATCAATTGCAAAACTAAATAGTCGCAAGTAATTGTAAATGCATTGGTCACATATTGGCCAACTTTGACAAAATTTGTGTTGGGTGCAACAACAATTTCCATTCATGTGGTTGGTATCACAACATTAAGTGGTTGAATGACCTATATTCTAATAGGTTGTATTTTGGAGATTGTTGATAATTATGTCTTTTCTAAACACCATTAGTCCATACTTCACAGCTTACCACCTTTTGTGGTAGAAACGACCTATGTTTCATAGATCTTTCTTCTGTTTTCAAAACTTGTTTGTCCAACATTAGTTTTTGATATAGGGTTTTTATAATTCCTGCATACTCCTTTCCAATTTCAAGATTATTTTCTATTTCTTTTTTCAGGACCTTGATAATTTGCCTCCAAATCCAATTACCGTTATAAACTATGGGTCACCATTTGATCCACTTGGTTTCACAATCCTTCTTTAAAGTTTGTAGATTGCTTTACAGTCCTTATAATGTCAACCATTTAGACCTTAAATGCATTCCAACATACCCCTTCTAAATTTGAATTGAAAACAAAACCACTTTTCTAAACACCTTTATCTACAATATAAACAACAGAAAAATACAAAAAACCCTTTTGTCCTTGTAAAAAATGGAAAAATAAAAATCCCCAAACAGTAGATGTGGATTGAATTCCTCCAAAATTATTCCACACTTATTATAATAATAGATTTGCACTACAAATATTCACAACAAATAATTCACACAATAATTTGAATATGGAAATGACTCTAGAAGTTTGTACTTCCCTTGTTTATTGAAAATTTCAATCAAATTACAGAAAAAATTTCATGTTCCATTGAAATGTAATCAAATAGCAAGATTAAATTTGTGATATTAAAAACCAAAGTATGTAGTTTTTGTTACAAAGTTCATACATCTATCTCCTTACTCCAAAACTATGTGTCTAAGAATGAATTTCACTTCCCCAAAAATCCCACTTTTGAGTAGTCCTCAAATCACCGTCAACATGAATCAAAAACTAAAAAACAATTTGAAATTCAAACCGCTAATGTCCAATGATCAATCGCTATTCGTAATGCTTAGTACATTCAAAAACAATGTAATCTACCTATTCCCTTAACAACCGCATATGAACAATGTTTGTGAAAAGCATGGCCATTTGTCCACCTCTTAAACTACTTCACAAACTTTAACCTTTTTCTCCAAAAATGAACAGGTAATTTTTCCTTGAGGAACTTGATGGATGTAAACAACCAAATGCACCATCTGAGCTAAACTTTATGATGAAAACCATCCCTACATGCAAGAATGAACTCTTAATGGAAACATTATGCATTGAAAATTGTGAAATTTGAAAAACATTTTGTAAAAGCTGAAAACAAGATGTGTCCTAGGGGATGGATAGTGACTAAGGGAAGGTGAGTAAAAGACAATCCGTAAGGTAAAAATTGTGTTCCCAGGGATGGACAACGTCCAGGGAAAGGAAGTGGCCTAAGGAGAAGAAAAAACGAAAATATTGCTACAGAAAATTCCCTTTTTCTTTCTATTTCTCAAATTTTGACGAAGTTTTGCACAAAAAACAATTCTGTTGGTAACGAGTTCAAACTTCACACTTGGCCCTCAGGCACGGGCTACAACACTAGATGCTATGAAGTGGGTTGATCATTGAACCTAAAATTATTATGATGCCATGAAGTAGTACTAGCTTACTGGATATTTAACGGTTATATGTCAATTTGTTTAAAAAGTGTGATCCGGAGAAAACACAGATTCTCTCACATACAAATTGATTGCATGTGGTGGGGAAGGATCTTGAGAGACAATCACTCTCTCTCTCTCTCTCTCTCTCTCGGTGGAGGTCCCGGAGCATCAGAATTTTTTTGCAGTGGTACTATTATAAACTGCAATCATATGGGAGTGGACAAACAACATCCTGATCGAGGCCGTGACTGCCAAATTTTTTTTGTGTAGAGTAGCTTCTTGCAAAACACTTTTAGTACTACAAGCTACCTGCAATTGACGTTGAACGAATATTTTTTCTTGGTAATATATATATCAAACATTTCAGCAAGCAAAAATCACTCAGGAACGCATGCCCACCCGAGCTGAAGCACAGCAGATACTTGCAGGTTCAAGAGATTTGGTGCTGGAAAGTTCTCTAGAAGTTTTCAACATGATGTTCAAGAACTCTCTGAGACTTCTCTGCACAAGAGTCTAGCTGTTTGATAGAACACCCATGATTTGAGTTTTGTTGTTTACTGAAATGTCAATCTTTGCTTGCTGCAACAGGAGATCATAACTTGGGACTCATTCTTCCGTTTAAAAGTTTGAACACTAGTGGTCTAGTGACTGAATCAGCACTGCAGGGTTTGCAAGAAACAGATTCTTGAAGATCATGGCTACTAAGTCTAGATTTCAGAGTTTTGCCACCGTTGGCGTCATCAGCAGGAGCTGCATGATCATTTGCCTGTGGGTTTTGAGCTTGTATGGAAGTGCATTTCTTCCCTGCAGCAATGCTGCTCTTGAAGGCGACTTTAAGAGCTTTGAACCGGTGCCCGTAGGAAGTGGACAGTCACCGCAAGTACTGGTGTCTCAGCTCAGAGCTGGGAACTTGGTTCCTGAAGTGGTACCCGCGCTTCCAGAGCAAGTGTTGGACATGCGCGTGGTGTACAATCAGGTGGGGCAGCCCATTGGTGCGCAGATGCGATTGGCTCAAACTCAGGCCAAACCCCATGTGGAGCTCTACGGCAACAGCTTTGGGGGCGTTGCTGACAAGTACACATTGGTGATGGTGGATCCGGACGCACCCAGCCCTTCCCATCCCACCCTCCGAAACATCCTTCACTGGCTTGTCGCTGACATCCCCGGCTCCACAGATCCTTCCCAAGGTGCATGCGCTTCTATTTCCTTCCTACTGTGGTAACTTTGGCTGCATATTTTCCACTGATTTCTCGTCGTCTAGGTCTCACAAACCCGTGGCCCTCTACTCTTTGACGCACATAATGAGAAAAATTAACACGTAGTGAATCCTTCGTGACTTTTATTGAGTTTCTTATTCCAAGACTTCTAACTGAAACTGAGAACAGTTCTTCCATCTTTTTTTCTTAGATTGCATGCGGTACATTTTGGACTAGTTACCCCATCACTGAAAAGAGTTTCTTTTACATGAAACTCTTCTGAGGGGGGTGGTGGCAGCTTGCCTACTGCAAAGCTTGTCAATGAAATGGATCGGTAATCTGTTGTGCACTAATTTGAGATTATTTCCCCGAGTATTTGCCTACAGAAATATGGGAAACAGGACAAGAGCTGATTCATTATATGGGACCTGCACCACCTGAAGGTCTGCACCGCTATGTCTTGCTTCTGTTTAAGCAGGTAAGCTTTCATTTTGCTCTTTGCTTTTCAGGTGGCATTGTTGTATAATAGGTGACATCGTTGTATAGATATTTCACACATTTTTAACAGTAACTTAATTTATTAAAATTTCAAATTTATGTCAAATAAGCACCCATTACATCAAAAGCGAGAAGTTTTACATTTTACTCCTTGCAGCTTTTCAGGTGATATTGTTATATAAGTACATCACGTATTTTCAATATTAACTTAATTTATTAGATTTGGACTGAACATGTCAACTTAGCACAGATTACACCCAAAGCCATATGAAACTCATTTTTGCTGCTCAAAGCAATGGGTCTCTTGTTCCCTGTTTCCAAGTCAAGAATGTCTCATCATGTTTGCCTGTGTACTAAAGAATGTGCCCCTAGCAAGTTCAAGTTCATTCTGCCACCAAGTTCATCTCAAGGGCTCGCACTTCTGCCACCTAGTTTGTCCTTAGGGCTGGCCCAAACCCTACAGATGCACTAGGTGGCAGAACATGCCCTAGGGACCCAAGGGAGTTCCCTGTCCAAAACGATCATAGGTACTGAACCGGGCTCACCATCATTTTGGTAGGGGGTTCGACCAGGGCCTGTTCCAGAGTGTAGTCTGTTTCCCCCACTTTAATTTGTGGATTCCCATGGCAAGTGTGTTCTCACCATGGATTCACATTACAAGTGAAACCAACTGCACCAAAAGTGGAATGAGTGGATGGATGGCTGCCTTGTCCCACCTAGCGAAGAAGCCCAAGTGGAAAAAGTGCCTGAAAAGGACACCCAAACTGGTTGTGCATGCTTATTGAACTAATGCTAAGTTTGTGTATTGTATATGCCAGGAGCCTGGGCAATTATTCAACAAGGTGCCTGAAGTTCCTGAAAGCAGGGTGGCATTTTCACTGGCAGATTTTGTGAAGAAATACAATTTAGGCATTCCAGTTGCAGGCTACTATTTCAGAGCAAGGCATGGTGATTAAAAATGATCTCTACCCAATGAAGCTATCTACTTAGAGAAGATGACAACAGCAGGAGAAAAGGAGGTCCTGACATGAGAGCCTAAAACAGAATACAAAAAATGTATTTTATTAGACACTTACATAGTAGCATTTTCTTGACTTTAAATTAACAATGATTATCTACAAATACATGAGTATTAGTCACACTCTAATTATGCATAGCCATCTAAATACATTTGGTGTTTAGTGCTTGCTCAGAGGCAAAAGGACAAAGAAGTTGCCTTATTTTTCCTATGTAAGTTTTTGTACTGATTGGTTAACCATGAGCATAAATTTGGAGTAGAGAACATCTACACCAATTTACAGCTTGTAAACCTGTAGCTGACAATGTTGATGATTTTTTCATAGTAAAGCTCAATTACATGGTCAAATGTTGTTCCAATCTCTACAATAGCTTGAGTTATCACCACCATCAGCTGTCCAGAGTTTCTTTTGCCCTGGTGAATCCCATGGGCACCCAAGGTTGTTGCAAGTTATCTCCTTTCTAGGACATTGAATTCTGCAGTCCTCCAGGTTTGCATGACAATGTGGATAGGAGATGATGATTTGCAGCACCAGCAATGGAATTACTATCATTGACTTACTAATCTTTTTTGTCAATGAAACCAATCTGGAACTCTGTTGTTACATCTGGAAGGTCATTGTTGTCGTTTGCATAGGAGCTTGAATTGCAGTAGTCCAAATCCAAGGATGCGGTAGATGAGTGCAAAACCGGCCATAATGGCCACATTTGCCCATTTGTTTTCCCCTGTCAATCCAGCCTGCGCCAATACATCATCACCTGTGAGAAAGCAATGGCCACCATAGACAGGGCCAAAGCATTTATCATGGCTGACATTCAAGTATTCATTGATGAGCAGTGCATCTAATGGGTACTTGAACAGTGACATGTAATGCATGAAGAGCCAGTATTTGGGCATGTTGTCTTTGCTGATGAAGTACCCTGAGAACAGAAAGAAAGCTCCCATAAATCCGGTGACAAGCGAATTGCCAGTGATGAAATCAGAAACAAGTGCACTGAAGAAAGCCACAAATGAATTTGCTGTGACCAGCACAATCCAAATGACCAAAAGGAAGAAGAGAAATGCATTGGCTGTTGGTGCCAATCCCACCAGCCAGTACATAGGCACTGAATACAGCATGGCTACAAGAAACAAGAAGGGGAGGAAGACTAGAGTGCTTGCAAGCACATAGGAGGAAACCCGGTATGCGCCTCTTGAGGTTTCCCTGATCAGTATGTGACGCTCCTCAAGGAACATGGGAAGAACCTCAATGCTGGAGGTAAGAAGAAAACTGAGGGAGAATGCAAGTAGTCCGCCTCTCTCCTGTGCTCCTTGTAAACCATAACCCATGTGCACATAAATGCTGCCAAGTCCAAATCCTGCACCAATTGCTTGGATGGTTCGTGCAATGAGCAATTGTCTGGTGCGAATGATGTTTTTGCAAAACCTATGTGCAAGGACAATGATCTCTTTTATGCTTGAGTTGGCAAAGGTCACCTTGTCAGCCACTTTCATCTGCTCGCCAGCAAGAGAATGAAGATGATGATGATGATGATGATCCTTGGCTGAAAACAAAGAGGAATCATCTGACTTGTTGTTTCCAGCAGCTGGTTTCTGAAGGAGGTGGGGGTCTTGTGGATTAATTGAAGAAGTATCTGAGTCTTCCTGGAGCACAAAGAATTCCTGGAATGTCTGTGCAGCAGCATTGGCAGAATGGTGGGCAGGCTTGTCAAATCCTCTTGCAGCAAAAAATCCCCCAGTGAAGCCTTGGTGATGATGATGTGATGATGTAAAGTGTAGGGAATCGATGGCATCGATGGCGTACTCCAACACATTGACCTGCAGAGGAACAACATGACCTGCAGCAGCCAGACGTGAAGAAAGAAGCTCCAGAGGTCCGTGGTGCACGACGAGACCGTGAGAGAGCAGCAGAACGGAGTGCACCAGTTGCAGGATGCGGTAACCGGGCTGATGAATGGTGAGGATGATGGTGCGTTGCTGCGACACGGCCATGTTGCGCAGCATGGCTACCACCTGCAATGCGCCTGCGCTGTCCAGGCCGGAAGTCGGCTCGTCAAGAATCAGCACGGCCGGGTCGTGGATCACGTCCACACCGATGGAGACTCGTCGTCTCTCGCCCCCAGACACTCCCCGTACACTTTCGTTGCCGATCCGAGTCTTGGCCACGTGAGTGAGGCCGAGCTCCGTCATGAGCGCCTCCACTCGCGCTCTCTTCTCTACCAACGGGACGGTGGATCGCAGGCGCAGGCGCGCGCTGTAGAGCAGCGTCTCCTCGACTGTCAGCATCGGGAACAGTGCGTCATCCTGCATCACATAGCCGGAGATTCTGCGGAACCGTTGCATGTCCATAGGGGAGCCATTCACGAGAATGCTGCTGGCGGGACTGCTTGGTTGAATACGACCCGCCAGCACTTCCAACAGAGTTGACTTCCCTGCTCCGCTCGGCCCTGCTACTGCAAGAATCTCGCCCGCTCGTGCTTGGCAGGTAATCCGCTTCAGCACGTAGTGATGATGATGGTGACCAGCTGCTGCAACCTCCGCCGCCTTGATCGGCATCATCCCAGCTTTCAAGGAGCTGCTGCTGCTGCTGGCGCCTGCCGCATTGCGCTTCTTCTTCTTCTTCACCGCAATCTTGTAGCAGAGCTCTCTCAGCTCGATCTCGTACGTTTTCGTTTGCCAAGGCGATGGCGATGCAAGCTGCTCCGATGCCTTCACATATGGGTGCACCCTGCCTCCTCCTCCTCCTCCTGCAGGTGCTTCCTTGGCTTGCACGCGTGCTGCACTGCATTCCCCCGTGCTGCAGCAGCACACGATCTTCTTACTGCGTCGACTACTGTTCGTTGCTGCTGCTGATCGAGTTAAAGGCGACTCGTCCTCAGGAATGGTCGATGATCCAATGTACGCCGCCATTGATTTGCAATAGCAGATCAGCTCTCTCTCGCAATATGATCGGTACTCCCGGCTATCTAACCTTCCTGCCGCGATGCTGCAATCTTCCTGTACTAAGCTTCTTCAGGAACTTGGCAGATTGTAATTGATCAATCTCTGCAGGCGCTACGATCCCTGCTGCTGCAAGTCTCAGGATCGTCCCTTCCACAACATGCAAAGCTCCGCTTGAGCAGGAGCAATTCTCATCATCCGCTGCTCAAAGTTTCTCAGCTTTCTCTCTGACCATCTTCGGAAAGTTACAAGCTTTTGAAAAAGAAGATGATGATAGCAGCAGGGAACTCCTTGACTCTTCTAACTCGTCAACAACAACACAACTCATGAGCTACTAGCTTGATGTTACAAGATCATGCAAGAGGAGAGGAAAAAAACCATAGGTACCCACAGCTTCACTATAAGCAGCTATTCTACTATGTCCACCACAGCAGCTACTATTACTTAGTCTTTTCCTGTGCTATTACTCGAGTCTTTTCCTGCCACTGGTGAAAGCACACTAGGGTGGAACAAAAGTGGCAGAACTCAAAAATCCATTCGAAGACTAAAAGACCTGTATAACCAAATACACTAAATCACATGAGTCTTTTCCTGGATGAAAGCACACTAGGATGGAACAAAAATGGCAGAACTCAAAAATCCATTTGAAAACTAAACTACCCTGTGTAACCAGATACCTTAAATCACGTGAGCAGTGCGGCAAGGTGTCATTATAAATTCGTCATGAGGACTGTTAACTCTGTGACGTCCAAAGTGTTCCAACCTAGTGTGCTTTCATCTGACTCTGCTGCACATTACTGTCCCAACAGACGCTGCTGGCAGCTCAATACAAGAAGAAGACCTCCTCCTGCTGATTTTCTTTTATAAAAACCTCCTTGACCCACAACATTCATCAGCTTCTTCTGCTGCTGTGCTCTCTGCTCTCTGATTCGACCACTTCCTACAACGTCACACTGTTGACTACAATCTCAGGTAGCAACAAGACCCAGATACTCGATTTCCTTGACGAACCAATTGCTCCTAATTCCTTTCGCCCAAGAATCCGATTTCTTTTACACACGCAATTGCTCCCCGCCGCCGGAGAATCAGCCACAAATCCTCACCTGTAATAATAATGAAAATTGATGACGAATTCGGCCTTGGACGACGACGCAACGCAAGAATCGTCGGAGGCGGAGGGAGACAGAGGAAACAGCGGTACTGAAGGTTGGTGGTAGAGGAGGAGGAACTCAGGAGCCGTGACTTTACAAGTAAAGCTCAATTTTAGTACTTCCAAGCACATGGAATTAAAAAAAAAACAGGCTTATAATTAATTAATTGGAAAAACTCAGGTACGTTCTAGAGCACCGCAATTAAAGCATAACAATAAACCTTACAAGTTTGCTGACTTTTATCTCCCTTTTTGCCTTTTCAATTTATGGAGGCAGGAAGGAAGGGAGGTATGGGCTGCTCATTTATGAACCCACTCGCACCTAATTCCCACCAAATTTGATGGGAATTCATTTTAACATGGTGGACTGTGCGGGGGTGGGTGGGAGGCCCAAGGGGCAGCGTTTCTTGTACTATGGAATTTTCGCCAAATTTCGACCTGAAATGATTTCGACCTAAACAAAGGACGACGTTTCATGGGAAGATTGGTCCAAATTCGCCAGATTTTGAAGAAAAAAATTTCCAAATCGTCAGCGTCTTATGATAACCTTCAGAGGGAAGCCCAAAAATACAGAAGGATTCTGTTTTTTTCTATTTTCATATGTATTATGTAACCAAATTTGGCTAAATTGTTTTCTGGCTGAACACCACTTTGAATACATCACAAAATCCTTGAAAGAAACCCTTGGGGGCGGGGGCGGGCGGGGGGGGCGGGGGAGGATTGATTGATTGATTTTGTGGGAAATTTGTGATGTAATTTAACCTCTTAAAGGTAGTTGAAACTTGAAAGAGAATCACTATTTAGGAGGGATTAAGAAATTATATTTGAAAGGAGAAAAGAAAGGTGGTAAGCACTGTCTTCTTTTCTAGCATTTTTTTTAAAGAATGTAGCATCCAGCATTCCAAACAAGATTTAGCCTATATTGACAAAAGTTCATAATGGATTTTGAAAACTATAGAAACTGGAGAAAAACTAACTCAAAACTTTAAACTGTTTTTAAATCGCATTAAACAAGATTTAGCCTAGAATGACAAAAAGTTCGTAGGGGGGATTGTGAAAACTATAGAAAACTGGAGAAAAACTACCTAATTTGTTTTTAACTGTCTTAAAATCACTTTAAAACATGACAAGACTTTCCCCCCTCAAAAATCTGGTGAAATTTTTCTTCAGGGAATTTCTTCCAGAATAGAGTTATATGTAAAGCTGTTGAAAGAGGGCATGAGAACCCCCAGTTTGGCCAAAATAGGGGATGAGATTTGAAACTGGGCACAAAAAAAATACAAAGAGGTTGATGGGGTGCCAAACTCAATTTTGGACCAAAACTCAGGGGCAAATGAGTTTGGTCCCCAATTTGTGCCCATTGACACAATTTTTTGTGCCCAGAAGCTTCACTTATGCAAGAGCTTTCACTCTTTTCATTCTCAATAGTTAGCGCTTACTTGTATGCATTTGAACAAAACCCTTGTTCTTTGAGCATGAGTGCTTGCACTAAAGCATAAGGATAAGTATAGCAACAAATGAGGTGGTCGAAAGCCCAAGTGCTTTGCATTTTGAAGGATTGCCGCGATTGTCAATTGAAGCTTGAGTGCACGTGAAGTAGAGAGGGACATTTTCAACAATTTTTATGCAACCCAAAGCTTTGCATTTCCATTTTTTTGCAAATGAGGTTAACAACTCTAATCAAGTTTGTTTGAGAACATGTTTCATGCCCAAGAAGAAGATGCCAAAAACATTTACAAATGTCACACCCATGATATGTCTCTTTGGGGAGCATTTTTTTTTGGCATTATGGACTGATTTTGTGTTTTGCCCCAAATTTTGTGAATCAATGCAAGAACTTTTTCATTATAGGTTTCTCCAATCACTCAAGTGGAAACCATCACCTAGACCTTGTAAAAGCCCTAATGTGGAACTCCAAAGTTTTATCAACTTAAGCTTAATATTGCCTCTCCCTCATAAAATAATCACTAGGCAAATTTTAACATGCCTACATTTGCATAAAAACGCATCTATGTTATGGCAACTATGTCGTGTAAATAAGGAATGGCATGCATCTATAGATCAGAGCTTAAAATGGCAAGCTTTTGAGGTTGTCAAAAGTTAAAACATGTCTTACCATTAGACGATTAAGCAATTGTGTTTTAAAAAATGTTCTTTTGAAGAGTAGTTGCAATTGAAGTGGAATACCTCAAGTATTGCTTGCATATGCAAAACTTGATGGAACCCAAAAAACAAAACAACTCTTGATTTTTGTAAATGTGAGTTCATAGGGTATGTATGAATGGATTATACTATCAAAAAATTGAACTTCTAACTACTTATTTGTGTAAACATTATGGTTTGCAATTCTTAAGTTTGTATGAATGGTTCCAAATGAGCTCTAATCACTTTAGTCAATTAAGGTTGAGTGAAATAACTTTCCAATACATTTTAGTTCAAGAGCATGCCTTCAACTAAACTTCTGATCACTTGTTTTGAAGGTCTAGAATTCATGGAGCTTTAGGGATTTTTTTAAATTTAATTTGTGCTTCCAAATGAACTTATAACCATTTCAGTGAAGTAGGGTTGAGTGAACTAACTCTTTAATACAATTCAGTTCAAAAACATGCTTCCAACTAAACTTCTAACCACTTGTTTTAAAGGTTCATAGTTCATGGAATTCTTTGCTAAAGGACCAAGTTTTTTTTAATTTTTAATTTATGCTTCCAAGGAAAACAACTAACTATGAAATAGAGCTAGTTGTAAGTCTATAGTTCTATGGGTCCACACAAATGGTAATGTGACCACTTGGTTGAACTACTGAAACCTTAATTGAACTTCCAAATTAAAGGAATTTTTTTAAGGTGTCTTTTATTTGAATTAAGTGCGTGCATTTTGAGGTTTTCAGGTTATCAACTGAACCACTTATAGGTCTGTAGTTCTATGGGTCCACACAAATGGTAATGTGACCACTTGGTTGAGCTATTGAAACCATAATTGAATACCCAAATTGAATAATTATTTTAGGGTATCCTTCATTTGAGTTGGGTCCATGCATTTTGAGATTTTGAGGTTGTCAATTGAACCAATTATAGGTCTACAACTTTGTGTGTCCATAGAAATGATCATTGGGTTGAGTTACTAAAACCCTAATTGAACCAAAATCAGGTCTACAATTCGGGGTTTTCATTTGTGTACATTTGAGGACTTATTTTAGTTACTGAGGTTGTCATTGAGCTAGAGTGAGGTCTACAACTCACTGGAATTTCACTTCTAGTCATATGTTCCCGCATTTGAGCTACTAATACTTAGAATAACTTTTGTATAATTTGCATTGGGTCATTGAACTTTTGCTTGGGTCTATGGGTGTTAGAATTGCACCTAATAGGACTATGGGGGCTCATTATGGCTTGTATGTAGCCATTGAACTTCTATTAGAGTTGCAAATCATGGAAATGTTGTTGTGGGTTTACAACACAATGAGTAGGAGGTCTGAAAATGGGAATGTGTCTACATATATGTTGCAACTCTAGTAGACAATGGCAACATTTAGTGAGGAGATTGATATGACCCATGAAAGCTTGGAACTTTCTCAGGGCTAAGGCCAAGATGCTTAAAAGTTGAAAAGGAAAGGACCCAAGAAGGAAAAAAATGTAGAGACCCATTTTAGAATCTTTGTATTTGAATACTATGGCCATTAGCTACAACACCCATTTTACAACCTATTCCAGTGTGAAAAAGTAGGTCACACAATTGATTCCAACAGCTATTTGGAAAGCAATTTATAATGATTATGTGACTAATTACCCAAACTCACCATTTCATGAGGACACCTTGAAGGACTAATTGCGAAATGCTGTAAAGGATTTTAAGACTAACATTTTTAATGGAAAAGGGATTAAAAAGGTAGTTTTACAATCTTATGAGGTTTTGGCACGACTCAAGGCCACAAATAGTCATGCCACAAAGAACATGTTTAAGTAAAAAAAAGACTTTATTGTTGAGACACCAAGTACAACAATATTAAGTCCTAATTTTCCTAATTCCACTGAGGCAGATTGCCCCAGCCCAAACCTTAGGCCAACTATTCCGCCTAACTCCAGTAGAGGGCCTTTTGAAAAGCCAAAGACTATACAAGAGATGTTACAACTCCAATCCACAAGTCTTGTAACCATGGCATCTCACTTCCCAATGACCTTGGAGATCTATGATGCATTGATGGTTGCAAAAATGGACATCAACCATGAACGCAAAAACAAGGTGAAGATCTCAAACTTGAAAGCAGCCCAAGGGCTAGGAGTAATTTCAAAGGAGGAATTTCGGGCACATTAAGTTAAAGCTTGCCTACACATGTAGTTAGAAGTCCCCAACCCATCCATGGTCTTCAAGATTAAGAAAATGGTCATCGATAACCTTGTATGTGAGGTCCATCCTCCTCTTATGCAGGAAGTTAGTGAATAAAGCTCCAAATTTGAAGAGGTGTGAATATCTTGGTTTTTTACTATCAAACCTCTTCATGAACCTTCTCCATTTTCTTTTCAACCCTCCAATACCCCATTCCACCTCACCCTGTAACGATCATGCATCTTGTTATATGCATGCACTACATTTATGGTTGTATTGGGAGTTATGATCATAATTTTCATGGGTCAAAATTTTGTAATAATAGTTGTGCAAAATTTATTTTTCATAAGTTCGTATTAAATAGACCCAAATGTCATTCATTTATTTGTATTGTTTGAACATCAATTTCATGTGCAATTGTTAAACACGAATGTCATATGCCTGTTCATATTGTTTAAACATTGATGTTGTGTGTCTATTCATGTTGTTTACACATGAATGCACAACATTCATGTTTAAATAATACAAACTTATGAAATAATAGATTTCACACGAATTTGGAACAAACCCATGAAGCATGTAAATTTGTGATGATCTTTCATCTCCCAATCTTGAACAATATGAACATTTGTTCTCCCATATACCCGAGATCCCCAAATAGGAAATCAAAGTATTCATTGTCATGAGTGAAACATTGCCGCCATTATTGATAGATGTTAGAGTGCTCACATTGCAATAAGATCTTGGATAGCTTAAATCTATGAAGATAAACAAGCCTTTGTGGCCAAGAATAACAATGTTATTCATGACATAACGTTTTTTGCGACCATTGAACCAAGTCCAATGACATGGATCCCACCAAGGTTTTTAGATGTCAATTAGGGTCCCATCAATGAACTCGATGCATCATGGCAATTCTTACAAATAGGACTCTAGTGTAGCTCTCTTTTGGGTTGTAGGCCAAAAGATCTCATCCACAAGTGCAAAATTAATGCAAGTTGAAATGAAAATAACATCATCACACACCAAGTTTTTGGCCTAATTCCACATGAAAAAATCATATATGGTGACATTGTCATGTTTGAGGAAGAAAACAAAGTTTGGAAAGCAATACTCAGGGCTTAACTTTGATGGTCTCCCAAAAAAAGGTTTCATTTGTAGATCATGCATTGGAGATGATTATAAGCACCACAGTGGATGCCAAGTCTTCAAATTTTGTGGCAATGGAGTTAGTGAGGTTTTTGAATAGTGTTAGGGTGGATTATAATGTGGCTAGCATATTTCAAACACCATTAGTTGGGTCCATAGAATGCGGATGCCCCTCTTCCATCTCTCTTGCAGTGAACAAATCTCCATAAGTACAAGTAATAAACCCACATGAAAGAGCATTGAAGCCTTTTGATCCATGTCATACAAAACTTCATCATCACTTGGCAAAGAGCTTAAGTTCAATGAAGAACTAGAACTTGAAAAAGAAACCACTGCTTAAAAAGAAAGAGTAAAAGAAACAAAAGAAAAAAGTTGCAAAAAGAGAGCTCAAATGAAAAAGAAAATAGCTTGAAAAAATGGAAACCCTAAAAATATAGACCCTAAAGAAAAACCACATGAAGAAAAAACCAAAGAAAGAGTTTAAGATGGGAATGTTTTTTGACCCCACATAAACCCTACTAAAACCCTCAAACATAAAAAACAACAATTTTTTGGGGCAACCAATATTCCTTCCAAAAATTCATTTGGTCCCCACTTTTTGGAAATTAATCCCCAATTTCCTAGTTTGGTCCCCATTTGGTAAACTTTATAAACAACCCAAAACTAGGGATGAAAGTGAAAACTAAGGTCCAATTGAGGGTGAACTACAGATGACTTTACAAATATTCTAATGTTTCTTTTATTTTTGTTTGAAAGTTTGGGAAGTTTAACCAAAGAAAAAAATCACTAGGAATGTGGTGCGATGAAATTGATTGATTTATAACTTAATTGATATTTGTTGGCATCTTTCTATTCTTAGGTTAAGGTAACTAGGTTTAGGGTAGTGAATTGGGTTATCATTTCTTTTCATTTCTTTTTTTGTGTTTTTTAAAAGTAGAGACATAGAAATTTATCTTAGCATTCAAGTTTGAAAGTTGTTGAGAGACATTTATTGCATGCACTCTATTTTTTTGGTTTGCAAAGGACAAGAGGGGGGCATAGGGTTTACTACTTATGGACTTTCTTAAGGGGCCCAACAAAGTTCCATTTGCAAAGACATTTTTATTTTCAGATTTGTTTATAAGTAAGATAAAACAAATTGTTAAGTTTGTTAAAAACCATTAATCTACTATCAAGATGTGATGTGAGCAATACACTAAGTGTATCATAAAAATATTTTCACACTTGAGAAATAAACTTTGCATATGAAAATTTGACACCTATTATACATTTACAATCATTTTTCGATTATAATTAATTATTATTAACCATATGTCATTGATACATTAAAGATTTATTAATACATTAATGTTTATTGATACACTAAAGACCTTTGGATACACTAAAGATTTTTCAACATGTCTAAACATAAAAAGAGAGGGAATTTTTTCCAAAATAAATGGACAAAAGGTTGCCACGTTTCAAAATGTATGGGTAAAATTGAAAGTTAATTATTTAATTACAACGCACCATTATATTGTTAACTAGTAACACATGGTGTGACAGTTGAAAAAAATAATTCTGGATATGGGAAAATTTGACAAGTGTTACGCATTTCCTGCCACTTTTTAACTTTAAATAGTTGGTATTTGCATATGTTAATTTATTATTGTTAACAAATAGGAAATATAGTCAAATGCAAACATAAATCTTTTTTGAAAATAAATCAAAACATGATGTTCACAACATGAAACATAATATCAAGAACTTTTCAAGGTTCTTGTCACATCAAAAACACAAACTTGTGCAATGAAAAAAAAAGACTCAAACCATCAACACCAAGGTATTTAATTAATAGACCAAACCAAAAATAACCAAACTAATCTAACTATAGAAAATAGTTCAACCTTGTGAAAGTAACCTAATTACTTTCTTACGCCAATAACTAATGAAAACCTAACTAATTGAGCTTGAATTCTTAACATTCCCCTTCAAACTCAAATCCACTTCTAGTACACCAAACATTTTTTTAAACTTCCTTAACTTGTCTGTATTTAAAGCCTTTGTAAGAATGTCAACAATCTAATCTTTAATACTAACATGAAAAAGGTTAATTTTTCTTGCTAGAATTTTTTCTCTAACAAAATGATATGCACTTCAATGTGCTTTGCCCTAGCATGATAGACCAAGTTGTTAGCAAATAGTATGCTATTGATGTTATCACAATAAATGACAACATAAACATCCAGTGATTGTCCCAAATTTAAAAGTAGTTTCTGTAACCAAATTACTTCACATGTAGTGATTGTTATGTCTATGTATTTTACCTTCGTGTTTGATAATGTAACTATTAATTATTTCTTGTTGTTCCAACTAACAATGCCACGTCCAAAACAAAACATGAAACCATTGGTTAATCTCCTATTTGAATCAATGTCAACCCAATCAACATTCGTGTATCCATGTACTTGTAACTAGCTCTTAACTTCATAAAAAAATTCCACATTACAAAGTGTGTTTTATGTATTTCAATATGCGCCTCATTGTATCCAAATGTGGCTTTCATGGTGTTTACATGAATTGATTCACCACTCCAACTACACAACTCAAATTTGGCCTTATGATGGTCATGTAAATCAAACTCCATCACAAACTTGCCCCCTACAAGGTTTAGTGCTTTTACAACATTTTAACAATGTGTTCAAGGTTAAGTGCTAGCTAAGTGTTGATATAATCATTGATATGATGTTGTGATTACATTGTAACACATTGTGATATTCAAACATTATGTTACAATGCCATGACAACATTATGTCAATAGTTTATTAACATTTTATTAACATTAAACCTAGAACACATTGTTAAAGTGTTGTAAAGGCATAAATACATGGAGGGGGCAAATTTGTGATGTCCCCACTATGTGTTTGGACATAATGGTATCCTCCACAAAATCACCTTCATCTACACTTAATTTCACATTTTGCTCCAATGGGATTGAAATGGGTTTATAACCCATCATCCCATACTTAAACAATTTGTTCAAGGCATATTTCTTTTGTAGTAAGGATGTTCCTTTAAAGGACTTGATTACCTCAATGCTAAGTAACACAACTTTCCCAAATCCTTCATCTCAAACTTTTGCTTCAAAAGCTTTTTCAAATGAAAGATGTTTACATCACTATTTCCTGTGACAATTACATCATCAACATAAATGATTATGACTATAATCCTTGATTTGTTTTTTTCACATAGAGTAAAAAAATTGTATAATATAAAATGAACATTAGGGGGGTGGGGCAGATATACTCAAATTTGATCTGCATATAATCATACGCGCGAAAAAATGGTGTGAATATAAAATTTTCCTTTAAAAAAACTATATATCATGTATATATAATACCCATATTATAATATACACATATATATACATGTATTCAATATTTATATTTGATTTCAGTATATAATAAGATAATTAATAGAATGGATAATTACAAAAAATAAATTTATGAATTAATTTTACTGTATTTATTATAGTCCAACCACTTTAAATAAGATTATAATTGCAAATTTTTTTCATTAGTTCAATTTTTACAATTTTTTATTTCATAAAATTTACACATTTAATACAATATATACACATACATATGTGATGTTACATGTATATAAATATTTATTGAAATATTTTAAAATCATAATTTAAAATTTTGTAAAATATATTTAACTATATTTTCTTAAAATTTCATTTTATATATAAATTTAATATGTTGTAAATTTATGAATCTTAAACACATGGATAAATTTGGTAACATTTTCTTAAATGTGGTTAAAAGAGCATGAATTTGTATTTTTTAAACTAAGTTTTTTTGTTATTAAAATAGGATATTTAAATCAAACTAGGCTAGAATAAAGCTAAAGTTGATTAATTTTGGAAAATTTTGGTTAAAGAAATATAAATGAAGCTAAAGTAGGTTATTTTGGCTAAAATAAGATTTATTTTTGATATTTTGATAAACTTAACTAAAAGTTGGTTAAACTTGGTTAAATGAAAATAAATTTGTTTAAACTAAATGATTTTGGCTAAGTTTGGTTAAACCTAGCAAAACTTTTACTAAATTTTATTAATTTTTATTGAACTTGATTAAATTTAGCTAAACCTAAAAAAATCTAGTCAAATTTGGTTATGTATTTGACTAAATTAAAACATTTAGGTTAAACTTTGATATTGAAATTAAATTTGGTTAAAATTGGCAAAATGAAGTTACATGAAAGCATTTAGGCTAAACATGGTTAATTAATCTTGGTTAAATTTGAAATGTTTTGGCAAATAAGGTTTCTTAATGTATTTTGCTGGAACTAAAGCAAACTAAACTAGATTGAATTAATTAATCTAAGTTTGGCTAAACTTGACAAAATGTAAATGTTACTAAATTAAGTTAGTTACCTTTGGTTTAACTAAATTAATTTAATTTACATATGTTAAAATATGTTACATTAAACTAAAATATAGGATTGATTAAAACAAATTATGTTATTTAAAATAAACTAGGCTACTTAAAATGAACTAACTTTAAATAGGTAAATTAGGATTGGATTTAATTAATTTAATTCAATTTAATTTAAATTAATTCATACTAAAATAGGTTTAACTATATTACAATATTTTTTCAAGTAGATCAAATTAACTTAAATTAAACTAAATTAGGCTTCTAATACAAATTTGACCACATTGAATGTATTTTAGTTTTTTTTTACTTGTTCAAACAAGCTCAAGTAATTACTTCAATATGGTTACATTAGTCATGTAGTCATATATGTAGTCATAATTACCTCTAATTGTAATCATAGTCATATTTATAAGTGTAGACTCACAATTATGGCTATAGTTGTTAAAACAATTGCAACTCTAATCCACTTACAACTACATGACTATTTTGGGTAGCAATCACAAAATGTCCTAGTCATAAAAACCACATTTTGGCATACTGACTGTTATAAAATGCAATTGTAGGTGTATCTAACACAATTGTATAGATCTAATAATTTATGAGTGCCTCTCATAAAGATTATGACAACACTCATTGTTTTGTTAACTTCAAATGATTATTGCAGAGATTTATTTTTTTGTAATTTCATAGATTTGTATTGTGAGATTCATAATAGTGGAATTGAAGATTTGATTGGTTGTAGGAGTGTATTTGTATCATTGTAGAATTGTTTGTCCTCAAATATAAGTTAAAACCAAAAATCAATGCTACTCAAACCCCCCTTATGTGTAGACTAATGGTTTTTGAAACATGACAAAAAATGAAGTGTTGGGATTCAACAAAGATTATGCATTTTCATGTAGAAAGGTTTGCCATGTATTTGGATGGATGCTAGAGAGGTGTTGGTGGTACATCCAACAAATAAGCAACAAGTGCATCCTAATTATCAAACCTCTGGTGAGAGACTTGGTAAATGGTATGAAAAACACCCATCTAATACCATTATTGTCACTAATTTCATTGCAAGCACGCCTAAAAAATTCCAACCACATTGAAGCATAATGGCAATGACTTTTCAACAACAATCATGGGAGCATTTTTTTTGGCTAAGGTCACTATTTGGACAAACGTAGATGGTGTTTACAATGCTAACCTTAAAAAAGGTACACATTGCTGCTTCAGAAGGTTGAATTACCATCAAGTTTTGCAGTTATTCTAGACCTTAAAAACTTGGGTAAACTAAAAAAAAACCCCCAATTTTTGGTCTAAATCAACAAAAAATTTGAAATTGATTTCTTAGACTCCACTACAAAATCTATGGGAATTCTAAATACTAGGATTACATGTATGTATTTTATTTTTTAATTCAATTTTCCTCACTCTTTTAATGATATTTTCCTTTGGCATAAACAATATTGCAATCCTTATTTTGGAATTGAAGTTATCCATATAATAATCAATGTTTCCTGGACATGTTTGGATAGTTAGTGAAGCAATTGTGTTCAAGACCTTTTCTTATCTTAAAACTTGGGAGATGGTCTATTCATCTTTTCAATTGTTATGCATGTGGTTCCATTTTTGGAATTAAAAATAATGATTTGATTTAGCCTTGCAATTTTTGTTTGCTTACCCTCCTCCATTGCAAGATGAGGTTTCCTTCACTAAATGAGTCTTAAAAACCCAACCACAAATTAACTTTATTCTATTCTTTTCAAATGTGCAAAAAGTTTGTTTAGGAACATTGTTGAAGTCTTTAGTTGCTAAAAGGTTTCCTTTTAAGTTCAGATATGACCATGTTGGTAATGGTAGGAAGGAATGAAGGTTTAACTTGGATCAAGGAATGGGACCCTATTCTCCATTGGGTATATGGAAATCATTATTAGGGTCAAAGTAATGTGTATCCAGATATTGGGGGGAAAAAGTGTAACTTGAACACCTATTGTTGGCCTGAATTTATGTAGTCATACTTTGGTGCAAATGTGTTACACCCTTAAACCACCATGCCAATGATGTAATACAATATTCCAATCACTATTTGCAATGTTTTCAATGTTGGAGCACTTGGTACCATGATTGGGAGGTCCTTCCTTCCATATCTACTAGAAGAAGATGAGTTAATCCCTTATAATTCAACTAATTCACTTGTCAAAGGATTTACTACCACTCACAACATTGTTTTTGTGAATGTTGAAAGGTATATAATTACAATTTCACCTTCTAAAACTTTTTTGGCTATCACATCTCCTTTTTTTGTAATGAAAATATTCCATGCACTAGGATTTGACTTCACTTACACATAAAGAGACACCAACATTTGGTTTTCATACTCCCTATTCTTCTAAAATGAGATGTGTTTGGTTGCAAGGACTAAAATGGTAGTTCTAAAAAAATTAGTGAAATTTTTTAAGTAGTGAAAGGTGTGAGTGCTAATGTGGTCATGATCTCACAAGTTTGAGGTCAAATCTTATATTGTAATTTAAATCCCAAACGTGGGATGCTTTTAACTTCCTTGGTGGCTCAACTTAACAAATTTTTAGTAATCTAAGGCACTTCCCTTTCTAGTCTTATTGCAAAAAATCATTTAGACTTGCATCAAATTTAAATGCATATATACTTGGTTTGTGATATTTGCCTTTGTTGTTGAAGTACATAACATATCCACATAGTGGTGTATACTATGAATATTTTGAAATTGTGTTTTCTGAGAAAAATTACAAAGATTTTATATGTGGCAACAAGGGATAAGAGAAGGTGGTGTCAAAAGTGAACAAGTATGGTGTATGGGTTCCTTATATCCACATGGAGTTCCTTATTTGATTAAATAAGAATATTGAAATCTAAATAAAACAATTAGATTAATTGTTCCATATGCATGCATTTAGGTCAATTGACTTACATGACATTTGTAAACTTTATCGTGCAAATTTTGAAAACTAGAGATCTATTGGAATTATATTTAGGGTTTGGTTCTTTCTCTTGTTAGACAAACTTTTTTCATTTATTTTTCTTTTTTGTCTTTTCATGTTTTGAGGGGGCTTTTGTTTTATTTTTTTTAATAACAAAGAAATTTATTGGTTTGTAGAAGTTTCAAGATCATATTCAAAGTGTTTCAAACTTTTTGTACCTAGTTTATGTTTAGTTTTCATCTTTTGATTACTATTTTTTTCTATTATCTTGGCCATAGTTAGTTTTTGGTAAACAATCAACAATTTTTATTTGTTTTGTAACTAAGTTTCAATATTTGCTTTCACTTTTAAGTTTTATGACTGAGCTTGTTCATGTACCTAACAAAAAAAAGGTAACACCAACATTTATTATGGGGATGACTAATGTGTAACAAAGGATGTTGGGCGTAGTGTTTAAAAGGTACATAATTGGCAGGGATGGATCTTACGATGTCTATGGTGGCAGTTATAAATATATACATTGTGATCTTATTGATACGTCAAGGTATTTACAATCACTTTGACACTTGGTTCAACTTTTGTCACCATTGTTTTTCCACAACCGAATGTTGGGTCATACATATGGGTTACAAATGTTGGTGTCACCTTTTGAACAAGTTTGAAAAGGAGGACTAAGGCTTTGTGTTGAAAGTTGGGGTAACAACAATAATAGAACCAATTGATTCATTGCCCATAAGTTTTTCCTTTGTTGCCATTCATACCATCCAGAGTTTCATACAAAGGTCAAATTTGGAACAACTTTGGAACCCTAGAGATGGTTGTCACAGGGATATATGGCAAGTCCACCAAAACCTTTATCTTGGTTATGGATGATGGTTAAAAGCAAATAACACACAACCATTATCTTTTTATTTGGAATTTTATCCACTATATGCGCAACTGGTGAACATGTATAA
Source organism: Sphagnum tenellum (assembly GCA_963921925.1). NCBI lineage: Eukaryota > Viridiplantae > Streptophyta > Sphagnopsida > Sphagnales > Sphagnaceae > Sphagnum > Sphagnum tenellum. Next base: position 5,116,589 of record OY998160.1, on the reverse strand, counting down.
CATTGGTAGACCTACAACACTTTTGGTGAAAAATATCAAACTCTGGCTCTTGTAGAACAACATTTTGTAACAAAATTTTCAAGCATGTTTGTAATCACTACATTTGATCATGCAATTGTTGATAAACTAAATAAAATGCATAACAAAAAAATTGAACATGGCAAAACTCTGCCATAAAATTTTGAAGTATGGGTGTATATTTTGTTTTTTGTTTTTAAAAAAAATGTCCATGTTATTACATATAGCACATAGATGATTTTAATTAGTTTATAACATGTCTACATCAATTGTATGTCTTTAGATGTCAAATTATATATTAGGGTACTTGTTCCTAGTTTGAAAATTAATGTTTGCATCAGTTATTTGGTTTTTAAGTTTAGATTGTATACTAAAGCACATGTTGCCAATTTGCTCCAAAGTTGTATATGCATCAATTGTCTATTTTTTGATGTCAAATGGTATATCAAGGAATTTGAAGTACATTTTTGCAAAGAAATTCCATCATTACTAATTTGTTTCTTGAATTAGGATTAGATATCTAGACACTTGTTCCCAATCTTCCTCTAATCACTAATTGTTGTGGGGATGGAGACTAAAGCCAAAGTGCCAACAGCTTCCCCATTAACAACACTATAAGATGCAAACCCATTAGCCAACCCAACATAATTTGATCTCATTGGAATCTTTTGTTCCTTATGATGAGTTTGTTGACTACATAATGGTTTTCCATTTATTTTCTAAGCTCAAACTATATATTAAAGCACATGTTGCTAATTTGTTGCAAAGTTGTATTTATATGTTTTTTGATGTCAAATGTTATATTAAAAAACTTGTTACCCATCTTCAAAGAGACTCCATTATTACTTGCATGTTTCCTGAGTTTAGATTAGATATTTAAACACTTGTTCATAATCCTTTTATGTGGGGATGGAAACTAAAACCAAAGTGCCAAGAACTTTCCTATTAACAACACTAAGGGATGTAAACCCATTCCCCAACCTAGCATTATCTAATTTTGTTACACTACTACAAAAGTGGGGTGCAATTTACTAGCATAAACCACTATGGGACTTTAAAAGTGAAATAATTTCATTGCATTTTATTGATTTCACTATAATATCATTATGTAGACATCATGTTTCATTACTAGTTAACATAATTCATTATTAATATTTCTTATAGTAAATAGGTTTATTTTTATGTTTTTAAAAATATTTTATCTATGTTACTTGCTTTATGATATATCTTATATTATTTTTAAATATTTTAGTTAGTCTAACTACTATTATATGTTATTTTACCTTAACGTATTTTAACTAATTTATTATAAGCTTTTAAGTTATTCTAAAATAATTTATTCAACTTAAAATTTAAGTCATTCTACATTATGTTATATAAATTATTTTATCAAAAGTATAATAACTTAAAATAATTTAAATATATATATAATGACCTAAAGTAAAAGTAACTTAGAATATAAAATAATAACGTATGAAAAATAATTTTAAATACCCTACAATATAATAATTACTAATAGCCTATGATATTATAACATAGAATATTCAATAATAATTTATAATAAAATAATCACCAATAGTTGTAATATAACATATAATAACCAACAATAATTTATAATACCATAATCATTAATTATCATTAATAAAATAGTCACCAATAACCATTAATATAATAAGATTAATAACCACCAATATCCATAATAAAATATTCACCAATAGCTATTAATAGGATAGCCACTAATATAATAACCATTAATAATCACCAATAGTCATTTATAAAATAACAACCAAAAGTCATTATTAGAATAGCCACCAATAACCATTAATATAATAACCATCAATATAATAGTTACTAATATCCATCAATAAAATAGTCATTAATAACCATTAATATAATAGCTATTAATAGTCATTAATATAATAACCAATAATAAGCACCAATACCCATTAATAAAACATTCATTAATACCCATTAATAAAATAGCCACCAATAACCTGTAATAGAATAGTCACCAATAAATTTTAATAAAATGGCCATTAATAGCCAATAACAAAATAACCATCAATAGTCATTAATAGAATAACCATTAATAAAATAGCCACCAATAGAATAATTATTAATGGCCATTAATAGAATAGTCACCAATAGGCATTAATAGTTAGCAATAGAATAGGTACCAATAGCCCTAATAAAAAAACAACCAATAGCCATATATTAGAATTGCTTATGATTGCCAAAAATAATATAGGGTGAAATAACTTTCAATATCCAAAAATAATTTATAATAACTACAAGTAGTCCAAGTTGAAATAATTTATAATATCCAAAAATAACATAAAATAGCCAAAAATAACTTATAATAGCTAAAAATAACCGAAGATGAAATAAGCTAAAATAACTTAAAATAACGAAAAGTAGCCTAAGGTGAAATAACCAAAAATAACAAAAATTAATTGAAAATAACCATAAATAGCCATTATTGATGTAGGGTGAAATAATTTAAACTAATGAAAAGTAGTCATATAATAATTGAAAGTAGATTAGCATAGGTATTATTGTTATATTAACAAAAAAATCATTTATTAAAATTTTTTTTTTCCAAAAGAATGGTCATTGAAATGTCATTGAATAATGATATACAATATTTTTTTTGTTCAAATGATTTTAAACTTTCAAAGGAAATAAATGTAATTATGTACATCATTAAAAAAGAATTAAAATAACTCGAATCATTACATTTGAATAAATCTCAATAAAATATGAATTTTGAAAGTTTATGTTTTTGTGATGTTTAAAATGAAATATTTGACAAATAAAATGTAACATAACATATTATCACAACAAGTGGGGTGGCTTGATGATAAGGGTGTTTGCCTCCATTCCAAAGGTTTACATCAAACCTCATGAGTGGTGTCATGTGTGGTTAACAATGGTATGTTGACCAAATATTCTAAAATATTTGACATGTGCACTACCTAGGCTAGGTTGAATTCCTAAAATAGGTGCCTAGGTTGATTATGTGGCCTATATACCTAGCTAGGTTTTAAACCTAGCTTAGGTAGTGCACATGTCAATAAATCATAGGTTTAAAAAATCATGAAATTAACATTAATATTATATATTAAATAATTAAATTTTAATTGATTTCCATGATGGTTAATTAATTAAATAACAAATGAATGGTTTGGTAAGTTTGTATTTCACTTAAGAGTAACCTTGTTTCATTAGATACTAATGAAACAATTCCTTGTTCGTAATAACTAGTCTCCGTTCACCAGGGGGTTAAACAATTTCACTAAGTAAAAATGTCGAAATTCATTCAAAATCTAGTGAAACCCAGAATGAACTAAGACACATTTTGTAATAATGTTGAAATCTCCCAAAATTCTAGATATATTCCTTGTCATGAATCTATTAATTACATAGAATTTTTCCATGAGAAGTAACATTATGGATTTCAATTTGACAAAGTTAATAAGATGTTGTTTGAATGAAAGCTTCACTCTTGCATTAACTTAAGTAAAGTGAAATAATCTTTGCTGATAATTGTTTTGACTATAATTAAGTAGTAACCAACCATATTTGATTGTTTGTCATTTGTGTGGTTTTTGGGTTGAAGTTTATTGGGAAGTTGGTGATTGTTGTTGGAATGTTTTGTATCAAAAACATATGCACAAAATGTCACATGCATTCCCTAATTAATCATGACAATGGTTTTTATTATTATAAGGGCACAATTCACCTTGAAACCCAAGTTCAAATTTCATGCACGATAAAGCAAGAGAATGGTGATGAATACAATTGTGTGTTATGTGATCCTTGGATCAAATCTTTGTTGGGACACAAGCTTGTGATTCCTAAATATTTCAAACCAAACAAGGGTTTTTCCTTTGCCTTTTCATGGACAAATAGCCTAAGGGCCATTTCATCTTAAATCTTATAGTAGAGGTCAATTATTCAGCCCTAAAAGCATATCAAAAAATGAAAAATCCAAAGGAGTAGACAATGATTATATGCGTATTGGTGTTTTTATTTAGGGCTTTGAAAACATCACTATATATATAAGACAACAATTTTGAAATTGTGGTTTTTACCATCTAGTTTTAAGACGAATTTTCAACTCATGTACATTTTATGTAAATGAAAACAACTTGGTGTTGTGGGTTCTTAATATAAGGGATATTGGATTTTGGTATTGAAAATTTTACATATTATTTTTTTTATAGTTTAATTTTGGGCTACATAAATACAATTTGAATAATGGGCATTTTTCCTAGCTAGGGGTGGTTTATGATTTCCTATTAATCACAATTTCAAGCTTTATTTGACTTTTATATATTATCAAAAAGGTCAAATACAGAAATATAATAATAATAATAATAATACTAATAATATATTGTGTGAAGTGCATATAAGGAGCATGTAAAGATCAATAATAAACCACATTTTTAAAGCCCAAGAGTGAATATATATATATATATATATAACATTCAAATGACAAAAAATTAATTTAAAACTAGACCACCCTCCCCAAACCATCTTATCATAATAAAGGGACATCAGTTCTTTTTAAAAAGTAAAATTGGCTTGCAAAAAATTACCAACTTCCATTATGCCATTGGTGACTGTTTTTTTTTATGCAATGGTATATTTGTTAATATATGCAATAAATTCATAAATGTTTTGCAAAAATAGTATGGCTTATTTACAATTATGTTTAACATTTAGCACACTAGAAGCATTAGAATGTCGTACATATGAATTAAGTTATGAATTCCTACATGATCTACATCGTGGACAAGCAACGAATGAACAAACTTATATACAAAAATTGTCAAAGTCTGCAACTAGTGGTGAACTATGGGGTGATTTCATTGTTGTTTATTGGATATGAAGATATTTTGAACACCCAATTCATGTTTGGAATTTAAAAAATGGATGAATAATGATAAGAGTAGGAAATCAATATGCTACTACAATTTAGATATACTATATGGAAATAATCATTTTGAACCTACAAATGAATGTCCCAATTATTTCCAATGACAATGTATGTGACAATATAATTGATAATACTAAATTAAATATATAAAGGAAAAAATAAAATGAAAACTTTAATAAAAAATGAAAAAAGTTCAATTGGAAATTTTAATTAAATTATACATTATTAAAAATGAAAGAAACATATCCCACATGGAATCCAAAAGAAATTGCATTAACATTCATCTATTGATATCCACATTTGGATTTATCTATGTCACAAGTTAAATGACATTTAAAACATCTTGATGCTAAAAAAGAGCATACCACTAATAGAATCAATATTTGTTCAATAAAAAATGAAACAATGGTTCCAAATAAAAACCAAAATTATTCAAATGCTCCATTATATGTACTAATCAATATTGATAAATTTTCTATGATAAATTATTACTTTTAGTTTTTTTTTTAAAAATTCGAATACAAATCTAAGGTGAATGCAAAGTATGGTGGCTAACTTTTGGTGTCACAATGGTGTTTTTTGATGGGTACCCTTTGTTTAAAGGCATATGGTGAGTAGTATATGTTAAAAATTATTAATCTTTAATGGAATGTAAACTCAAAAATCTATTATGAAGATATTTGTGTAGTTGTTTATTGATAAAAAGTTCATATGCTAGTAGTAATGGATTGTTGAAGTTCAAAATCATGGATTGGTCAGTTAAATAGAATGATATAAAATTGAAAGGTTCATCTTAAATTTTATTCAAAATTATCTATAGTGATATAGCATATGAATTGCACCAAAAAAAAACTTTTTTGTGAAAATTTTCCTTAAAAATCATAGTTAAATTCTACCTAGATGAACTTTTGAATGCCTTAAATTAACTTGTATTTTCATAAGTCCATAACATTGTTGTTTTTCATTGATTTTCAATTTTTTTTCTCAAAGTTGCATATATTTGAAATTTTTACTTGGACTCCTAGTAATATGGACTTTATTACCATTTAACCCATGGTGCCACAAGAAATTAAATTTAACACTAGAAAGTGAACTTTTTCAAAATACGATTATTTTAAAAAGTGAGCCACCATACTATGCATTTACCTTCTATATATACCTCTAGTTATGTCCACCCAAACATGGTTATGAAAACACTCCACCAAATTTATAAAACACCTTTTATATAAATGCATATGTTTCAATAAAAACCAATTTGGCAAGTTTTAGTAGAACTTGCATAGTCAAGAAAGTGAAATACAAAAAAAAAGAATTTCAAAATGACTTTGATTTTAATGACTCAATGTTTTTTGAAGAAGTCATAAAAGAAAATTATGGTGACACATTATGGTTATGAAACATATTAAAACCTGAACAAATTATTGATGATAACTCTAAATCATTAATGATTGCCCTTAGAAATGATTTTTGACTTCTTGGATTATTTCGTGATAAACATTCTAGAAAACATAACTTTCCAACATTATTTTTTGGATAGGAAAGACCATCTTTTGATTGTTCATATCAAAAAATAATCCAAGTTGAACTAACAAACACAAATAGAAAATTTGCATACCACATAACAAAAATATTTTTCAAAATAATAAAAATATTATTTCTATTCATGTTATTTTTTACATGGATTCATATATTCCAAAAAAGAATTTATTGAATTACAATTTAATAACTAGTGATGTATCAAACAACATGAAGTTAGATTAAAAACATTAATATGATTTAGGTTATAAAAAATTGTCGCATAAAAACATCTACAAATTATTTTGATTATCTTTGGAAAGATGTATTTATAGTGATTAGACAACTTGGACCTTCAACATTTTTCATGACATTTATTACGGGTATCAATAATTGGCCTACATTTACGACAACGCTAAAAAACTTACATATTCAACATTTTGGTGAAAACATAACAAATAACAATAGCTCAATAAATGATGGAAATCTTGTCAAAAATGATCCTATTACATGTGTGCAATATTATGAACATAGGATTAATAGTTTTCATAAATTACTTAAACACACTAATGTCTTATTCAATAAAGTTAAAGATTATTTTTTCATCACAAAATTTCAATCAACAAGTTTAACTCATGCCCATGGATTAAAAATGCCCCCATGTTTGGTATTCCCTCAAACAAAGATACTAAAATTTTTGTCAATAAATATTTAACAATAGATCAATTTATCCTTCAAAATGAAATTTGTGTTGCACAAATACATGAATATAAAAAAATGTGCAAGAAAAAATACTAATAAATATGTTGGTTTCAGTATCTTAAACCAGAGATGAAATCTACAAAATTATTATTACCTTTAGAAGAAGAAAAATCGCACTTCATATGTACATGACATAGGAATTTTAATTTATAAAAACTTGTAAACATGGGTTTAGGCATGGAAATATCATTTCATGAATTCCTCCTAGAATTACAATTAGATGAAAATACTTATTTGCTTGCATTGCAATGTACACTACAAAAAGTAACATTATTTTAAAAATGTAAACCAAATGATATATGTACAAACGTATTTAGCATACATGCTAACCTTTTATGTGAAACAAATATAGATGCATAATTCATTTTAAACACATGTTGTTGCTGGTTATTGCACATTTTATTTAATAAAAGTAGATAAATTCATTACATGACAATGCAATATATATTAAATAAATGAAAAATTGAACAAACTAAAACATCCAAACGAATTTTTAAAATTAGGAAATAATTTTTTTAATGCACAACAAATGCCAATTTAATAAAAGTACACATCACTATCCATCCTACTCTATCATCCAACAAAATCATTTCAATTCAGAATCATATGTGAAGGATCCAATAGAGCTTTCATAACTACCACAAAAAGTTATGAAACTTAATTTCAACTTCAACAAATATTCATTACAAATCATTAGTTGAAAAGTATAAAAATGATTCACAAAATTAAAGGATTTGTGTCTTGCAAATTTCATAGCAAACTACAACACAAGAACATGTAAAATTCACAAACTTAGTAAAGTAATTCGTTGGGTTTCCTTTAATCTTCATAAAATGTTTAAAACCATTATCAAAAATTATTGTTATTGTTCAAGCCTTTTTGTAGATTAGAAATTGATTTTTAAAAAAACCATAACTTTTAGAGGGATGCATATTTGAATGAAAAAAATAACATTGAAAAGTTTTTAAAAACTATGTATACAATTTTAATCCTATTAACAAATATAATAATGAATGGGAGATTTTACAATCAAAATTACAAGAATATTCAAAAATTCATAAAAACTGACATGGATGGAAAATGTCTCCCATGATGATGCGATCATTTTTGCAAGTAATCCCCACATAAAAAACATTGAACATTAATGCTAATGAAATTGAACAATACGATTTAGCATATGAAAATGATTCAGGTATTAAAACCCCTAGGAAAAACATTGAAACACCAATTTGTAATTCATTTGAACAAATAGATAAGCGTATATCATATGAACAATTCTCTTCAAATATGAAAAAATTAAATCATGAAAAACAAATATTGTAGATGATGTTTTATAAAAAGAAAAAAAACACACATAAAAACCTTTACATATTTTCCTAATAGGAGATGTAGGTGCTAGGAAAACATTCACACTCATGTGTTTTATGCAATAAATGTTGCAATATTATATAAGACAAATGCCATTTACGTTGACCTTTTAAAACCCAAAATTATGAAGTTAGCATACACAAGTAAAGTTGCATTCAACATTAATGGCACAACAATACATTTTGCACTTGTCATTCCATTGAACAAAACTTATGATGAACTCAAATCATTAGGTGATGAAAAAGTGACATTTTAATAAAAACCTATGATCAATTGCAAATATTAGTAACCGATGAAATATCCTTAGTATGTAATAGAATGTTAACATTCACTGATTTTAGATTATGTAATATAAAACAAGTGCATAACAAAATTATGGGTGGTCTTGATGTTATAATGATAGGTGATTTTTACCAAGCTACACTAGTTCGAGATTCATGGATTTTGAAATCAAGAATTAATGGACTCAATATCCTTGGGACACATCTTTGGCAAGAAAACATAAAATGTTATGAATTAAAACAAGTCATGCACCAAAATGACCTTCAATTCATTCATATTTTAAATTTGAATGGCATCACATATTTTCAAAGATATCAATTTTATTAATCAAATTTGTTTATGAACACCATCAATAGATAACATTTTGCCAATTTTGTTTTACATAAATGCCAAAAAAATTGAACATAACAAAACCATATTGCAAAACACACTAGGTCAAACATTCACATTTCATGCAAAAGATATTCATTTTGAAACATGTCCTCCACATTTCAAATTACCAATGGTACCAAGCCAAATCACTAGCCTCCATCATGAATTATCAATTAAAAAAGATATGTTAGTTGAATTATGTACATGAAATTAAATTACATTAAATGGCTCTATAAATGGTGTAGATGGAATTTTTAAAGATTATACAAAAACCTTTCCAAAATCATTAATACGGATACATTTTCAAAACCTTCAAATTGGACTCAATACAAAATCTGAAAATTCACAAATGTACAAAAAATTCCCTACACTTGATAAAAATTAGACACCAATTGAATAAAAAATTGCTGAAATACATTAGATAGCAATCCTATCTACAAGATTACAAGAACACAATTCCTTATTTAATTAGCTACTGGGCACACTATACATCATGTAAAAAGTCTGACTCTTGATCATTTAGCATTTGATCCATCTAGTGTAACAAAACATGGCTTTGCACACACAACATTATCTCATATTCATTCAAAAGAACAATTATATTTACTTCCCCCATTATCAAACAAAAATCTTCATGTAGATTCCAATGTTGAACACGAAATGTTGCATTTAAAAACAATAACACAGTATAAACTAACAATCCCTAACTTGAAATCTTATTGAAAATAAATTTTAATCATATAATCCTTTAGCACTCATTCATTAAATCTACATTTTCTAGACATACTTGCAAACCAAAACTTGCTTACATCACATATTCTTTGTCTAAACGAAACAAAAATAAAGAACATTTGTACATACTGAGAAATTCACAATGTTATATTAAATAACAAATTTAACATTTTATATTGTTATAATCAACATGGAACAATGATATTTTATGATAAAACAGTTTCTTTGTCAAACACAACTTCAATAAAAGATTCAAACATATAATTCATTGTCACAACCTTCAATGAAAACAAATGAGAAGCTATACATGTAATTGCAAATTATAAACCACCAAAAAAATAAGAACCTTCTTTATTTAAAAACCTATTCTTGAAAAAACACTAACAAATTGTCCAACTGTAATAATTGGGGATTTCATATTGAAGTGTTAACAAACACATTACAATCAATGGAACTAAAAAAAATCATGAATAAATATGGTTTACAACGTGTTTCCTTTGAAACAACGACTATTTAGAACATTCAAATTGATCACATATGGACCAATGTGCTATTACAACAATGCCATTTTGGATCAATTAAAGCTTATTGGACAAATCATAAACCCATCCACATTGCATTCAAATTACTAAACCATGTCCCGAAATTCACCATGCCAAATAATAAAACATAATATCCATCACATTCATGATTATCCAAACATATATTACCAAGCTCTAAACTCAAAAGGGCCTACGTGTCATAAAACCTTGTTAACATCGATTTAAAGCTCTTTTTATGTCTTGTTATCTAATATTGTATCTTTATTTTAAGATCTATGTGTTTTGAAAATTTAATGTTAACATCCATTTAACATCAACTTAACATTGTGTGCCACCTACAATTTTATGTAACATTCCATGTTAATTAACATTCGTAATATGAATGTCAATTTCCAAAAATTTAACTCTCTTAACATGGACTTAAACCTCAACTTAGCATTAAGTGTACTTGAAGCTTTTAAAAGAGGCCTCATTCAAAAAGGGAAATGTATTGATTAACTTTTTGTTATAACTTGAAGCAAAATTGAAATTTGCTTGCACACCTTGTGGTCTGCAAATTTTAGTTTCATGAGGAAAAAAAAAATTCTTTTTTGCAATTTTCTAGCATGTATTACTTTTGTTTTTGTTTTTTCAGGCGAGTGGTATTTTTAATTAGATGACCATTTCTAATTGGTTTTACAACATTGATACTTACAAAATCTCAATTTGTTTGTATGTCAAAGATTTGCTTTTGGCAAATTTTTGGCACTTGAAGACCCAAAAAAATCTAGTGCAGTCCATACAAAGGATTTTTGTGAAAACAAATGCACCAAAAATGTCATATTTTGATATTTTTCTTTCTAAATTTTCCATATTTAGAAAAGGTTCAAGTAGGTCACCAAAACATAGCAGGATTCTTAAAACTTCTTGCTTTCCTTTCTAACCAGTTGAGTTTTTGGCTAATTCTTCTTATGGATCAAATCACAAAGTTATAGAAAAGAAGAAAAAACGCTAATGTACATAAATGGAAATGGAACCAATTTGAGATTTTATTGGCTTTGTCCTATAGAGGCATTGTGGGAACACCTTCTAAACGGGTATAAAGGTCAAAGAATCAAAAGTTGGTTGAATGGATAAGGTTATAGGTTTGTGTGTAAGTATTTTATTAACCCAAACTAATGTATATGGGCATGTGTAGATTTTGGGTGTATCCATCCAATGGATGGGTTGTTTTGAAATCTACCCAACTATTTGTTGGGTTTCTTTTCAAAATATGAATGCCAGGTTATTGATTTAACCATGTTTCTATATCATTTTTCCTTTTATGATATACGAATTTATTATTGCCCTAAGATAATATATATACATGTATGATTTTAGGTTTTACCAAGCATGCAAGGGGCAATTTTTAAATATGGGAGGGGTACAATGGGGTTTATAGGTGAAAATATAGGGAGAGCAAAGGGATTAAAGTTTTTTTGTCCTCTTGCACATGTTTTTTAAAATATTATTGTGGGGTTTCAATAGGTATAAAGAGTGGATAAATTCAATTAAATTGAAAGAATTACAAGTTGTAAATGGAGTTTTAAGAAAAGGGGATGAAGGGTTAGAATTTTCTTTTCTTTTCCAAAAGGGTTTTTTTGGGTGAGGAGGGGAGGATGGGGTAATTCCACCCCTTTCCAAAGGAGGTTTTTTTTAAAAGATCGGGATAGGTGGATTTTTTTTGGGATGGGAACTAACTTGAAAGGTTGTTTCTTGGGTGGCATGGGAGGGAAAAGTTTGGTTGTTTTTCAAAGTAAGGTGGGATTTTTTTTTATTTTCCAAGGAATTATTCTTTTGGTGGTGCGGAATGGGGTGTTTGGAGAATGCAGATGTATTTTTTCTTTTGTGGTATGTTCATTTAAAAAAGATTTTTTTTCAAGGAAATATTTTATAATTTTTTTGGGGGGAATGGAAAAATTTCAACACAAAATTTTCATTTAAAAATTTTAACTAAAAGAACAAAAAATGTTTTGTTTAAAATTGAACACTTAATACATTTAACCAAAAAAGGAAAAAAACCGAATTTGGACTTTCTGTGTGTTTAAATTTTTTTATGTTCGTGATGAAAAGTTGATATTTAATACATAATAATAGTATATTTAAGTGAAATGAAAATAATGGTTAAACAGTGGAGGAAAAATAAGGTTTATGTATTAATATCTTTCAAATCTAAGTTGTGATATTTAAAGTTCAAGTGTAAAAATGAGGTGCATAATTCAAATTCATAATATGCCAAGGGTATTGATGTCTTGTTCATTATTATACCATGATCTAACTGCCAAACCATGGCTCGTCATTATCCATGGTTAATGGTAAATATTTACCATAGTCAAAGGTTATAAGATGTCAAGGGTATTGAGTCTTGTTCATTGTTAAACCATAATTTAGTTGCCAAACCATGGATATGATCCTTTATTGTTAAGTTGAAATCAACCATATTAAAGTCAATCTAAAATAGACAAAGGTTTAGGGTTAGGTTTAGGGTTTAAGTTAGATCTTTTGTCCCATATAAATATGACATTTTATCTTTGTTGTCATTCTCTTTTCATAGCAAGAACAATGTGTTTGGTTTAAGCTTTCACCCTTTGTTGATTGTTTTGTTGTTTCCTTTGCAAGTTTGTGTTTCTACAAGTGTATGTTTTATTGTGTGTTTTTGCAACTTTTAGTTTTTCCAAGTGCTACTTCATTTGTTTGTTGTCAAATTCATTTTGGCTATTGTTCTAGTGAAGGAAGCTAGATTTGGATTTCAAAATTAGAGATGTTGCATTTGAAGCAAAGGTGTTGAATAAGTATGGCACCTTTGATCAAATTGAAAATAGGAGCATGGAAGATCCATGCGAAGCATATTTCCATTGTGATTTGTTGGATAGGGCAGCTTTGACCATAATCATTTTGAAGGTGAAATCACCTTATATAGAAATGTGTGAGCAACATTTGCAAAAAGGCATGTTTATCCTAGGTGGAAAATTTTGGCATTGAATCAAAGTTTGAAAGAGGTTTTGAGAAGGGTGACATGCATACTGTCATCACAATTGAGTCAAAAACAATTGTGTCATCAATTCTTCCATTCCAACCTAAATTAATTCTAAATTTTTTTTCACATAGAATTCAAAAGTTTTATTATAAGTTGGAGGTCTGCTACCATTGCTATCATCATCATTGGTGTAAAGGGAGTAGGGGATAGCAAAGGTGAAATACAATTGTTGATTGTAGAAGGAGAAGGTGAATTTGACCAAGATGTTATTGCTTTTGGTAACAATTATAGAATATGACTAACTTCTTGAAGCATTATAATGGAGGCCATTGTGGAATGGTTTTAATTAAGAATGTGATAACAACAACAAAAGGAGATTGATATTTAAAGGCATAACATTACACAATTTTAATAAAGGTTGTGGATGAAACTACTTGAACTTGTCTTCTATAGTTACATAACAAATTATCAAGTGTTCAATCTTCATTCAAAGAAGTAAATTCTTATCCTTTCCTTTGCATCATTTTTTTTTCAAATTTGCATTAAAAACATGAAATAGAACCTAATGTTCATCTCATGAACAATTATAAAAAATTCAATTGTTTTTTGTTCACATTAGATTTGGGTTTTGTCTTCTAAAAGAAAGAAATCTCCTTACAAAGAAGAGAATCGGTTGGACACCCAAATCTCCTTACTACCTAAGCAGAAAAAAAAAATTTCGAACCTCACAATTTAACATTAAATGATGTGGTGGCCAAGTAGGAAAAAAGAAAGATATGGTGGCCACCACATCATCCTTTGTAGTCCAAATCAACCGATCTTGTGGCCACTAGATCATTTTTTTTTCAATTGGAGACCTAATGGCCATCAACTCATTCCAAATTAAATTGTGAGGGACAATCTAGTGGCCACCATATCGTTTAACACTGGATTGTGAACAACTTGGTGGCCACCAAGTCTTCGAGCGAATAGTAATAAAATAAAAAATAAAAAACAATCTGGTGGCCACCAAATCAACCCAAATAGTTTTGCAAGGGACAAACTACAAAGGTTGATCTGGTGGCCACGAGGTTTCCAAGTGGGAAAAAAAAACCGAACTAATGGCCCCCAAGTTGTCCCTCGCAATCTAGGTTCAAACAATTTTTTTAGTCTTTTTTCCTACCTAAGTAATAATGAGATGCGAGTACTCAACCAAATTCTCCTCTCCTGAAGGAGATTCTTTCTTTTTTTAAAAGAGACCCGAATCTAATGTAAAAAATAAAATAAAAACAACCATTTGATTCTTTCCACCTTAAGGAATGGAAAACTAGCCGGCCACATAAATTTCTCTACTAAAAATGACTTATAAAAATTAAAACTACATTGAGATGACTTTTTTTTATTATAATTTTCTAAAGAACAAAAATCCATGTTCTATTACATAATAAACATAGAATAGAGTGTTGTTACTAAAAATGAAAAAATTGTCTTTATATAGTCCAATGGAATTCTTTTTTTGGTAGAAAATATGGGATAAAAAGTTTAGAGTGCGTTTGTTCAAAGAAGAACATATTGTAATTTTAATATGGTAAGTAAACAAGGATGTGAAAAACCTTTATAAATGTCACCATTTCTTTAGTAGGTGATGTTTATTGTAACGTTTGTCGTTTAAAATCAACAATTCAAAAATTAGGCTTTCTTTGTGGTTCCATTGTAACCAATGATGAACTTATGTTATTGATTATTAAAGGCAAATGGCTTGAAGCAATTGTGCATATGATAGAATTTGAATTCTTAGATTTGTTTCATCTAAAACAAGTTCAACTCCTCATTTCAATTCGCATTTATGGTAAATTTCGCTTATTGAACACATTTGCCCTTGTTGGCTTTCAAGAAAACATCCAATAATTTATCCCACAAGTGAAAATCAGTTTGAAGGGTGAAGCCTTCATTGCTCCTTCGACATCATTCCTAATGATAATGTCCAATGGAGTGTGAAATGCAAATTTGATTTTGTTGAATCAAAATCAATTTCTAGAAAAAAAAAACTTTTAGACATCAAGGTTGTTGATAGTTTGTATGTGACCTTTCTATAGTTACTTTTAATATACAAATAATCTATATATGTAAAAACTCCTTATATCAAAATTTTGGTTTAAATAGCCCATATTAGATAGTCATTTTCATAGTTTTTTTCTAGAGGAAAAGGAAAGTTCTCATACATTAATTTTCATCAAGTGCCAAAAATAATTTTAAATGTAACATTTTGTATGTGAAGCAATTTTTCAATGAAAACAATTTTTCAATGCAAGCAATTTTTTCAATGCAAGTAGTTTTTCAATGCAAGGATTTTGTTTTCAATGAAAAAAGTTATTCAATGCAAGTAACTTTCCAATGCAAGAAATTTTTCAATGCAAGTATTTTTTTCATGTAAGTAAATTTTTCAATGCAAGCAATACTTTCAATGAAAGTAATTTTTGAATGCAAACAATTTTTTCAATGAAAGTAATTTTTCAATGCAAGAAGTTTTTTTAATGAAAGTAGATTTTCAATGCAAATAAGTTTTCAATACATTAAAAAATTTCATATATTTTTTAATAATTTAATTTTTTTTCAATGCTAGCAAGTTTTCTATTTAAATATTTTCCAATATAAAGAGTTTCCAATGTAAGGAATTTTCCAAAACAAATTAAAGGTACATAGTCTTAATTGAGTCGTCGATTTTATCTTTTTTGAATGTGTTTGTGTGGGAACCATGTTTATGTTTATATAAAAGTTCATTAAATTGGAGTTAATAATAATGGAAACACCTTCTTTAAATTTTGTTGATTCATCATTTGAACATGTATTACATTCATATGGTCTTCATTTATTTTCAACATTTAAATATGAAATAGGCAAAAAAAAATTAAATTTATATCTTATTTATTGGGTAATCATTTATCATCTTTTGAACTGAGGCAAAATAGCAAGGCACATTTAAATCAATGTTTATTATTGAATATAGAAAATTTCAACAATGTTGTATTTGAGAATTAAATCCAAGTTTTTTTTTGTTTAGTTTGCATAAAGGCATGGTCATAAATGAACATCAATATGTGACAAAAATGGCATTAAGTGTTAGTATTGGAGGTTTGTGGGGAGATTTTGCTACAATATTTTGGATAGTGAATATCTTCAAAGGCCAATTTACATTTGGAATAAAGTATCAAAACACATTATGTCTTGATATGGCATGGATTTTCAATCTATCCTTCTACGTATATCATACAATTCTCAACATTTTGAACCAATTCAATATGTTAATGGTTTATTTAAGTCTTTGCCTATTTTTTAAGTTCATGGTTCCAAAGTAAGCATATATTTAGATGATTTTCCATCTCTTTCAAAATCAGTGATGTAACAACCTCCTATTCAATTATCGCAACTAACCACATGTTCTTATTGGAATGAAAATT
Source organism: Sphagnum tenellum (assembly GCA_963921925.1). Lineage (NCBI taxonomy): Eukaryota > Viridiplantae > Streptophyta > Sphagnopsida > Sphagnales > Sphagnaceae > Sphagnum > Sphagnum tenellum. The sequence goes on along the minus strand of OY998160.1, from coordinate 5,099,624 downwards.
CAATTATGCATTAATGGATATTTTGAAAAATAATTGGGATTCACCATTGGAATATGTTGTTTCATTATTCAATGCTTCTTGTAATACAAATATTACTAAAAAAATCAGAAATTATATTCAATACTTACAATTTTGTTCAAAAAAAAACACAAATGTTCTTGTCAATGAGATTTTATTTAATCCTTTCACTTGAGTTCCCCTTATCAAAGTTTTTAAAAATCCCACCATTCAATTGGAACATTCCCATTTTATTGTTGAATCTAATATAACAAATAAATAAATAAAATTGATTGGGCACTTTATGACAACAATATTTCTCAATTATTGGAGGTTTGTCCAAATCTAACTTTTACACAAAAACATTTAAATCCATCAACATGTTTCCAAATATTAGAAGAATAAGATTAGAAATTATGAATCACATGAAATATATACATATATATAAATCACATTTTTTTCTCGTAAATGACAAAGTTCAATCCTCATATGTTCAATGCACTCTAAAAGAAATTTAAAAACCAATTCTCATGCAACAACTTCTTGCTAAACATGATGTTTAATCAAATATAAATATAAATATAAATATAAAAGAAAATACACATAATTCAATATACATTGACATTTATAATAAACAAATCCAAGATCTTCCCATAATTCCATGTTTTAGTCGTGAAAGGTTATGTTTTTAAAAATAACTTAAATGTTTTTCAAATCAATTATGAAAACAACTTTTTATATATTTTCAAATTCAAATAAAAGCTAGTTCAACATCATACATATGTATAAATTGTTTACATAATAATGAAAATAAACGACCCTTATATCAAGTACCAAATAAAGTTTTTAGAAACAAAATTATTCCATCAATCCAGAAATTAACACAACTAAAAAAAAGTTTTATTTCACCACTTTTGCTTTTGCTCAAATTTATAAACTCCAAAGGTATGGGCAATATAAGATGCATGGTAGTGTAATTAATGTCCCTGAAAATGTGGATCAAACTCAATCAATGCTACCACATTTACTACATGATGGTGCAATAATGGCGTGTTTTTTTAAAAATGTTTCAAATACAAATCACCTTATATGTCAAGAAATGTTCATCCAAATATGGTGATGGTCATTTTATGAGATTTAATTTAAACACCGGTATATAAATATTTGAATGTTAAACATCCATCATCAATGGGCAAGTTTGTTTGCTTTGCATACGAATTCAAAGTTTCAAATTATCACTTATAATAATGCATCATCTGAAAACTCTGATTTTGACAATGAAAAAAAACATTGTACTGTACTAATAGATTCAATGATAAATAATTTTCTACATGCCCCAAAAATAATGGATTATGAATATACTATATATTATATTGCCCCAATTTAAGACTTCCACCTTTTAGGTTTATTTAAAGATAAACATTTAAAAAAATTAAAATTTTCAACATTGTTTTATGGGCAACCTTGACAATTTTCTAAAGGTTTTTTCATATCAACAAATAGCTCAATGGGAATTATTTCATAAATCTAGAAAATTTTCAACAAATATTTATAACCTTTTAAAAAGTTGTCAAAGTTTCCATCCAAAAAGTCATAGGTTCTGGTTGGGTGCGAATACAAAAAGGAAAACTATGTGGTAGAACTTTAAAAGCTTATCAAGTATGAGATAAACCAAATTAAAATGATATATTCAAATCATACTTAGGTTATCATGAATCAAAAAGTTTACATAATTCACCTAATTATTTTGAAAGATTGCAAAAAAATTATTTATAATGATTCAACAACTTGGTTTTTAAATTTTCTTTGTCACTTTTCATTTGCTAAGAAATTATAAGATCCTCTCATTAAAGTTTTACACACATTACATGCTTCAAAATTAAATCTCCTAAATAAAATAAAAAACCTCTAATATGTTCATATAACATAATTAATATGAATTGAGCCTATCACATGTGCAAGATATTATGATCATAAAACATCTTATTTTCACAAACTTATCATAAAATATCATTATCATTATCTTTTTGGGTAAATTTCTGATTTTTTTTTCATCATTGAATTCCAAAATCGTGGGAGTGAACATGACCATGGAATTTTATGGATTAAAAATGCACCTATGTATGGAGTGCACACAAATGAAGAAATTGAAAAGTTTGTAGACATGTATATTTCTTGTGGTGTATCATTGTTACCAAACCCATTACAAAATGCACAACAACATTAACACACATGTACATGTAAGAAAAAAAACCATGTTTATAGATTTCATTACCCATTACCTACCTATGAATGAAACAAAAAATTTAGAACCTCTTTAAATGAATGGAAATTATCCATTTTCACAACAATACCTCCAAAAAAAACAAACAAAATGTTTCAATCTTTAAAAGATTTTTAAAAAATGATGATATATCATTTTTTGAATATTTATTTTTTTAAAATCTTGATGAAAGTACATATATATTAAGTTTGAAAAGTAAATTAACAAAGTCGCACATTTTCTTAGATTGAACTCTTAAATCATAAAAATTAATGCATTTAATATTCATGTTGTTCATTTGTGGTTTGCAAATACAAATATTCAATTTTTCTTGGACCCATATGTAGTTGCAACATGTTACACATCATATATGACAAAAATAGATAAATCAATAACATTAGATCTATATTCAATCATTAAAAATGCATTGCAAATAATATAGATGCAAATATAATAATTCAAAAGTTAGGTAATGCTTTTCCTAATGCCCAATAAATGGTTGTTCAACTTGTTGCTTACCTTGTGTTTTTTTTATCCTTATATCATTCATCTTGAACATTTCAATTTATAAATATTTTTCCTTTTGAAAACCATGCTTTTGTGTTAAAATCACAAGTTGCATTAAATGAATGGAACCAAATTCAACTGATATAATGTGGTCATCAATCATAAACAAATATATTAATCGTCTGAATCAATATAAATCATTGTCATTAACAAAATTTAGTTCTTTTCATAACATTAAAAAAATATGATTTCAAAACATCGCAAAACCAAAATTATTCGGTTTGTAAATTATAATAAGTATAAAGATATTGAAAATTAGTTTAAATAACAACTTTTATTATATTCACCATTTTGAAATTCAGAAAATTTTTAACTTGGAACTAATGTAACCTGACATGATGTATATTGTCTAAGATTCAATCTATTTTCAACTATGAAATGCCATATCCAAATACAAAAGAAATGGATGATTCAATACATTCAAAATCAAAACCATTATGTTTAATTAACATGTGGACCAACGATATAGATAATGAAGTCAATGATCCATGTCCTATAATTATAATAACAAACACAATCAATATTGAACACTATGATTTATGATTTAACTTTGTTATTCAATCATGTAATGGATCAAACCAAAAATCATAATTTCTAGAAGTTGGAAATTTCACAAAATCATCATATTCCATGATGATTGAAAAATTCAAATATCATAATTTACTTAGACAACTAAATGAAGAAAAAATATTAATATTTGATGATGTTATGCAGAGAAAGTAATTGTACCTTAATACACCAACATGTTTATTTTTGACAAGGGGTTTTGGAATTGGAAAAAACTTTTGAAATTGAAACTCTTAATTCAAGGATTATTACAATTATACAATAGAGACATATATTTTGACTTAACAAAAACCAAAGTTTTGCTTATGACATCACCATGTAAAATTGCCTTCAATATTGATGGGTTAACAATACATTCAACATTGAACATACTTGTTCAATAATCCTTATTTAATTTATCAAACTTATCATCAGATTCATTGAATAGGTTTACATGTTGATACGAATAATTATAACTTGTTGTGATAGATGAAATATCACTTGTTGGTGCTAAAATGTTTAATGTTATAAATAATAGGCTAAGCCATAAAACACATTCAAAACAATTTTTTTGGTGGTGTTGATGTTATCATGATAAGTGATTTCTATCAAGCACCCCCGTTAACCCCTTGATTAAAAAGAAAAATTCTAATTAAATTTTTTTTTGAAGATATTGTGTAAAAATCAATTAAAAATTAATCATAATTCAGGTAGAGTAAAAAAATATTAAATATTATCCTTATTGGGCATTGTCTTACACCTGCATTGAGATTGATGCCACATTGAATTTGTTGCTCCTATTTAATATATTCCCACTAGTGCAATGTTGCCATTTAAAGTGACACAACCAACACTAATGATGGATGGGATAATCCCTCCCCCTTGTGTGGGCAAGGCAATTAACAAGATAAACACAATGAAATATAACAAAATGCCCCCAACAACCAATTATGGTTATTAAAGCAAATTGAGCAAAGTTCCCTTTGTCACAAATGGCCAAGGAGGCAAAGAGACATGCATCATATTCAAGGCTAGTGGGGGATAATGGATTATTCACAAAGAGAGAGAGAAAGAGAGAAATACAAAACCTTGGACTATTGCAAAAAGATGTCTTACTCATTGCAACATAGGGTTTGGACTCATTGCAACATAGGCTAAGCATTTATGACAGCATCTTCTCCAAGATTAAGAAATCTGAGCCCCAATAGTTATTAGAATCCTGCCACTCCTAGGACTTCTCAATGCTCATGTTATTATCTAGTGGGGCAGCTATGCCTTTTTGAAATGGGAAAAAACAAGTTCTAAAAACTTGGATACCTACCTCCTTACCTAGTAGGTAAGTAGGTAGGTAGGTAGGTGTCCAACTAGTTTATCTAGTAGATATCCTTGCCTAAATAATTAACCACTTACATGCCCTACCTACTTCCATATGATACTTTCACCCACTTACATAGGTAGTTTACTATTTACTTAGTTTGGTGAAGGGGTTATAGTAGGAGAGTATATAGGTAAGGTTACCAAGGTGGAACTTTGGTGACCTCTCTTGTAAACCCTCCTACTTTCGCCTCACATTACCTATGGATGTAGGTACCTCAGTATTATCATAACTAAGGAGGTATGTGAGTGGGTATGTAGGTTGCTAAGTAGGTAGATGCATGTGAATGGCTAGTACATTGCTAACCATCATGGTTAAGTACGAGACCAAAATTCAATGGAAAAAAATGTTTCCTGTCCACACATCCATCCTACCGTGAAAGATAGTTAAATCTTTCAAAATATCAAAGATAATGTTAATGCAATATCACCAAATTTTTGGCAAACATATGTCCAATCTTATGAACTAAATAAAATTATGAGACAATATGATATGGTTTTTATACAAACTTTGAACAAATTTCCTATTGCAACAAAAAAATGCAAAGGATGTTGAATTTGTAAATTCAATTTGTAATCAACAACCACCCTATGATTTTATTATTCCATGTATATTTTATACAAATAAACTTGTACAAAACACAATGAAAATGTGTTCACTAACACATTAGGTGCCACATTTATTTTCAAAGCAATGGACATCAACCATAAATCATGCCCACCAAGTTACAAACTCTCAAATGATCCGAGTAAAATTGCGGGTTTGCATTATACAATTAATATACATAAATATATGTTGGTTGAATTATGCGTTGGTAATTATGCAACATATGATGGTCTTGTGAACTAATGACATTTTTAAAACATCAACAACATCAAAACCATTATGGATAATGTTTCAAAATTTTAAAATTAGAACATTAACATAAGAAAAATATAATCATTACTACGACAACAACATTGATTCAAAATGGACATCAATTGAACCTATCATCAAAGATATAAAAGTTGGTAAATCCCAATCCTTTATCATAATAAGGATTTAATTTCCAATTCAACTTGTAGTAGCAAAAACCATTCATCTACTCTCAAGGTTATCACTAGATGAATTAGTTTTTGATCCCACTAACATTACAAAACATGGGTTAACATATACATCATTGTCCTACATTCAAACAAAAAAAAAAACTATTTTTGCTAATTCTTTTCCAACATGAAATTTTTTATGTGGATCCAAAGTACATGTAGAAATGAATAGATTGAAAACAATTGCAACTTGGATACCATTAATTTTTCAATTTAAAAACTTACATAATTCTCATGTAATTATCTGAGCTTTGAATACAACTTCTTTACACCAACATTACAAAGACATCAATCATGATCATAACCTTCAAATGTTTCATATTTTATGTCTTATAGAAACAAGAATACATGATGCATCAACAGATGCGCACAAATTTATAAATTGATCAAAATATTTATATATTTCAATCTATGATGGTCATGAGGTAATGATGATGTATGACATACACATGCACTTAGACTCCTTCAATACAATAACTAGTGATGGTTCAAAATATATAGGAACAATTTTTAATACTAATACATGAAAAACAATAAATATTGTATGTGTGTATAAAGCCCATTCATGTTCAATTTCTACATTTCTAAACAATCTTCAAACTATAATTCAAGAATTTCTTGCACATTGTCCAATCATCATTATGAAAGATTTTAATGTCAATACATTTCTAAACAATCTTCAAACTATAATTCAAGAATCTCTTGAACATTGTCCAATCATCATTAGGAAATATTTTAATGTTGACATTCTAAAAGACAATAATCAACCAAAAAAAATGAAAATCTATTATATTTCATGGATAAATTCCAATTATAATCACAATTTAGTGAAATCACCACAAAAGTTGGATCTCGATTAGACCATATATGGGCAAATGTCCTTGAAAATGAATGTAAATTTGGTGTAATAGAAGCATATTGGTCAGATTTTCACAAATCGATTTATATTACATTCAAATTACCAAACACACTTCCAATGTATAACAAAAAAACCATTACCATGATACATTTCCCACTTAATTAACTATTCCCAAAACATTGGCACTTTGTGACTTGAATTTGCATTTCCACATTCTTTTTATGGACCATGTGCAAAACAAATTTGTAAATATCAATATCAAGACAAAAGTTTTTTGAATGATTGTTCTATCCACATGTACACCCATCAAATATCATAACAATACACCTTTCATGAAAAACCTAAACCCAAAATGTGACAAAAAAATATAAGAAATGCCAAATTCTCAAACTGGAAAATGAAAATGAGACCAAAACTTTAAAAATATTTCCATGTAAATTATATCCATTCAATATTGATGTTTATTTCAAACATCGTAATACCTCATGCATGTTGCTAAAAATTGTCTACATTATCCAAGTTTGAAAAACTTAATTTTCTTAAACAACGTAATTAATCACAACTTTATATTCATTTGGATGGTTAAAAAGAAGACAATGGAAATATGATTTCAATTTCTAAACATGCACAATGAATTCTAAGATGGTTAGAAAACTTTATTTTTAGTACAAATGTGGAAAAAATATATTATGATCTTTCATATAATCAACAAACTTTCATCCAATACAACTCGAGTTCATAGTAAAATATTGAATGTAATACCTTATTTTCAGGACAGAGCCTCTTGTGGCAGAGCCACTTGTTTTTATTGTAAGAAACAAGAACCAGAGGATCAAGAGTGTGAAAGAACCCGGTTTCACAACCTCACAAACAGAGGTTGAAAATAACAAGCTGGACATGAGGTTCCACCAAATTGAAAGAAATAGCTGGATCAGAGAGGAGGGGAGGTTCTGAGTAAAGACCTCCTCTGATTTCTCTAGTGTATCTAGAGAGCGCCTTATAGAGTGTAAAATCTTGCTGGGCTTTTTGAAAACAGAGAGTTCCCCTCCTGCAGGCATTCCATTTTTATAAAGCCTGGTGTCATTTATTTTAATTTATTTTCCTGTTTTTTTGGAATTTTTTTGCCAAATGTCAACCTGAAAAATATGATTTCAACCTGTAGAAAGGATTTTCAACGGAAAAAATGACCCAAATTTGTCAGATTTCAAATAAAAAGAGTTTCCAAATCACCAGATTTTTATGTTAAGTTCCAGTAGGTAGCCAAATAATATAGAAGGATTCTGGTTTTTTCTACTTTCATATCCAGCCTGTAGCCAAATCTGGCTAAATCATTGATGGATGATCACCACCTCGGCTCCATCACAAAATTGAAAACAAAAAACCCTGTCTGGTACCCAATGGGTATCACAGGAACAAACCAAAATAAAATGCAGGTCGCTCTTTACACTTGGTAAAGCACGTGGGTGACGGTATTACTGAAATTGGGCAGTGCTCAGCTGCCACCTCACGTGGGCCCTTATTTTGGTAATGCCCTCACCATTCTGCTTTACCTTACACTAAAAACAGATAACAGTGTTTACAACTTACAACCCAATGTGCCCAATGTTATGTGAATCAGGTTTTTCCACAGCTGGTATGAAATGGTTTCTGCAACAAATAACTGTCTCTAGGGAACTGATCCTCTCCCCTCACACAAGGGTTGCCATATACACTCCACTCCTGGGAAAACCAACCCAATTGTTGGCATCTTGTGCAAAAGCTACAATATCAACAAAGAGAGGTGATTGCAATGGCCAGAGGAGCAACAAGGAGGAAAGGAGTGTCCAAGTCTGACAGGGCAGGCTTACAGTTTCCAGTCAGCAGGTTGGCCCGGTATCTAAAGAAGGGAAAGTATGCGGCAAGAGTTGGGGCAGGTGCCCCTGTGTACATGGCTGCTGTTCTTGAGTATCTTGCAGCTGAGGTTATTTACCTTCTTTACAGTGGCTTCAAACCCCATTTTCAAAATTGCTCACTGGTTGATGATTTTTTCAACATCAAATCACTTTGTTGCTGAAAGGCTTTCATCATCCTGAAATGATCCTTTTTGTGCTATTATTATTGTGCAGCAGTCAAAGGTAATGCACAATGTAAATGTGTGGATATTGCAATTCAAATTTAAAGGTCAATGGCAATGTCCATCCCCTTTGCCAGTAAAGGCCTTTGTAATGTTACCATACATGTGTGGAATGTACCAATACTCTACCACTGTGATAGGGCACATCCATGAGATCTCTTACCATATGCCTGAAGGTGTTAGGGCCCGTGCACCCTAACACCTTTCTGGCTCTATCATTAAATCATATTGGTGAGCAGAAGATGATCACTTTTGGGAGATCAATCAATCTTTGGCAGCCTATAACTACTATTATATTGGAAGGAAAAATTAGTTTGCATGGGTTTGGAATTGATCTTCTTGTAGTGAAACCAACCCAGATTTCATTTTTGTAATCACTTATATTCAATGCTGCTACATCTATAGGTTAGACAAAAACCAACTGACATAACATTCAAGCTATGATTTGCCTTAATAATACATATATAGATTGGGAAATCCTTGAGCAACCCCCACCCCCCCCCCCCCCCCCCCCCAATTTTTTAAAATAAAAAATGGATGATTTTGTTCTCAGAAGAGTTTAATGCAGCCTTTAGATGTTGATTTCTTCCACTATGAATTGGAATCATGAGTATTGTTGAAACCAGGTGCTGGAGCTGGCTGGAAATGCTTCACAGGACAATAAGAAGACAAGAATCATACCACGCCATATTCAACTGGCAGTGAGAAATGATGAGGAGCTAGGCAAGTTGCTGGCAGGTGTGACCATTGCACATGGAGGAGTGCTCCCAAACATTCACAGTGTCCTCTTGTCCAGCAAAACAGCTCCGACTGCAGCAACTAAGAAGCCAGACAAAAGTGGATCATGGGCACACAGTCCACCTGCTAGCTGCAAGAAACCCTTGAAAAAAGTTCATGGCTACCGCTACTATCACCACTAGTCCTGAATAAAATGTCTCACAGACAATTCACCTCTTGATCAACAAGTTTCAGAGTTAGATAAATTCTATTTGTAGTATTGACTTCAACCATTTTGACTACTGCTCCCTGAGATAGACAAAAAAGTATAGTATAATATTCTTCATGACAGCAGAAATGGGTACCATTTTGCATTATCAATCCATCACATTCATGAACCGCATGGCACATGGGGCTGTTATTCCCTCTACAACATTTGAAGCAAGTTTGCTGAATGATTTGCAACTCCCATGACTAATCTGCTTTCCCATCTATCTGCCAACAGAAGAAAAGAATGAAAAATCTGACAAAGCATTAGTAAAGGGAAAGTTGGGAAGTCAATCTCTCCATGCATGCATGTTCCAGTTGCAATGCACTCTTCTTGCCAAACAATTGAAATGGAAATAGAGAGGTTTGAACATGTCATAGAGACATGAGGAAACACACATTTTGCCCCCCCCCCCAAACAAGGAGAAAAATTCTTGATCTCATAACAACCCATATATGTAACCTCTGCAGCACTAGTGCAAAATCTCAGTGCCGATAACCACTCAGTTGACGTTGTCAACCAGCGCACATAAACCTTGATGAATTTCAGAGTGCGTCTCTTTATCTATGCAGCACTGATGATGAGTCAACTGCTGATCTGAAGCGTATTTGCTGCTGGAATCAAGTGTCACAGAAAGAATGCAAATGGTAAGGAGGCTTTGTTTGTAACTTGTTACATGGTTCATAGCTTTAGGAGACGGAGAATGTTGACGTCAAATGCAAGTTCAAATGCTGAAGGGGTGCCAGTATTTGTATATTTTATGAAACACCTGATGGAAAAGTGTAGTTTTTGGTATGCTATGAAATAATGGGATATTGAAGGATTATTGTATTAAAATTGAGAATATTTTAATATATTTAAGATATATTCTCATAATGGATTATAGACTCCCTATTTAAATCTAAGAAAATTATTATTTTTAATTTTTAATGAATTAGTTGCACTTTTTTTTTTTGCACACAGTTGAAAAAAAAATGGAAGTGACCTCCCTAAGGGTAGATGCATCTTTATGCTGTGAATCTTTCTAAAGAAGAATATGACAATGAGCAAATTTTGGGTCATTGAATTTAATTGAGCTCAATTTCTCTGTTATTCCATATCCCCCACACCTGACCCCTCACCCCTCCCTTTCTGCATTCTGATCTGTTTTGATTTACACCACTGCACTAGTGTAAATGTTTATCTTAAGATTCTGTTACAGAATTGATGAAACATATTCAATTGGTGCAATCAGCACTCAAGCATCAATGTTTGAGTGTCAGAAATGAAATCATTATTGCCTCAACAACATGTCAATCTCAAGAGAATTTCCCAATTTTATTGTGGAGACTCAGAACAACAATAGGGCACATGTACACGGGCATCGAATTGTGTACATCCATAGAAATCCTATATATGAAGGTGATCTTAGTTGCAGAAGATGATCACCAAAAACCAAGGATGACCAACAATTCATAAATATGCCAACCAAGGTGAGGACTGAAGATCCCGATACCTACTTCCCATCGACCCTCTTCTATGAGGGTGCAATCCATTGTAGGTATGTGATGGGAAAGGAAGAATTTTTGACAGAAAGTTTCTCCAAATGAGAATAACAAAGATGCCCCCCAGCATCAAGAGGATTCTTTCACAATGAAAATCATGCACTGAATCAGAAACAAGCATTTGGATACAGTTGGTTGAGAATTCTGCAACTCACAACAAACACTTGAACTGGTCCCAAACTGCCAAATATTGCAATCCACTAGCCTCTTTTACAAAAGAAAGGATTGAGTTTGTAGATCTCCTTTGGATTACAATTAGATTACTGATGAGATACTAGAGACATTTTGTTCACAATGCATGTAAACCCATCAGATGGACAATAGAGTTATCTGCAAAGTCACCTTGTCTTCACCCCTATCCCCTGTTTCAGTGGTATCCGCAGAGTAATGAAATTTTATTAAATCTCAGTCTGAAATGCTGAAACTCAACATTTAATGCACAAGGTTCGAGACCAAGTGTAGTAGCTATACAGATAGGAGCAGTGGAAATATATGTAACAGCAGTGGAGGGAATCAGGTGCAAGGAAAGACAGGATGAAACTCAGTTTACCAACAAAATTGGTGGAAAAATTAGTTTGGGTCCTAGTTGTTTCATTTGCTCAAATTTTCATTTGTAGTTACAAGTTTGATGCCCTATTATGCCAAAACTGGCTGTTCTCTCTAATCACATGACTTTTCATGGATAACTCTAATGTACAATACCCCCTTGGGCTTGGAACCATATGATTGTTCATACAAAACTCCAAAAGTGTAAGAGCTTAGGACCATGGTATAAGCCTTTTCTTCAAGAAACTTGGAGATCATTACAGCAAGAAAAAGAAATCTCTAGGAAATTTCATATGATGATCACTTTTCAGATCACCCTGAATTTGTGGATCTGCCAAGTTGTGGTGTAGCTACAAAATTTGCAAATATGGAATACCAAATGCTCACTTATTTGACAAGTTTACTTTTCAGATTTACTATTTCCTCAAGTTGTCATTTCCTATTTGTCAAGTCCACTTTGCCAAAATGTTAGATTCCCAAGTCCACATTGCCAAATCCTCAACCCCACATCGTCAAATTGTCAACTCCACATTACAAGTGATACATTGCCAACTTGCCAAATTGACTTCATTTTCTGGGCTGCCCCCATTTTTCACATTGACCCCTAAACATTTTAATATTTTGCCCAATGCTTAAAATTCATTCCTTGGGTGCCCAAACAAGATTTTTTGGGATCTTTTTTCTACCCACCTACCTAGTGCACCAGCATCCTACCCACAAGGCTACCTACCCACCTAGGTTACCTACCTAACAACCCACCTAGGTTGCCTACCTACCAACCTACCGCCTACCTACCTCTTACATACCTAATACCTACCACCCACATTGACCTCCTATGTACTTGCCTACCCCCTTAGTTATTTAGGTCCACATTGACAATTTCCACGTTTACAAGTGCATATTGTTAAGTTTCCAAGTTGTCAAGTCCACATGGCCAAGCTTTTAAGTTGACAACTTCCCATTTCCAAATTTTGAAGTTTACAAGTTTACATGTGCATGTTGAAGTTCACACATGCACATTGCCAACTTTCCAAGTTTGCAATTTTACATGTGCACAATGCCAAGTTCAAATGTGCACATTGCCAAGTGCCCAAGTTTGCAAGCTTACATGTGCACATTGTCAAGTTCGCACTTGCACATTACCAAGTTTCCAAATTTTCAAGATGACAAATGCACATTACCAAGTTTACAAGTGCACTTTGACAAATCTACAAGTCTACATGTGCACACTGCCAAATGCACAAGTTTACACGTGCATATTGCCAAAATTACATGTGCACATTGTCAAATGCACAAGTTTACATGTGCATATTGCCAAAATTACATGTGCACATTGCCAAATGCACAAGTTTACAAGTCCACATTGACAAATCTACAAGTTTACACATGCACGTTGCCAAATGCACAAGTTTAGATGTGCAAATTGCCAAGTTCACAAGTACACAGTGCCAAGTTTACAAGTGCACATTGCCAAGCTTACATGCGCTCATTCCCAAGATTTCAAGCACATTATTTCAAAAATTCCCAAGATTTCAAAATTACATGTGCACATTGGCAAGTGCACAAGTTTAATAGTTTTAAAGTTGCCAAGTTCACAAGAACACATTGCCAAGTTTGTAAGTTTACAAGTTTACATGATCCACACATTGACAAATTTCCAAGTTTGCAAGTTTACTAATGTACATTGCCAAGTTTTTCAATTATGCAAATGCACATTGCTAAGTTGTCTAAGTTTGCAAATGCACCTTCCATTTTATTTTTCCTTTCTTTAAGGTGACCTAGGCTAACCTAGGCCTCCTTAGGCTACACTTGACTCAAATATGCTAAACTAGGCTATAATTGACTAGTTGTCCTAAACTTGGTTAAACTAGCTTACTTAGGCTAACGTAGGCTACTTAAGGTTAAACTAGACTAAACTTGGCAATGTTATGCTACTTAGACAAAACTTGGCTAAATTAAGTTATTTGGGTTAAATTTGGCTACTTATGGTAGATTAAGTTTAAAAAGGTTACTTTGGTTGAACTTGGTTAATTAAGTTAAATTAGCTTACATTTGTTAAATATAGGCTAAACTAGGTCAAATTAAGCTAAACTAGGTTAAATTAAGCTAAACCAAGTTAGGGTAGGCCAAAATTTATTAATATAATCTAAATTGAATTACTTTTGCTAAATTATGTTTAGACTAGGCTATTTAGATTAATCCTGGCTAAACTAAGTTTCATGAAATAAATTAAGTTAAATTAGGTCAAATTAAAGTAAACCATGGTAAGTTAAACTAACTTGGGCTAAACTTGACTAAAGTAAATTAAATTAGGCTTAAATTATGCTATGTAGAATAAAATTGAATAAATTGTTTAAAATAAACTACTTAGGTTAAACTTGTCTCAATTAAACTGCATAGGTTAAAGTTGGCAATATTAGGCGTGTCCATTCACAATTGGGGTACCCAAAAAAAGAAAAAGGACTCCAAGACTTTCTTGTAACTACTTTCTTAAAGCTACTTTTTACAAATAACATTTACATGAAAAAAAATTTAATGAGAAAAATTGAATAGTCCACTATAAAATAATTCATGTGGTGGTGTGATTTTTCACATGCACACATAATTGTGCATTTTGGTTTGCAAGTCAAAACACAGAAATGAAGAAATGGGCTTTTAGAATTAATTAAACATGTTTTTTCACATTATTATATCATGCACGTGTGACATGCATCTAAAGCTAAAGTTTTCGAACATAATGGATATAAAAACTTAGCCAAATTATTTAATAAATGAATCACGTCCCTTATAGCCCTTTGCTTCAAATTTTCAAAACTTTGAAATTTTCATGTGGATTTTTTTCATGAAACTGACATAATGAACATGTAATTGCATAAATGGAAGCATGTTTTTCTTATTTAAAAAGTTTGAAATCAATTGCATCATTTTATGCATTCCTTTGCATTCTTTTAACAAAATGTTATAATATGAACATTTGACCATAAATTAGTCAAAAGATTCAAAAAGAATTTTATACGACATCCAATAATTGTTGGATTTTTTTCTAGCTTGTTTTTTCAATACTTTGATTGTAAGAACACAAAAATACACCATAGTTCTAATATAATAAACACTACAAAAATCTAAAATTTCCCTTTAAAATCTTTTTTTAGTTAGACATTTTTTAACCCCAATTGTGTTGAACCCATGTTAATTTATTGAAGTTTGATGAATTAATTTAAACACATAATTAATTAATTTAAGACTTTACAAATGTCCAAAAATTTTAACAACGAATTAAAATGTAAATTTTTCTTTAGTCTTTCACTGATAAATGACATTTTAAAATACAATTTACATCACTCCCACAAAAATGAGGTGTAGTTCACTAATATAAATCATTATGGGACCTTAAAAGTGAAATAAGTTCATTGCATTTTAATGATTTCACCCTAGTTAAAATTATTTCACTATAATATCACATTGTAAACATTGTGTTTTAGTAATAGTTGACATAATTCACTATTATAATTTACCATAATCTAAATAGGTTTATTTTTATGTTGTTTTAAATACCCTATATATTATATTTTATGATACAAGCTATATTACTTTGAGTTATTTAAGTTAGTTTAATTTATACCCTACGTTCTTATAAGTTATTATAGGTTATTATAAATTATTATACATTATTCTACCTTAAATTATCCTAACTAATTTATTATACGTTTTTAAATTATTTTAAATTAAATTATTCAACTAACCTTAAGTTATACCTTAGGTTATTTTATTTCAAATTAATATATTTCAAATTTTACTTTAGGTTATTCAAATTCATTTTATTTTATGATATTATAAGTTATTTTATCCTAATTATAATAATTTGAAATAATTTAAAATTTAATATAATGACCTAATGTAAAATAACTTAAAATAAGCAATAATAGTTTATGAAAATTAATTTAAAATAACCTACAATATAAAAACTACTAATAGCCTATGATAATATAGCCTAGAATATTCAACAATCACTTACAATATAATATTCAGCAATAGTGATAATATGACATAAAATAACCAACAATAACTTACAATATAATACCCACCAATGTTCAATATATAACCTATAATAACCACCAATAACCATTAAAACTAGTCACTAATATAATAGCCATTGATAACCACTAATATCCATTAATAAAATAACCATCAATAATCACTAATGTTATAGCCATTAATAGCCACCAATAACCATTAATAAAATAACCACCAATAAGCATTAATAGAATATCCACCAATAGTCATTGATACTGCATGGTCCTTAAACCTAGAATAACCACTAATAATCATTAATAGAATATCCAACAATAATCATTAATGATTTATGATAATTTAGCATAGAATAACCACCAATAACCATTAATAGCCTATGGTAATTTAGCCTAGAATAGCCACCAATGCTCATTAATAGAATAAACATTAAAAACCATTAATAGAATAATCACTAATAAAATAACCATTAATAGCCACTAATAGACTAGTTACCAATAACCATTAATAAAATAATTATTAATAACCACCAATAGCCCTAATAAAATAATAATAATAGCCACCAATAGCTATATATTATAATTTTACACACCCCGCACTCCTTGAAAAACTCAAATGCGAGTCCAAGAGTGAAAACAACAGAAGAAAAAAAATTAGGGTGCTTTTTAGCTCATAGCATTTTGAGAATAGAGGGGCATGATGGAGCTTTGAGATGGGGACTAGGAAGAGTGATAAGCGAATCAATTATTCACACAAATTTGCACAAACCAAACAACATGTTGGTTAGTGCATCGTTAAAGCACCTTTGGTGCACGAACAAACCACGAGCATACACATACTCATAAAACTCACCGCGGCCTGAACTTGGGGGAAGCCACCACCTATCCCCTTATAGTATTTTTTGTGCCTGACCATAAGGCTTGCATTTTAATGTCATTTTGTCTCGGAACTCCCAAGTTGGGAGTCCCAAAATTCTTGAAATTGGGACTCCTACGACTTTAGAGGCCCATAACTTTTTTGTAGACCTTTTATTAAGAGGTTTTAAGCAAAATTGTAGCCTTCATCGAAAGCTTTCTAATAATATGTGGCACGCCACATGTACATAAGGAAACTAGGGCAATTCTCAACTTTTAATAATCGAAAGCCAAATTGACACTTTGACTCTCGACCCCTTTTTTCGACCAAAACTTGTGTTTTAAATACTCAAATGGGAATGAGCCCATTTTAGACATCTAAGTTCCAAGATTTTTCCAATGATATAATGAACTTTTTAATCAAATGAATTTTGACCCCTATAATCACTCCTTGAAGATTCAAAAGTCCACTAGTACTCCAACTCCCAAAGTGGGAGCCCGCTTGGGAGTGTGTGGATTCATTCTCTCACACCCTCCTACACTCTCAGGAACATGAAAAATGTGACTTCTAGGCTTCACTTTCAGTTTGCACCTTTGCAAACCTTTGTTTTAGTCATAAGCCCACAACTCAGGTCGTGACAAAATTATTTACAATTGCCAAAAATGATATAAGGTGAAATAATCTACAATAAACAAAAGTAATTTTCAGGTGAAATAACCTATAATAGCCTAAAATTGCCAATAATAACATAAGGTCAAATAACTTTCAATGGCCAAAAGTAACCAATAATAGCCTCGCATAATCTAAAATAACCTAAAATGAAATAGTTTAAAATAGCCAAAAGTAACTTATAATATTTGCAAGTAGCTTAAAGTGAAATTATTTACAATGGCCAAAAAAACTTACAAGAACTAAAAATAGCCTAAGGTGAAGTAGGCTAAAATAGCTAAAAGTAACATAAAACATAACTAAAATTAACTTATAATAACCAAAAATTGCATAGGATTAAATAACCAAAAATAGCTAATTTTTTTGAGAATGGCCATAAATAGTCATAAATAATGTAAAGTGAAATAATTTAGATTAGTGAAAAGTAGGCCAATAATAACTAGAAGTAATCTAACAAGTAATATTATTATATTAACAAAAACATTATCCATTTATTTTTTCAAAAAATTCAAAAGAATGGTCATTCAAATGTTATTTAAGAGTGATATTCAAAAAACAATTGTTGAAATGATTTTACACTTTCAAAAGAAAATAAATGTAAGTATGTACATTATTGAAATTGTTTTGAAAATAAACTTGAATCGTTTCATTTGAACAAAATCTCAATGAAATATAAATTTGCAAAGTTTATGTTTTTGTAATGTTTAAAATGGAGTATTTGTTAAATACAGTGCAATGTTACATATTATCACAACAAGTGAGATGGCTTGATGGTAGGGTATTTTCCTCCATTCTGAATGTTAAAGGATCAAACTTCACAAGTGGTGCGTGTGTGGTCAATAATGATAAATTGACCAATATTCTTTTATTTAGGTCTTTAGAATTAAGTGCCTAAGTTAATTACTTAGGTTTAGGTTTTTAATTTAATTTAAGTTGTGACACATGTTAATAACTTATAGGTTGAAAATTATGAAATTATCAATAATGTTATATATTAAATAATTTAATTTAATTGATTTTCATGTTGCCTAGTTAATTAACTAGCAAGTGAATGGTTTGGTAAATTTTTATTTCACTTGAAATAACCTTGTTTCACTAAGTATTAATGAACCAATTCATTATATGTAGCAATTAATCCCCATTCACTAAGAGGTTGATTAATTTCACCATGGTAAAAATGTCCAAATTCACTCAAAATCTACTGAAACCCATAATGAACTAAGATGCATTTTGGTGTAATGCATGTAGTGTCCACAAATTAAACTTTAAAGACACCATGGCGGGTTCTTTAAACGAAAGCAAAAAAATGGAGGATGATTTAATGAAATTCAGTTTACATAGATCACATTAACCACGCCTATAACAAAAGGAAAAATAGCTCCAACAATTAGAAAATCCAAATTACATAACATGTAAAAAGGACAAAAAGTTCCAAAATTTTGACATGTAAAACAAACTTTATTAAATTTTTAGATACGAGTTAAATATAATGGCCAATAGGTTGTTAAATAATTGCATTGATTTCTTGAAGAGTTTTGAAACAAAAAATCCATTATTAATAATAATAAATCCTAAAACCCTAAAATGTTCAAATTCAAAAATAAATTGAAAGATAATGTCAAATCCTCATAGTATTAGAAGATTTGTGATTGTCCATAGTTAAATATGCAACAATATTGACACCATTTCAAAATAAAAAACTAAGTGGCCAACATCATTTTTTCCTTTTCAAAATTGTAAACAATGTCACATAGTCTATAAACAATAACCCAAACCAAAAATCAATACTTAAAAATAGGGGCACACAAAAACATATACCAATGTAGAAAAGTTATAACAAAAAAATGATTTGCATAATGAAATTATTTAAATTGCATACCTAAAGGTGCTTAGTTATTACGAACAACGCCATTATCATTACCCATATACTGGACAAACCAATAATAATGTTTTTGAAGAGGAATTCAAATGAAACATAGAATATTTGACCATTCAACCAAGGGTGGTCATAAACGAGATGTAAGGTCCAACCATTGCACCCTTTTTTTTAGAACATTTATCCCCTAAATGATTAAAAGAAAAAAACCACTCCATTTCAAATCCTGAAGTGCCTTGCCAAGTATAACGCCAATTAGTAATGTTTGATCCTCCTTCCCATAAGGTAATTCACATCAAACATAATTTTGCAACCCTAACATTGAGTACACAACTAAATGTGAAGTGCAAAGGCCCATGAGGCCAAGAACATGTGTTTGGGTGTGAAACACACTTTCACAAATGAGGGATAATGCAAGGGATGGAGCTGAATAACTCCTAAGTGCGTTCCCAATTTGGGAGTTGCATTCGTGTGAGAGTTTTAAATGTTCATAACCTTGGTTGGAAAGGCAAACAAGCACCAAATTGGGCCCTCGGATACCATTGGAAAGGTCTTGAGATGTAGATGCTTAAAGTGCCCTCACATTGTTCATATAGACCCTATATGCATGAATTATGATCAAAAGAAGGGGTTCAAACTGAAATTTTGATTCTCGACCATAAATCCCCTTAAAATAGGGGTCAAATGATCTTTGATTGGGGTGTGCAATAAATCATTGGAAAGATCTTTTTGAGAGCCATAAAATATTACCTTCTTATATTACAAAAAGGTTTGACTTAAGGATGATGTGAAGGTCTAAAGTTTTTGGACATCAAGAATCTCAATTTTGGGACTCCCACTTGGAAGTCTCAAGAAAAAGTGCCATTTGGATGTAGCTCCCATGGAGAGTCATAGAGTATACAATAGGGAAAGAAGTTGTGCCTTCTCCCAAAGGTTATAGGCCATGTAAAGTTTGTGCTTGAAGTTATCCTTACTAAGTTCGTTACACAACTTACATTCAACTTGCAATAATGAACACCTTTTTTCCTTAGTTATGCAGGCAGATTTCATCTTGAACTCTTTTTTGTGAGCTCATCTTAGTCCCATCTCGGAGCTCCTACATGCCTTCCTACACCCAAAGTGCTTTGAATTAAGGAACATGCCTTAATATTTGTTTTCTTTCCATTGTTTCACTATGGGACCTACACTTCGATCTTTTAAGGAGTTGGGGGCACATCAATAGTACATTCATTTAAAATCCTTTAAATAATTTTGCAACTTGGGTGAAATTTCACAAAACATTTTGGAACATTGTTAACACACCTTCAAGTTTCATACAAGACTAAATTCCAATGTTCAAGTAGTTGAAAGTTGTAAAAAAGAAATGTTCCACTGTTGTTTTCATTTCCATTTTACTCCTATCAATATTTTTTCGAAAAACTTGTGCATTTTCATGTCAAACAATAAAAATTAAAATAACATTACACACTTCAATGCTAAGAATTAACATTTTTTTGGATCCAACAGTTTACAAACATAGACGTGAATTCATCATTGAAATATGTTTTGAAACTTTAAACTATATGAATAAAAAGATTTGTCAACGAAAGAATGAATTTGATTTGTGTTAATATTTAAACATTTATAAGTTGAAAAAAAGTAAAAAAACCATGTGAAATTGATTAAAATACATCTTGTGGCCACTAGGTGATTCATGGAATGAAATAAGGCAATGATTCAATCGAAATTTGGAAATGATTTTTTTTAAAAGTAGATATATGGTGAAGCAATACCCAAAAAAAATATTGAATTACATTAATTGGAAATTTTCAATATGAAAAAAAATGCCTAACAATGTTTTTTTGTTGGTTTGAATTACAATCTAAACATATTATTATAATTGATACATGTTTAAACCTAATTGAAAATTGTTATAGTAAGAACAATAATAAACACATAACATCTTTTTTTTCAATTTTACATTATGTTGGTTTCACTACAAGAAAATTTGTTTTTTGGGACTTGACTTATGACTAGATTATTAGTCATGGAAGACATTTATGACTACATGACTATGTAGTTGAATAAAACATGTCATTTAGGATACCTAGTTGCTATTGTGGTTTAATTGTAAGACAATTTGCAACTATGACTTTTGTGACTATAAAGTCATGGAAGTCATCAGTGCTTGATGAAAACCATAAATTATGGCCATTGGATATAATTCATAAAATACCAAATAAATATGTTCTCCACCCATGCCATGTAGTCATGTGGCATGTAAACACATGGTATAAAGGCTAAAAACCTAGCTTATATGTTAAGAATGTAGGCCCTAGCCTAGTTAGGAATTAGGTTGATTTAGCTAGTAAATTAAGCTAGTTATGCCAGTTCACTAAATTGCAAATGTGAAAACTTGAACCTCTCACCTCCACATTAAGGGAAAAAATCCTTAATTAGGCCCACTTAACCATTACACTACATGATTTTTACATGACAAAAATTGTCATCATATTGTTATAGACATTTTTCTATAAACTATTATATATGACGCATTCCGAAACTCCTTGATATCCTCAAAAGTGAATTTAAGGTGAAACGACGAAAGGATAAATAATTGGGGCACGCTCCCTAGCTCACAACGCTTCAGGGGTAAAGGAGCATGTTAAAGTTCCAGGATGGGGATTAAGATGAATGACAAGTGGGTCAATTATTCATAAGGACCTACACAAACCAAACAACAAGTTGGTTAGTGCATAATTGGAACATTTTTGGTGTACGGACGAACCACTGGCAAACATAGACTCATAAGACTCACCATGGCCCGGACTTGGGGGAATCAACCACCTTCCCCCTTATAGTACTTTCTGTGCTTGGCCACAAGGCCAACACCCAAATGTCATTTTGTCCCGAAACTCTCAACTTGGGAGTCCCAAAATTCCCAAAATTAGGACTTTTACAACTTTGGAGGCCCAAAACTTCTTTTGTAAACCTCTGATTGAAATGAAGTTTAAAGAAAAATTATAACCCTTGTCGAGAGCTTTCCAACGATATGTAGCACACCACCTGCAAGCGAGTAAATCATGACAATTTTTGACTTTTAGTGGTCAAGAATCAAATTGGCACTTTGACTCCCTGCCTTTCTTTTGGCCATAACTTATGCTTTAAATACCCAAATGGGAAATGTGAACATTTAGGTTCTAAAAGCTTTCTAATGATATAAGGAATTTTTAATCAAATAAGTTTTGACCTTTGCAATCGCCCTCTAAAGATTTGAAAGTCCATTTAGATTCCAACTCCCAAAGTGGAAGGTCAATTGGGAGTGTGGGGGTTCATTCCCTCACACTTTCCTACACTCCCAGGAGCATGAAGTGTGAGTTCCAAACTTCATTTTTAACCCGCACTTTTACAAGCCCTTGCTTTGGTCGCGAGCCCAAAGCTAGGGTTGCGACAATATAAGTTAAGTACTTATGTACTTACCTAACAACTTAAAACCTACCTAGTAACCTAGTGAATACCTAGCTTGTTAGGTAATAAACAAATAATAATTGGAGGAAATAATAAATAAGTAGTAAGTAAATACATATTTGTAAATACCTAGGTAGTAGGTAAGCATGTATGTAATACCTATTTAATAGGTAGGTTAGTAGGTAGGTAGGTGCCTAGTAGTAAGTACACATACATATTATCTATCTAATATGTAAATAGGTTGGTAGGTACATAATATTTATTTAGTTGGTAGGTAAATAAGTGCGTATGTACATACCTAGTAATAAATAATAGGCAGGTAGGTACTTAGTAATAGGTAGTAAGTAGGTACCTAGTAGTAAGTAATAGGTAGGTAGATAATAGGTAGTATTAGCCCATAGGTACCAGCTACTTTATAGGTAGGTAGCTAGTAAATAGCTAATTTCGGCTAACCTCCAAAATGTCTAGACAATTCCGGTTGACAAAGCTCTTGGGATGGTCTTATCCTAGGATCTCTAGTGATCTTGTATGAAATCATCGCGGTTGTGATCCCTGGACTTACTCGCAGTGAACGACGGTCTCTTGGACCTCAACTGCTCTCAACTTCTTTGTCTCTTATGTGAAAGGTGTGGTGAATCGCTTTGATCCATTGACCAGTATTTTGAGTTCATGCTAACTAGTGCTTATGTTCAGTATTGGACTCTCCTACCATGTGAGAAACAGACGCGAAGAGAAGAGACCCACCTTTGCACACTGTTTGTGAGAGAAAGAGAGCTCTCCATCTCTGCAATTATGCTTTTATTTTTTAGGGTTCAAGGTACAAACCCTAAATTGATCAATCTTCAGCAATAGCAGAAGGCTTGCAAAATCTCAGCAGTTGAGACTTTTGCTTGAAGCTTGTGTTGTGCATCCAGATGACATAAACATGGCTTTGATGGATTCTGAAGCAGTTGAGATGGTGGTTGTAGCTATGGATTTCCAGTGTTCTCAATCAGCAAAAGTGGTTGGTTTAGAAGATGCAGAGATATCTTTGAAAGGTTCTGGAACAGCTGAAGTAGTGTGTGCAGATGATGTAGATACTGGTTTGAAAGATTCTGGAATAGTTGATGTGGTGCAGGTAAATTTGTTCTCTAGTGTAACTCCTGTAGAAGGTCTAGAAGCCAGTTTTGAGCTTTTGATGGCTGCCTAGGAAGAATTAGTGGTGAAATCTAGATTAGAGGAGAATGCACATGTGGATGGTTAAAATTCATGGTCAAATTGTGTGCAAACTCAAGCTGTGGCATTTGGGGTTTGAGATCACGTTACTGCCTCAGGTCCCCACTACCATTACAATGACACCTATGCGTAAATCTCTGCCACCCTTAGCCCCAGTCCCTCAAATACTAGACCCATATCATGCACCTTTCATAATGCAGGGTTTTGTCCCACCCCACCATTTTCAACCACCTCTGTATGATGGTCAAATGTTTTTGTTAGGTCATGGTCCCTACCATGGTCGGTACCCAGGCATGTATCAATTCCATCCTCCTCCACCAAAATGCAATGTGCAAATGAACCCCAATTCAGAGGAATTTATTCCTCAGTATCTGCGGGAGTAGGCAGCTTCACCTCGTAGTCCCCCTGTGATGGCAATACCTGTATCACCATCTTTAGAGATGTAGGATGCTTCAGAACAGGAGTTGCTGCAACCTGTAACAGTTGTTGAGCATGCAGAGAGTATAGAATCATCATCATCATCATCATCATCTAAGGAGGAGCGAGTTGTGGATCAGAAGGAATCGTCAGAGTAGTCCTCTGAATCAGATGGAGTGGAAAGTCTGCCACTGACAGAGTTGGAAGAGAAAGTGGAAACTGATTTCTCACAAGGGGAGGCAAAGGTATGCGCACAAAGTACACCAAATGAGCTAGCATATCTTGAAATGGAGCAAAGAGAAGATGAAGATGCTACAACTGGAAGCAGTGAGGAAGAAATTGAAGCTTAATCACCCACTGCACAAGTTGAAGAGCAAGATGATTCAGTTGCAAATGTTTGTAAGTCTTTCTGTAACCAAACTAATATAACTTGTTTTCTCACTTTGAGTTGAGGAGTAGATTCAAAGAGTGAAAACTGCATACAATTGTTAAACATCTTGCAAGAATATGGGATCAAATACTTCCCAATAAATCTCACCTGCAATTTATGAATAGCCTTCTGTCATTGTTAGCAGATTACAAGTAGGCATGGGGTTGCAGCAATACCCATAGGCAACAGAACATCAAAAGTCAGACCTCCCTGAATCTACCTCTGGTATGTCTTTATTAGGATGTAGGGTAATGTGGATGCTGCTTCTGAACATATAGAAGTATCCTTCAGTTGTTGATGGGAGCAAACTCTATGAGAGTTTGGAAATGTTTTGAATTGGACTGTAGTAAGATGATTTGCTATATGCAACTCTTGGTTTATGCTCTGCAGCCATCTGCTACAGCAAATGCAAGAGCAGATGTGTTGGATGTGGAAATATCCAAATAATTGTTGAAGAATGGCACTTAGATGGCATATCATTAGCATGAACTGATCACCACTGTAAGTGAGTTCATGGTGATTTGCAGCGGGTTTGAGCATTTGTACATGCCTCATCCTTCAGAGATGGATCTCTTTCCTCTTGAGCTGAATGCATAAAGCAAGTACCTAGTCTTTAGCAATTCCCAGCAGTTCCTTTACCTCATCCACTTCTCTACAAGAATCCATTACTACCACTGGAATGGTGTGCAATATGTTGATAAACAGCCTACACATAACAGAGGAAACAATACAGATTGCCTTGTGAGGTATAACCCTATATGAGGCATAGACTGTACTCAAATATTCACAATGACAGTATAGCATCTTACAAGCAGCTCCCTCATCTAAAGACCACAGAGTCTCTCAGTTAAAGTCATTCATTGGACCAAGTGCTTCAGTGAACTTCCCCTTCATTGTGGTCTTGCAGGCCACTCTATAGTGTCTCTTCAAGTGAGGAAAGCTTGTAGATAATTGCAGGCAAGCCCCAAATGTTGAGGCTTGTAGTCTCACTCCAGCCTCTCTCAAGAGCCAAGGGGAGCATTGACAGAGAGACCATAGTTGGGATTATGTATTCCAAATCCTCCAAATTCATCATTACAAGGGTTTTTTGGAAATGGTTTGAGCAAAAAAGTATGTACAAAATTTCAAGTTCTGGTTCAGTCTAATTTCAAGGAGCAGACATGCTCCAAGTGACAAGAAAATGTTACCAAAAAGTTAACAAAGAATCAAACCTTAAGAAACAAACCTTTCTCACGCTCCACCAGTACCACATCATCCTTCTCACTGTCACCATTCTTTGCCACTGAAAGATCTAGCTCCTCTCTCCAGGCTCCTTCAGTAGCCTCCTCCTCCTCTGAGTTAACTGCACCAGGCTCCCCAAAAGCACCCCGCGAAAAAGCCTTTGCTCACTGTCAGAAGGGGCCAGTTGCTATCCTATACAATTGGTTTCGGGGGCATCAGCAAAAAACTTTTTTCTGAAGGAGGGGTAGAGCGGAGAGCACTGTTGAGCAGCTCTTGTAGACTTTCAGCTGTCTCTGTAAGTCCATGGGCAGTTGCTGTGGCATATGCCAAAGGAAGCTACCCTGATTTCTCAAGGATTCTTACCCTCTCTTCAACATCACCCAGGTAGTATGCATTGTGGAACCAACTCATAACGTCACTGTGCATCTCTGTTATCTTAAGCATCTTTGAAAGTTTCTCAGTGTTTCCCGCAATAGAGTATAGGAGAAAGGTGCTCAAAAGTCTTTGTCTTCTTATACACATACTCCACTATCTCATAGTTTCCATGTCACACAGGCATGAAACTTTCAGCACATAGACATAAGATACAAAGGTTACAGTGCAAGAACTTTGTTGCCATCGCAGCACCACTGTTATTTTGGGCACCAAATCCTAACAGCCAACTTGCCTTCTTTGTGTTGGCCATATTGTAACATTGCTGACAATGCAAGGATTCAACTCATATGCAACAAATAAGTTCACATTCACAAGTTCTAGAAGCACTCAAAAGATTCTCACACCCTGCTTCATCATCCAGATTAACAACTTATCACAGCAGAAAGCAAAGCTCTGGTTGCAGAATCCAATACACTCCTGTGATATTGGAAGCAATTGCACTGTCACTACAGAGCTGCTGCAACAAATTTGTTCCCAGCAATGTCATGAGGACCAAACCCTAAATTGTTGGAAAATGAACTCTTGAAGTTCATTTTTGAGAAGGCAAGACTTTCATCACCTAATTGTTTTCTCATTCCCCTTGTTGCTCAGCTTAGTGTTGGTAGAGACTATCTATCTATTCTCTATGTTTTCTATTCACCTGATACATATTTCCCAACTTGCAACAATGAAAACGAGAACCAAAGAAATAGGCAAGTGACATGATAAAGATGTGGTGTGAATTAAGGAATGGGATGTGTGAGGACTCAGAGAAAGTCATATGTTTTTCAAAGATGGGAGGAGTTTGAGCCACAGCCATTTACCTGAATTCATGCTTTGGTCTATGAGCAATGCCGAGGCTCAGCGTTGCTGCTGGAATGATTGGCAAAACATCCTTCTTCAAGGATGTTTCTCACTTCAATACTGTGCCTTCAATTCACCCAAAGCAGCAATGGTTTATAAGAGTTCATCAGATATCCAACAAGGAAGTTCTATTTCCTCATTGAAGAGCCCATTCTCAGAATCATGTCAGGGCCATGCTTTGTTAAGTGAAGATACATTGACGCTCACCACAACCAGACAATCTAGCAAAAGAGGAAATATTTAGATGTTACACCTCACAAGCAAAAGAAGGGTGTCTGGACATCAGGCCATAGAATCGGTTGAGCAGAGTAAAGTTTACCTTATGTGGTTCATCCTGCTTCCCCCTTGCACTGGGTCCTCTGCCTGCGATCTTTCCTCTGTTCAGAATCTTACCCCCCTTTCCCTGTAAGGATTTAGATCACCCCTCACTGTCATCTCCTTTCGGACTTTGCGTTTGCTGATCCTCAGCTTCCTTATCCCGTATCGTCAGCTTCCTTATCCCGTATCGTGAGGCCAATGAACCCTGCCATTTTGTCAACATCAATAACCCTTATGGTGACTTCTTACCCAACTGACACTACATCTTGTGCCTGCCTCACATCAATTCTTGCATCTGCTCCAAACCCTAATTCGTTGGACCTTCCACTAAAGTTGCAGCTTTTCCGCTCTCCTCTTCTCCCTCCCTTTCTCTTCCTGGATGGATAGTGGGGGGTTTTTGGGGGGGATGATTCCCCCTCGCGCTTCCTTCTCTTGATCTCTGCCCCTTCTCACTCTTCTCTGCGCTGCAACTTTCGTCAGATATTCTATCATCTATCTCCACCTGCTGTTGAATATTGTTCCTCTATTTTTCTTGTCTCAGTAGTCTTCCTCTCCATACGGGACTTTCGACAACAATTCAACAGCATGCGCAACGATTCACCTTTCCAGCAAATTTCAATTTGGAATGTGCTAGAACGACACATTTGGTGTGGGAATGTGCAAAAACGAGAAATTTTGGGCTTTAATAGGATAGGACGAAACACTATGCACCTATATCTGTCCTACTTAAAACCAACTCCGATGAAAAATCGCCATCACTGGAATTTTGTATTATAAAAGTAAGCTTCAATAAGTTTTTAATCTATGCAAGTAGTTTTTGTTTCAAGTATATGTGATTTTTGTTTTAATAAAAACAAAAATACAGTTTTTAATGACTATGGATATACAATGATCTTTATATTTTAATTTAGTAAGTAAGTATTTCATTAAAATCTATAATAAAAATATTTTAAACACCATATTGACCAATCATGTCAAAAGCATTTGTTTCCTACTCTTTTTTTTTAAAGTTCCTCAAATTTTGTGTTAACTTATCACAAACTCTAGGAAATACAAAATAGTTTCATAATAAAACTTAAATAGAGATTGAATATACTTTCTTTTGTTTATGTCAAAAATTGTAACATTTTAAAGCTTAACTTCGGTTTGTCAACTTCTTTTGTAGGTTTTAAGTCATGCTTTCACCTTACAAAAGCTAGTCTTACACCAATGCCATTGTGTTGTTTTTTCATCTATTTCATAACTTGTGAAAAAAATATTTATTATTTTTTAGTCACCAAGTGTATGGACTTGCATGTCTTGTTGAATTTTACAAGTTTAATAATTATTTCACAATGTGTTGATTTATAAATGCCAAACCCCCAAAGGTGGCATGGGCACATTTACTTTAATATCTAAATGAAACTCAAGATCTATGCATGTTATTGTTGGGTTATTTGAGGCTAATGAAACAACTCACCTTTGAATATAATTGCATGGCATTATATATACAATTGTAATCTTTACTTTTAAAATTTAAATTGAATCATCTTGTGATTGCATGTATAAAAGATTACGGTAACAACTTGACATCCATGGCTATAACATTACATTGGACATTATTGATTGTCAACCTTTGAACTTTCAACATGTTTATGAAAGTACTTGTTTTGGTCATGCATTGTTTAAAGCATGTTAATATGCTATGAATGACAACAAGGTTTCTATGGGTCTAAAATGAGTGTGAAGGATGTGTTCAAGCCAAATTATAGAAGAAAATTTCATGGACAAACAAATTAGGGAAAGGAAGCAAGAATGGGGGGGGGGAAATGTGTTGATAGTTGGTTATGGCATCGAAAGCTAAAAATGCCTATTAACAAGAGGTTTGCAAGCAAAGTCATTATGTTTAAAGAACATTTCAAACTCAAAAAATCCATCATTATGTGTTATTGTAAGCACAAGACAATGATGTTGCAACAAGTTCCAAATTTGGGCTACAAAGGAATAACTTCTTGCTTGAACCCTATTGTGAACATGTGTGTGACAAATTAGTCAAAAGGGCACTAGTTATTATCAGTTGTGCCTTGATTAAGTCTATTAACATTGAAGGTCGCATTGTAGGACTTGTTGATTGAGTTGAAAATCTTGACTAATATTATTTGGAGTTCTACATCCTACCAAGAAACACGGGCATGAATTTATTAATGTGTTAAAACCTTTTTTCTTATGTTTTAGAAAATATTTGATCCATGTCATGTTCAAAACATGGTTGTCATCATGTTAAATCATCATTTCAAATCTCTAGGAATTGTGGAGAATTATGCAAGATGCAATCCATCTTGCTTTTGAATATCATATATGAGAGTGGTGATTTCCTTTCTTATGGCTTGATTTGACCAACTAAATCCTATTGTCCAAACATGTGCAATTTAGCCACCAATGGAATTATTGTTCATTTTGAAAAAGAAGATGATTATATACATATTTGGTATTGGAGCATCCATTCATGAAAAGTCTTCACATCCCATGATAACTTTCTTTGTTTAGGAGATTATTCATAGCCACGTCTACATGTGTAAATTCCCTTGCTTGGTGATGGTCCCAAAAAATCAAATTTTAAATGTTGGGTCCATTGTTGAGTAGATTTTTAAATTCTAACTTGAAAATGAATGGGCATTTAACCTTGTTAATGTTTTGATAGCTTTGTGATGGTACCACCTATTAGTGAAGGATCTAGATTGAATAATCATAGTGGTAGAAAAATTGGCCTAATGATCCATGTTTGAATTGCATGTCAAATGTAAGTTTTAATATTATATGAATATGCCCACTTTACAAGATAATATAAAGGAAAAATGAAATGCTTAGTTGAAAAGAATTCAAATTTAATTAAAGAAAGCTGATTATTTTTTACAATTGCAAATTAGGTAAATTTATAATTAAAAAATAATTAAATTAAATGAACATTCCCTTGAAGTTACACAACTTTTTCTTTTTTTTCTATCCTTTGTGATGTTTGAAGGTTATTGTTTATTTATGGAGTCACTAAAAACATATGTTGTTGATTGAGATGTAACAAGCTTTTGATATTTTCTAGGGCTTAAGTTGCATGAGGTTGAGGTGTTGGGATGATTTTGTGTTTTTGTGGGGTGTTATTGGGGCATGTAGCTTGTGTTGCATTGAGCAAAGTTCTTCAAAAAATTGTGGTTCAATTTCCTCATAACTTGCTTAATTTTGTTAATTTTCACGCTTGTTTTTGCACTTATAATTTAATGGGTAATTGCAAAAACTTTTGAAAACAACCATAATTTGAAATTTGATTACACATAAACTTAACACATATTTGTAATTTCAATGAATTTGAAAATTTTTCATTCATAACCATCAAAAGGGGAAGGGAAAAGGTTGAATGTATAACCATCTTGACAACTAACTTGCTATAGTTGCTAAAATACATATCTTTCTCATCATTTTATGTTGATATCCAGAGGTTAAATCTAACACCGGATAACTGGACAACATAGGATTAAACCCACTAGCCATATTTAATTCAATATGCTTGCTTTATTTCATGAAAAATAATACACCATTCAAAAGAAAAAGCCAAGCACAAAATTTTTGATGATGTGTAGCAAGGAGGACTGGTTATGATTACAAAATCTATCACGCATTAGTGCATGGCAACTATGATTGACCAAAACCATTGGAAAATTTAACAAGCAGTTCCCCAACAAAGAATTCATGAATGATATTTTAGGCCTACATCTGTATATTAAAATTTGCATTATTGACTAACTACTCCTCAAGACAATTCTAGACTTTTCATTTTTGTCAAGATATCCACGATTGGGCTGACAAAAAAATTATGATAAGCAAGGCTATTATGCACTTGGTTTGCACTTTTAATGTGGGCATATGTTTAAACCTTGGATTTGATCAGTTTCACACTTAGTGTTGAAAGTGTGTCGTATATAAAAGCCAAAATTATTCTATTATATTGTGATTTTGTGTTTTCCCTCGTGGTTGGATTCTAAGTTGTGAGTATTGCTTCAATTTGGCAACTTGCACAAAATATAAAGTTCTCCAGTGTAATCTCTTTTTAAGAAAGGATGGAATGGGGATTTTTTTTCTTTTTTTCCCTAGATACCTAGCAAGCATCATGGGAAAGAAAATTTTAAACAATTTCCTACCAGTTCTTTATGTCGGGCAATGCATTCCAAACAGGCCATTACCTTACTTTAACCATGGCCTTGCAAGTAGGTTACTAGTGTATTGACCTAGGATGGAGATGCAGGTCCAACCTTGGATGCAATGGGCAAGATCCATTTCATAGATTGGGATTCAATACCTTGATCTAGTTGTTACATGTTTGGTGGCTACATTTTTATGTCGATTTTGGACATGAGGTGGATTTTTTTCTCCAAGTGATCTAGTTGTCTTTTTTTTGCGATTACAAGCTGGTTATTGCTTGAGTTAATACTTGTTTGCATTTATGTAGCCAGTCTTAGTATGCACACAAACTTGAAGTGATGAGTACATGAAAATTTGGTGCAATAAATATAATTGTAGCCTCCTTTTTATCTTCCAATGATTTTCACATTGCCACCTATTTCGCTAAGTGAACTGAAATAATTGCCATGCAAGCCACCGTCCATTGCCAGATGCCACATAGGCCATTTGGAAAAACCACATTTGGGCTTTATTGTTGTGATAGTGGGACCTCCAAGTCAACCTCCACTTGTTAAATATTTGAAAAGTTAATGGGAAGTCGAAACTCTTTAGACCGTGGATCTTAGTTTTTGTGGATTCCACATTTCAGGACAAACATACAAGTATATGGTTCATGAGCTAACAAAGTCCAGTTGGCACAGGTGATACAATGCACAAGTGTTTTTGATGTGTGACTTTGAGTGTGAAAGTTTCTTTGGTTTGCAACTTTGCAGCATTGGTTGTCATCCATTTGTTCATTTCCCCACAAAGTACACCATCATCAATTCAATGTTGCAGCGAAACTTTTGGGTCTTAGGCATCTTAAAATTTCTGGCAATTAAGTACTTTGGACCTTCTACATAACAACCTTGTATGAACAGGCAAAGTTGTATTGAACCAGTAGTAGAAAAACCCAAACCTAACCAAACACCAACCCTAGCAAGCAAGGTATTATCAAGTTTTCAAAAGGATTTGCATTCACATACAATCTGCAAGGTAAAATTTCCATGTGCACAAAACCAATCTTCATTGGATTATTTGAAAAGGGTTTGATTGGCCTTTTTTTATTAATTGTCAAAAAGTAAAAAAAAAACTTTCGATGAAATGATTTTTGCCTTGGGTTTTCAATTGCCAAAAGTTGACAAAATAATAATATCAATAATCATCAAATTCTTATACTTGATTCCAATAAAGGAGCCACAAATATATAAAGGATGATTTAAATTGTTGTACTTTCATATTTGGTTTATAGCCAATTTTTGCTAAATCTTTGGAATGATTATGGGCCCTTTCACTACTGCATCACAAAATATATTAAAAACACTAGTTTGATCTTTTTAAATTTGGGTTTTGTGAGATCTCTAAATTAAAAGTAGTGTTAATGAATATTTTGATGCAATAGTGTAACCAAACAAACATTTTGTTTGACCATAACAAATAAACATTCAATTTTCAAAGGAAATCAAATGTTGAACCTTCATGGTTCAAGGGAAGGTGGGATAAACATGCCTTGTATTAAACATCACACAATAATTAGTCATCAATTTTGTGTAAATTATCCCTAATGAATAGTTGAAACCTTTTGGTTCAACATTTAACAATGTTCATGTCACCAAATGCTTAATCTTACACCATGGTGTTCAATGAATTTGGGTGACCCACACATAATGTTATTTCTGTGTACAATTATGGTGTGAAAAAATGACAAAAGTAATAAATTTATGGTCATGAAATGTTCATAAATAAACATTAAATCCTAACAAGGATACAATGCACCAAGATTATGAAGGACATCAAATTTTGAGTCTTCCAAAAAGCTCATTATTAGCCCTCCAAAGGTTTAACCTTCAATTTGATTCCTACTAAGCTTTTGCAATTTGCATTCCTTGTAAAAAATCCAATACTCTAAAACAAGTTTAAACATAGGAATAATTCAATTTAAAGGTGTGATTCATTGTTATTATCAGTCCTCTCGTTCAAGCATGTCCTCCTTACGTGTTATAGTAAAAAACATTAGTTCCAACTTTGTTTGAAAATTTTAAGTCCTACTATTGAAGTGCTAAAAAATATTATAATTAATCACAATCCAAATCTAACAATCAAAATAGAATGTGTAAAAAAAGAAAAGTCTAGCTTTAAAAAATTCTTCCAAAAAACAAGCATTAAGGAGAAAGTGCAAAACATAAACGAAAAACAACCAAGTTTTAAAATACATGTGCAAAATTTTACCGTGCACGTGAAAATAAAACAAGTAGAGAATCAATTGTTTAATTCAAAGGTATTATGTTTCCAAAAAGATTTGTACATAAAACTAATAGAAGAAAAAATCACCATTAGAATCTAGGACAAATCATAAATCACGTTTATAACCAAAGGTTCAAGAAATATTTAGATTATCGTTCAATTCAACAATCGATAATTTGAAATGTTAAATCCAGGATTTTCAAAAAGTAGGGGATCAACTAGGTAATATTAATCACTTGTATAGATTTATTTTCACAACCTACACATCAATAGAAAATGTTGATTTAGTGTGAGAAGACTTTGCAATTTTATATATTTTCATCTACTCCATTATAACACTATGTGAACATGCAATAGATACATTTCCAAACTTACTATTTTTTTGGATTCTTGGGTTGTGTTCATGAAAGATAAAGGAATACTATTAGTTGGGCTACAACACACACTACCACTAGTACAAAAGTGGGGTGTAATTCACTAGCCTAAATAACTATGGGACATTAAAAGTGAAACATGTTCATTGCACCTTAGTGATTTCACCTTGGTTAAAATTATTTCATTATAGGGTCGTTATGTAAACATCATGTTTCATTACTAGTTGACATAATTTATTATTATTATTTACTATGGTAAATAAGTTAATTTTAATGTTGTTCCTTTAAATACCTTAAGTTATTTTAAATTATACACTATGATATTTTGGGCTACCTTAATTATTATACCTTTCGTTATACCTTAAACTATTATAGGTCTTTATACCTTAAGGTATCATAGTTTATAATAAGTTTTTTTACTTTATACTATTTTTAATTAAATTATTTAACTAACCCTAAGTTACACCTTAAGTAATTTATTTTAAGTTAATATATGTTATGTTAAGTTATACTTTAGGTTATTGAAAGTCATATATTTTATGTTATTATAAGTTATTT
Organism: Sphagnum tenellum; assembly: GCA_963921925.1. Lineage (NCBI taxonomy): Eukaryota > Viridiplantae > Streptophyta > Sphagnopsida > Sphagnales > Sphagnaceae > Sphagnum > Sphagnum tenellum. The sequence goes on along the minus strand of OY998160.1, from coordinate 5,064,625 downwards.
TATCCTAAGGTATAATTTGAAATAACTTGAAATAGAAAATAATGATTTAAAGTAATATAACATATTAAAAATTTTATATAATAATTCAAGATGGAATAACCTAGGGTGAAATAATGTAAAAAACTAGTAATACACTAGAAGAAATCAAGGTTTTTACTATTAGTTTTTGCAATTAGTTTTTAGTTGCAAACAACATTATTTTTCCGTAGTTGCAGTGGACAAGTTGCAAAGGACAACATTCATAGATGGAAAAAAAATCAACAAAATACATGTTCATCCGTTAACCCACCATATTAGTATTATTGTTTGCAACTATTTTGCAATTAATTTGGTCAACCTTGTGCTTTTATTATATGATGCCATTTGTCATTAAGTTAATATATGTTGAATTTATTATTATTGCATTTATGAAAATTTGAAGTAATCTAACATGTCTATTTTCTATGTTTGCATGGTATAATATTGTGACATGTGGCACAATCAAAATGTGCCATGTGGCATATTAATTATTATTTTTCAAAATCAATTTAAGTAGGTAGGTATATAAGTAGGTTGAACTAAGTAGATAGGTAGGTAAAACCTACTTATTTGTTTATTTAAACTAAACACCTACCTACTTAATTAGGCTAGATATCTACTTAGGTAGGTATGTAAGTAAATAGCTAGGTGGATAGGTTGGTTAGAGATTTAAGGTAATTCAAAGGTACGCACATAAACTTTTTTTAAAAATTGGGCTAAGCCTTTCAATTGGTTCATCCCACATGACCTATATTTTGAATGTGAAATTGGAAGGCAAATACCTTCTTTATATATATACTTTTCAAAATGAAAATGGAACACAAACCTTATGGGATAGATTTTGAACTTGGAGTTTAGTTGCAAATTTTTTAGTTAGTATAAAGTTTAATTGCAAACTACCTAGAACTAAAATGTTCATTCTATATCTTTTATCTCTATTTTTATTCCAATGAATATGTAATTCAAAAGGTAAGTGACTAATTATCTAACTAGTTACTTAACTAATGAAAAAACTAACTATTGATTAGTTAACTAACTAATAGACTACCTAATTAACAAAAAAAAACTAATTACATATAATAACTCCTCAATAAAATTTAGTTACCTAATTATGTAATTGATTGATTAATTATATTATTATTAGATATATAATAACAAAGATTCAATTTATTTAAAACGTTAATTATACTATTATATAATCTAATTAATGGGTATTAATATCAATAATAAATATTGAAACTAATTATTTATATGCTAGTCATTTAATTGATTAATATTTAGAATTAATAATTTTATATAATAATAATATTGTTAATGTAACTAACACTAGAAAAAATCCATTCCAACCATATGGTTATGACTATACATGCAACTAGTGTCCAAATCAACTACTTTTACAACTACAATTGGGTTAGTCCTACATGTCCCTTTAATTGTAAATGTATGTAATCACATATGCAACTATAATGTTGATATAATCGAATGAAGTTGCAAATGTAACTATAATTTGTGATTATTACATGTTGGGATGGAAAAGTAAAATGAAAGTGCACATTTTTTATCCAATATTATGAATGGATCCTTGGATGGATGAAATCTTAATTGTTTTTGCAACTAGTCATAATTGTTTTGGCAACTAAGGTTAATAATTTTTACATTTACAATATTTTGATGATTAAAACATATGTGGCATCTTTGGAATTACAATATTTGTTTGATAATCAACTTGTGTCTAACTATTTATTAGCATTTTGCATTGTTTATTAACATTGACAATAATATTTATTGTATTTTTATTAAATATATTTGAATGATGATCTATTTATAAATACTATATATGATGATATTTAATTATATATTATGCATGTAAATTAAAGTTTATTGATAAAATTATAACTTATTAAACTTAATATAATCATAATCAAATAAAATATATATTTTAATCAAGTAGAGGTTTAAAATGTGTAAAATATATATCATTTATTTGATCATAAGACTTTCACCATAAATTTAGATAATAACTATATATTATATTTGTAAAAATATAAAACTTAAAATTCCATCAAATTCATTAATTATCTAACATTACCAAATGTGGTTTAGATTAAAAAATATAATAAATATATGTTATATATAATAAATATTATAACTGATATTTAGATTTTTTTTGAAATGTGATAGATTTATTATCCATTTATAAAAATTATATGTGAATTAGTTAAAATTATCATGTATTATAATCACAATGATATGTATATATTTTAAATGAAATGAAGGATTAATATGTGGGTCATTATTTATTTATTTATATTATTAAATATCAATTGTACAATTTTTTTCATTTATAAATTATGTGCTTGAAAAAAAATTCCAACAAATCATCATTGAAATGTTATTCAATCTAACAAAATATATAAAATATTTATTCAAACTAATGTATATTTTTGGAAGAAATGTATGTCATTGAAAGTACTTTAAGAATCAACTTTTATTTTTTCCATTTGAAAAAATATCAATAAATTATGAAATACTGAACTTAATGTTTGTGCAATGTTTAAAGTCAAATATGGGTTAAATAGGATGCAATCATTTATATTTGTACATCAAATGGGGTAGTTTGATGGCAAAGGAGTTGATATCCATCCTTGGGGTATAATGATCATACCTCACAAGTTACATAGCTGTGACCACATGTATCTTACATAATTAGGTTATTTAACCTAGGTGCCTACCTAGGTGGGCCTAGGCAAGTCACCTAATATAAATTTTAGGTTTTTAGCCTAGCCTAAGTAATGACACATGTCAACAAGTCATAGGCTAACATTTTATGAAAATAACAATAATATGAATTATTATATTGCATCCTATATAATGTATTTAACAAATGTGATTTAAGATTATCTTAAATCATTTATATATATATCAAACGTTGCCCAATATTTTATGTAATCATAATTATAATTGCATACTCCTACGATTAGCTAGTGGATGAAAAATCCCTATAATCACAAGTGATATGCGATTATAGGGGTGATTGTACATGCCACGTGGAGTTTTCTTTGTGATTGGTTGTCTTTTGCCACTTGTCCAAAACGATACCAAGGTTTATAGTAACAAATGTCCATTACAATTAAAATTTTGTCTTTTGCAACTAAAGTTATAGACGCTTATTTTCAAATTTCTTCTAGTACAAAACTATTGTAAACTAGTTACTCTATTATAATTATTTTGATTATTTTTTCATTTGGTAGAGGGAATATTAAATATAATAATAATAACTAACAATAATATTAATCTTTATATTGTGACCTAGGCTAGGTATTTTATTATTATTCAAAGTATTATTGTAATGTGAAAGGAGGTTGTCTAGCTAGTGTGCAATCCGATCTAACCTTGGGTTCTAGACATAATTGCATCAACCGACTTGTTGTGATGGCGCCCCATCATTGTTGCATGGGAATGAATGGTTGTCTTGTTTCTGAGCTGTGTGATGTGTGTGAGATTGGGGATGGCGGCTGGCATTGATGGAGCTAGATTAATGAAAGTGGCAAGACTGCGGACTGAGAATGGGAATGGAACGACGTTGGAAGATTTGGAGAAGCATCTGGAAGAAGCCAAGGGAAGTCTGGAGGAAAAGATCAGGAATCATTTTTGGGGGAAGGAGGACAATTTTTTTTGGCAACTAGAGGTAAAACTAGAAGCAGATAGCGAAGGGAGCTAGAGGCAGAGAGGGATTGTGTTTTTGGGAGAAAGACAGAAGGAAAGAGAAGAGTGGGGAATTCTATAGCTGAGAGCTTAGCTATGTTTGAGATCTTCCGCTGCGTCTGATAAGTAGTTGAGCTCATGGTACAGAAGGCTAGAAGAGAGAGAGAAGTGACAAGAATTGGAGGAACAATCAGACTCTTGTGTTTTTGTGAGAATTTGTGCTGGGAAGACAATGCCTGTGCTTTTGGGGTGTGTATATGATCTATGAATAAAACACAAGGACTTTTCTGATGCATCTGTGTGGAAGTCACGACAAGAAATGTGTGTTGTGTCAAGTGCTGTGTTGCTGGGTCTGTCAGTCTTCAAATTACAAATAGATCAGCGAGAGAGCAGGAAGATAGTCTGAGTCTGGAGAGGTTAAGTGTTTGAAGATGAGAGATCAATTTGCAGAGTGTGGAAGGAAGGGTCCACATGAAGTAGTGTATGGGCTATAGGATTTCTGGACCCTCACTTTTGGTTACATTATTTCACTTATTATAACTATTTTTTGAATTACTATAATAAATAAACATTTAATGTTATGTATTCATAATAACTAATATTAATGACTGGATTACTTTAAACTAAATTTTTGTCACTTAATATCAACACTTAGTAAAAAATTTTGAGTTGTAATAATTATTATTCACTATAAATAAATATATAGAATAGTAAATAGTAAAAAAAATCTATAGAATTACATTAATTAGTTATACTAATTACCAAAAATTATTCAAAAATTCTATGATCTAATAAAGATTATTTATTATATATATAAAACTATAAGAAATGAATATTTTAATTTATTGTATTATAATCCCTGGAAATGCATTAATTACCGTAATATAACATCAGATTCAAAATAATAACTTTAAATTCTAAATCATGATTCATTATAAATTACAAAACTATTGTAATTAAAACATTAATTCATTAATTACTATTAGTTTACAATAATTGGCTATTGATTACATTAATTAATTTTACTATTTTAAAATTACTAATTATTACTGTTAACATATTATAATAATAATAATACTTTTTTTTTTAAAGTAACCATAACTAATAGACATAATAATTTAGGATACAATGTTTCCCGAAGAGCAAATGTGTTCAAAACTTTGTGTGATAAAGTCTTTTTCATATCAATTTTGATTGAACTACTTCCAAGTACAAAGTTGTAGTTCTCCTGGAGATCTTTCCAATAATATGTTGGAAGACAAAAATGAGATAAAGTTGTGATTGCCAAAAAATGTTGAAACATATGTTTCCCCAAGGAATTTGAGCCTTTCCTTGAGGAAAGTTCATTGTTCCCCAAGGAACAATCATGTCCCCAAGGAAAAGGAGTTTAAGTTACCCCTGGAACAACTTAAACTTTTTTTTCCCCAAGGAATAATCATGTCCTTGTGGAAAAAGAGCATAAGTTGCCTTAGGAGCAACCATGTGCTCAAGGGAGCAAATGCTTAAGTTGCATGGGGGGAATAACCATGTTCCTAGGGAACATATGTGTGCGCATTTTTGTTTGATCATAACTTTTCCATATGAATTTTAATTCAATTGCTTCCAACTACAAAGTTGTAGCTTTCCTTGAAACCTTTCCAATGATAAATTGCAAGACAATATATTTAAAAAATGAGATGACTGTGACTATTAAAAGATTTGAAACAAATGTTTCCTTGAGGAACTTGGGCCTTTCCTTAAAGAAAGTCCATTGTTCCCTACAGAAGTTGATTTTTCTTCATGGAACAATCATGTTGTCAAGGAGGAGTTTAAGTTGCCATGGGGAGTAACCATCTACTCGAGGCAGTAAGGGCTTAAATTGCATGGGGAACAACCATGTTCACTAATGAACAAATGTGAAATTTTGTTTAATCGTAACTTTTGCATCTGAATTATGATGGAAGTGTTTCCAATTACAAAGTTGTAGTTTTCTTCAAAACCTTTTCAATTATGGGTCACAAAACTATATAAAAATAAAAATAGATTGATTACAATTGTTAAAAGACTCCAAACATATGTTTCCTTGAGGAACTTGGGCCTTTTCCAAAGGAAAGTACATTGTACCCCAGGGAATTTGGGCCCTTTTGCAAAGAAAATTCATTACTTTTCCGAAAAGTTATATTTTTCACCATGGAACTTTTCTTACTCCATGGGGAGCTTGCTTGGGAGTGGCATTTAATCTTATTTTTCTTGAGGAGGTTACTTCCTAAAAGGCAATTAACGTTTAAAAACTATTTAAATATTTTATGGATTTGATAAAAAATATAAAGTTATGAATACTAGTTTCAATAATAAATTATATAATTATTACCATTCAGTTAAAAAAACTATAAGTATAGTGTTTTTACAATAATGTTACATTAATTGTAGTAATTATTTTTTTATAATTATTGAAATTTCTTTAATGACTAAATTATTATAATAATTTGTGTAAAAAATACAAGTATTATACATCACCCCCCATATACATATATTTATCTTAATATCCACATATATTTTATTAAATAGAATACATATTATATACCATTTTAAATTCATACACCTTGGAACACATAAAATACACTTTGAATGCACTTAGGGTTGTAATTCATTTGACCACATTTGCAATTAATGGAACATAAATGGGTCTTCTTGGAAGAAAACCATGTCAAAAGTTGTTCAAATGGAATAATGAAAAAAAATTAGTTGCAAGGTAATTATAAGCACAACCAAATGTAAAAAGTAGTTGAATAAATAACCAATGATAATTATAAATGAAAATTTGTCATAAGTAATCATAAATTGATTGGTTACAAAAACCCCTTTCTTCTAGGAATATTTTTTCTGAAATAGCCTAGAATAGCCAACAATGGCATGTGGTAGAATAATTAATAATAACTTATAATAAAATAGTGAATAATAGCCTACAATATAATAGCCAAGATTAATCTACATGATAAATAACCAATAATAACCTATGGTAAATAACATTGAATAACCAAGAATAGTTGTGAACTCAAATTTTTAGTATGTATATAGTAACTAATTAAATCAACTAGTAACCGGTGAGGCAATATAATCCTAAAACAATTTTTATTTTTTGATAACAAGTTTTAAGTTAATCAATTTGTTATATGAACCAATAACTAGTTGTTAATATAACAGATTGATTTAAACTTGTGACCAATAATTTTGTTATTTTGATTTTGAAGTGTGTATTGGCTAGTGATTGGTTCCCAACAACCTACAAAACTAATGGAAGTAGTCACAACCCTTATTGTTGTTCGACAAACACAACCATTTCATCAAACTATTTGGCCACGTGTACCTATCATGGGAACCATTGAATGACCACTTGTTTAACAAAATATACTAGTTACAACCACACAACCCATTATTGAAGTTGCATTAACATGTGCATATTGTCAACATGTTGGACATGAGTTCAAGAATTGTCTCTTTGTGGATGATAAATTGAAAAGATTGATGAAAGAAGAACTTAGAACTTCTTTACAACCTATAGTACCAAGCACACTAGTGACCCATGTTGGTGTACATGTGCAACAAATTCAACCACAATCGAGTTTGGTTACCAACCCAATACTAGTTAGTCAACATTTAAGTTGACTACAACCTGTTACACCACTCATAGTAGGGCAACCTATAACTATACTATACCCGATGTGGTATAATATAATTCCATATTTGATACGTATGAATCGTAACATGTGCTTTATGTACTATTCAAGAATCAAGGCCTAATCCATTGATTTTTGGAATAAAAGAAGGACGTGCAGCCAATGTTATTAAATTAGAACTAGTTCCGCGTGTTGAACAATTGGTGCAAACCCAATATCCTATTAAGATACCAACTTGTGGATTAGAACAACCAAACTTAATTTATAAAGGTGCACCTATTCAATATACAACAACAATAACTCTACATGTTAACATACATGTTGCCAATGGATTACCTGTCCATGGTAATGATGTTTTATTTCAACAACCAAAAAAGGTTGATTCACATCCACAACTGAGTGGAAAATTACCTAGAGGTTCACCTAATGGATGATCACCAAGACGAGGAGGATCCCTTATCAATACCCACTTAGAGGACCAATGTCTGATCCACCTATTGGATTTTATAGATGGTTGGCACCCAATCCAAGGATATTCATGCCACCACGGCATCAACCAATTCTAATTTGATCTGAATTAACAAGTAAATTGTTATATTGGAAGCTTCAATATCCCACATACGTGAAGGATACTAATCCTAATCACATTAGAGTTTTCAAAAAGGCAATTAGAACTAATGGTGAGATTGTGGAAGCTGATATCATCAACTTGTTTGGTTTCACTTTATGAAACAACATTTCAAAATGGAGTGAAAACTTCATACAAGATCATCCTAATTGCACATTCGATGAATTGGAACAAACATTTTGCAAGCATTTCTTAACTGTGAAAAATGAAGAAAAAATTTATCTACAATTGAAGAATCTATAACAACAAGTTGGCGAATGGGTAAAGGTCTATTAAGAATGTTTACTTAAATTGGCTAATTGCTTAAAAATGAAAGCTACCGATGTTTTCCTCACTACTATTTTCAAAAGAGGTTTACAACCATACCTTAGATTGGTAATAATAGATATGACAAGAATTACCCTTACCAAGCATAAAGAAGTTGTAATGATTTGTGAGGAAAGTGGACAGATCAAAACAAATTACAATGTTTTGATAAATCAACCAAAGTCTAAACTGGTTGCATAGCCCATAGTCACTTATACCACAATTAAGTAGCAGTTAACCTAATCAAATTATGGTAAAATAGATCATGCAAAAGAAACATGTCATAACAAGAAAAGAAAAAACCAATAGTTTTTATTATACCCACTAAAGTTGTTGATTGGTGGCTAAAGTAACTACACAACATGTTAAACCAACTATAATGCCATTAATATATCCTTATATTATTTGTTCAAGCTCTAAACATCATGCACCTGGTTGTCCTAAAAACACAAAAGTTTATAACATGTTCCGAACTAAGCCAACCACTACTACCATTGTAGTAACAAGAAACCCTAAACCTAATAATGCATTAATAATGTAGTTGTTGGTGTCACGACACATAACCAAGTACTAGAACAATAACCTATTAGAGAATGTGAACCAATGAAAGCAAAAATAATAGTTGATTAGCAAATAGAGCAACAATTATGTGACTTTTTTGTTCATACTATTAGGGAATTACAAGGACATGATTTAACGTCACAAAAATTTATTCATTTAAACAGACCACTTCATTCAAATTGGGTTGGTCTACCAAAACTAATAAGTCAACTAGTTACTAACAATAGATTGTTCAATTCATTCCACAAACAATATCACTAAAGAAAAAATTGGAGGAAATTTTGAAAGACATCAATACTTAAATTTTGGAGACTAAGTATGTTACCAACTTGGGGCAACTATTGAAGATTGTGTTGGACAACAAACAATACATTTTCAAATTAATTAAGTTTATTCAACCAGTCTAACCTAAACTTGTTTAACCTAAACCTACCTATGCAACAATGGTTATTGATCATTAGATGGTCATGATTCAAGTATAGGTTGGTAAAAAATTCATTGATGATGTGTTGATTAGTGGAGGATTTGGGGTAAACATCATCACTAAGAATTTAATAGTACAATTAGGTTTGTCAAAACGTAACCCAACACCTTCTAATTTGTGTATGGTAGATCAAACTATACCCAAAACCACTTGGTCTTATTACGAATCTAAAAATATTTGTTCATGGAATTCCCTATATGGTTACATTTATCATTATCAACAATAATGTTATAGATACTAATTATTCAATGTTACTGGGATGCCCATGGTTGAAAGATGCAAATCCCTTTATTGGGGAACTAATATTATTACCATACAAGGAACATGTATAATAACAACCATACCTATTACTATAAAACTTGGTGTTCAAACCAAAAGACCAAAAGTCTTAGTATGTTATGTTTTCCATTCTTGAATATCTTATGAAGAAGAGGATGTGATGTTTGCCACAAAATTAAACATGTTTTTAATAGGAACCATAATAGTACCTACTCATATTAACTTTATTCCTAAACCAGCCTGCATCCTAGATATTGGTAGAGCATAACCAATCCAAAAACTTGTTAAAACAATAGGTGTATTAGCTATAAAATTAGTTATACCATCCGACATTGTCAAACATCACTTACTTGAATTTTTTTTCCATCTTAAGGTTGGAGAAATGATCATTGATGAAACACTTGATCATGAATGAATAAAGATTTAAACATAGAAAGTTGGATTGTTACTGAGGTGCAACAATTAACCAAAATCAATATGGGTACCAAGGAGAATATGCAACATGGGAAAATGAACTTTCCACTTGAACTAATTATCACAAATCAAATGATTAAGCTTTTAAAGGAGTTCCAAGATGTATTTGCCTATCTACATGTAGTAACTAAAGCTCTTTGTGAATACATTGATGTATTCATGAAGATTTTTCTTGATGATTTTATAGTTTTTAGTGACTTTTCAACTCAGTTCGAAAAGCTAAGAAAATGATTTCTTAAATGTAGAAAATTTGATATTAGTTTGAACCTAAAAAAATGTGCAGGTGTTTTTAGGAACCATCTAAGGTTTCGTAATGTCCAAAAATGGTAGAATTGTGGATCCTAAAAAGGTTCTAGCATTAGTATACATGCCAATACTTACTATCCCCCATGAAATCCAAGTTTTTAATGGGATAGCCCATTTTTATAAGTGTTTCATTGAAAAAATTGCTTCAATCATGTCACCTATCGCTAAGCTACCTAAAAAGTCTGAAGTCTTTGAGTGGACTAAAGAACGCTAGAATGCTTAGGAGGAGATTAAAAACCAGTATATACAAGCCCCTATTTTGATCAATCCAAACTAGGAGCTTGAGTTTCATGTTCATACATATGCATCTCAGTTAGTAATAAGGGCCATATTTGCACAGAACCCAATTGGTAAGTTTGATCAACTAGTTATGTATGCCTCCAAATTGTTGAACTCAATTGACCGAAACTATATTATTAATGAAAATGAAACCTTAGTTATGGTCTATGCCTTACACAAATTCAAACATTACTTAATGGGTAATCGGTTTGTATCTTATGTTGACCACATGGCCTTTCTGTACCTGGTTAATAAGCCACAAGTTTCTAGCAAAGTAACTAGGTAGTTATTATTATGACTTCAAAGTTCTTTATAAGCCTAATAGATCCCATTTGATGTTAGATGCATTAAGTAAATTGTCTAATCAAATAAAGTTAGTTAGTGTAACTAATCAAACCATTGAGTTTCACTTGTTCACTTTACAGTTAGAATGGTTACAAAGTGTTTATGAATACCTATTAGAAGGAATGATGCCAAAGACATTCACAACTTCACAAAGACAATATTTAGTTCAAAGAGTTAAACCGTTTGTTTTACATAATGGAATTCTTTATAGATTGAAACAAGACAACAAGTTTTGTCATGTTTTGCAACCATACTACAGGAGCTACATAGTGGATTTGGTGGAAGACATTTTTCTTTAGACATCATGATGAAGAAAATCCTTGATCTTGGTTATTGGTGGCCAACCATGAATAGAAATGTTCATGAATTTTGTTGAACCTATGATTTGTGCCAATGATAGGTAGCTTGTTAACACAAAATATGGCAAAATAAATTATTATAATGCTTAAAAAACCTTTTCACAAATGGAAATTGGATTTCATTAGACCCATTAAACCAGTGAATCGTTATTTGAATAATGAATACATTTTAATTGCTACCAATTATGCCACAAGTGGGTGGAGGCTAGAACTTTGTGCACCAATACAATTGATGTTACTGCGAAGTTCTTATATGATCATATTTTCACCCGGTTTGGCTATCCACTTACCATTGTGACAAATCAAGGTACCCATTTTATTAACGATGATATTTGTTATTTAATTAATCATTTTATCTTGAAACATACCAATTCTACTATTTATTATCCACAAGGGACTTATAACGCACTCCCAAGTCCCGGGTTGAACCCACTTGAGGGTCCAACTATGTAGAATTGCGGAAAGTTGGGACTTGGGGGCCGTTCCCGACTTCCAACACTATAGAGGGGTAGAGGAGCGTGCTAGAAGTCCCGGGATTAGACTAGGAAGAAGGACTAGAAGATCAAGCTTGAATCTGCATCCAAAAACCAACCACACGGGGTTAGTTCACATTCAGGAACACCCTTGGGTGTTGGGACAAGCCATGGGCACTTTGACACACAAGACTCACCATGGCCCGGATTCGGGGGAAGCCACCACCTTCCCCCATATAGTATTATCTGCGCCACTCCACATTTGTGTCCCATGACCAAAGGGCGAGGGGGTGGTGATGGGAGTTCTCTGCTGTCTAAGCGTGTATCAGAGAGGCTCATGATTTCCTTGTCCGAATGCACCCTTTTTTAGACGATTCTTAAGCGCTTTCTCTCTACAATGATGGAAGTCTGCTCAAATGCTGCTGATTCACAGACCGCCAAGCTCAATGAGTTTGTTTTGGTAGTTCACAGCAAAAGGAAAGCCAGATTTGGCGCGCGACCGGGACTCAGAAAATTCAAACTGAGACCAAGAAACGGCGGGAACGCCCGAGCTTCCTTTTTGACGGGCGGGAAAAACTTACTTGTAGCCAATGGCTTTATTGTTTCGGCATCGCCAGAGCTCAGCGAAGCTCCTGCCACACCAATCTCTCTCCATTCCGGGGTAACAATCTGTGAGGAAGGAATGATCGCAAGCTCAGGTCAGGCGATTTCGATCTCTCTTCAGGATCGCTCGAGACCCCAGTGAACAAGCGAGGAAGAGCAAGCTTCCCTAGTTAGGAGCGATGGCGAACCACGTAGAGAGTTCCTCCAACGGTCTTATCCGCCAGCCGCTCCTTTAGATATCGCGACGACTCCTTCAGAGAGTAAGATCGAAAGCTTCGGCGGACTGCACACCTCTGAGACCAACTCTAGGGGGCAGAGAATTCTATACTCTGGTCTTCTGAATCAGTGCAGAAAATGCAGGCGATTTGATCACCACGCTCGATCTTGCACCATCAACAGAAATAAACCTTAGGAAGGGGTGACTCCACCCACCGGACCCCTCCCCACAAACGTGCCAGACGGAAAACAATTGGAAGGAGGAGCTCCCCAACCAAAGCAAGACTAGGGGGGCAGGCCTTCGCGACCTCAGAAAGCCAGGAGCACTCAAACGTGCACCCGGAGGAACCTGGTGAACTCAAAAGCTCTTAGGCAATTAGAGCATCCCACCGATCCAACCATCGGCAATTGCTCAGACAAGCTTCTCAGAGCTGACTCTCAACAAGAAGCTATAGCCAGGCAGGAGCACTAGGAAGCTCGGAAGCGGATCACGTTATGATAGAGCAGGCAAGCGTTCTAGAGCTCATGCTCGATAGTCCCAGCCAAATGTTCAGCAAGCACCTGGAAAACTTCCACATGACTAAGGCAAAACTCAATTTTGGTTTCCGGAATGTTGACAGCAGCCAGGCTACATAACCAGCTACAAGCACTAACCCTTTCGCGGCCTTGGAGGCGGACAACCCAAAAGCTGAAGATGCGATGGATAAGCATGAAGAGATGAGGGAGGGTTGGACTTTTCAAGGAAGGAAAAAACACACCCTTAAGATCGCCTCTCTGAGACAGGTCCGGCTTCAGTCCACAACCCTCACCTCGAACCATGATATCACTCTAGGGGGAAGAAGGAAGCGTACGCACTTAGACGTGCACTACTCCTATTTCACCTCACTAGGAATCTCGTCTCCACCAGGGTAGGAACACACCAGAGCAAGGATCTAGCCGGTCATGTCAAGGGAAAAAAAATGCCCAGAAGGAGATTCTGATGTACATTAGGAACAACGTCCTGCTAAGCCTCCCGTTAAGCATCAGGATCACGGGCTCGCCCAAGGAAGAATGGACCCATGCAACAACACTTGCAAACATCACCCAGAGCTTGAGGATAAGATTCTCAGGTACAGTCTTAATCTCAAGGACTGCCTCTCCTTAGAATGGAGCTGGCAGGAGAACCAGACTAGAGGAGGGTGGGAATGCACAATTCTTGCACACATTAGTACTGGCTCCAGCGCCATCAGTGTACAGAATAAGAGACACCTCCACTGGAAGTTGTCTGATTACCTGATAGGTATGAACAACGACATTGAGTTCTCGGGCCCGGCTCACAACCTCCTGCTAAAGTCCGGCCCCATGAGCACAGATCATCAAGCACGCAAAAGCGAGACTGCCAGCCAACTGGCGTCTCCTCAAGCTATGAGGAAGAAAAGGTTCACTAAGCTGGACCTCTCCAAACTGGAGCCCCAGCGGGTGGTCACCTCCCTCAACTTTGAGGTCGGACAAACAGTCCAGGGAGTGGATCAGGAGAAAGCATGCTAAATAATGCTAGCAAACATGAGATCGATCGGCTCTCCAGCCGCCCAGGATCCACGCGTTCATGTTTGAAAAAACTCTCACCATGACATCCCTCAACGTCAGAAGTTTGGAGAGCAAATCGCCAAAACCAAAGGCGATCAAAATCTGGTTAGCTTCTCTTCCCTCCCCCCCTCAAATTCTCTTCATCCAGGAACACCACCTTGGTATAGAGGGCACAAGGAGCACAGGGAAAGGCTTATAGTACTGGAAGGGGGGCGCCTTTTGGAACCCAAGAATACCGATGGGCCCCTCTCAAAGAATGAACGCTGGTACCGCCATCCTTGTAGACAGAAAGACCGCCCCTCTAGTGGTGGATAGCGGAATTCTGATGGAGGGAAGAGCCCAATTTATCAAATTGCAAGCGGTCGACAGTGGCACACTCACTATTGCAAACGTGTATGTTGCCTGGACCTCGAGAAACCGAGCCCTCTTATGGAAAACCATAAGGAGAGCTGAGCTCGACTCCGACAACACCATAATCGGGGGAGACTTCAACCATCAGGAGGAAACCTCTCGCAAGAGCGTTAGCGACGAAAGGCAAATGCACAGGAGGGAGGCGGCCTCCTGGCATCACATGACCCTTTAGTACGGTCTGACCCATGCCTGGTGCTCAAACAGTTTCAGGAAGATGTCGAAGAAGGCCTTCACCTTCGATAACGGGAGACTCGGAACCAACTCCGCAGTCTCCAAAATAGACAAATCTATGGTATCCCAAGACCTTGACTCCAGGGGGGGGAGAATCGAGTCCGCAATCACAATCAAGAAGTTCTCGGATCACTCACCCCTCATCATCTCCATTTGGGGGCAAGCGACCGGCACAGACAGGCCAGCATGCTACTTCGACATCTCCTTGTTGGAGGAAGAGAAGAGCAAGGCAGCCCTTCTCCAAGCCTGGGCTGGAGACTCACTGACCCCACCCAGCGACCAGGGCTAGGCATATTGGATTGAAGCAGCCATAAAAAGGGTAATGATCTGCAACAACCGCTTTGCAAAGGCAAAAAGACGCCTGAAAAGGTGCCATGATCAGATCTCACACTGAAAAGATCAAGCTGGCGGAGGTTTAGCTGTAGGGCGGTCTGACCAATGAAGGAGTAAGGGACATCCTGTCCGACTCCCAGGCAAAGTTGGCAGAGGTATACCAGAACCAAGTGTCGCGCAACCAGCACCTATCCTCCGCGAACTGGTTCAAGTACGGCAATACTTGCTCAAAGAATTTTTTTGACTTCCACAAACTAGGTCAGAAAAAAACTCTGCTTAAAGAGTTAGAAACAAAGAATGGCACGGTCAGAGGTCAATTTGATCTCTCCCATCATGTCACCGAGTTCTACTCTAATCTATACTCCTCGGAAGCACATCTCCCGGGCACTCAGGAAGCCCAGGATCGGTGTTGGGAGAGCGTCCCAATGAGGGCCACAGCTGATGCGAACAAGGCATTCACCCAGAATCTCACCTTGGAAGAGATTCACAAAGCGATCTAGGCGCTGCCCAAAGGCAAAGCGCCCGGACACGACGGGATTCCCATTGAATTCTTCCAGGCCTACGCCTCAAAAGTGGCGCCCACGCTGCTCAAAGCTTACACGGCCATGCTGGCCTCTGGAGAGGCCTCGAATTACATCAATAGGGGGCTTATCACCCTGATTCCCAAATCGGGAGACCACTCCAAACTCAGGAATTGGAGGCCGATCACTCTCCTGGGGAGTGTTTATAAAATTTTGGCCAAAACCTTCACCAGGAGGTTACAAGCCTTCCTCCCAAGTGTTATCAAGCCGAATCAAATTAGCTTCATAGAAGGCAGGAGTATTTTCGACAATGTCTTCATAGCCCAGGACTCCCTGGACTAGGCCGTGGAGATCGACCAGGAGCTGGTCCTCCTATTGTTGGATTTTGAAAAAACTTTCGATAGGATAGAGTGGAACTTTTTGTTCATAGCCCTGTCCAAGTTCGGCTTCAACAGCACCTGGGTGCAGTGGGTCCGCACCCTGTATCTTCATGCCACCTACGCGATCAAGATCAATGGAGAGGCGGGGTCAGTATTCCAGCTAGCCCGATATGTCCGCCAGGGGTGCCCCCTCGCTCCTTATGTTTTCATCTTAACAACTGACGTCCTTGGGCACATGCTAAAAGACCCCAGGTACGATGTAGAAGGTCTGAACCTGCCTAGAGGGGGCAGACTCAGGGACCAGACCTTCGCCGATGATACAGCCCTATATCTGAAGGGTGACCATGCTAACCTAGACAGGGCCCAGACAGTTCTAAAAACGTTTTGTATAACATTCGGCGCCAAGGTAAACTGGAACAAATTCGCCGCCATCTAGGCGAGCAGGAAAGAACGCACCTGGACTTGGGGCCAAGATGTCACAACCCTACTTTGGGTGAAGTGGGAGGATGAAACTCCCACTCCCAAAGTTGAGGATTTGGGGTCCTTCGGGACTCCCAAATGTTTAGAGTTCAACAGCAGAGGCCACAAAACCTTGCATTGGGGTGTTCTTAATGTTGTTGGAAAGGTCTTGAAGTGTAGATGTCCAAAATGCCCTCGCATTGGTCATTTGGACATCTCCAGCTCAAGTTATGGGTAAAAGAAGGGCCGGGAGTCAACTTGACAGTTTGACTCCCAACCACTAAAAATCGGCAATCGACCTCTTCCCAACCTCCGAATTAAGAGTGCAATATGGCGTTCGAAAGATCTCAATAAGAGCTACAACACTAGTTTAAACCTCATTGCGATCAAACTCCACAGTCGGGAGTTATGAGCTCCCAAAGTCCCACGACTCCAACTGGGACAATTTCGGGACTCCAACTTGGGAGTCCCGGGAAAATGTGCCATTTGGATGTAGTCCATGTGGAGTGGCGTAAAGAATACTATATGGGGGAAGGTGGTGGCTTCCCCCGAGTCCGAGCCGTGGTGAGGTTTGTGAGTCAAAGTGCCCATGGCTTGTCCCAACACCCAAGGGTGTCCCGAATGTGAACTAACCACCGTGTGGTTGGTTTTTTTGGATGCAGATTCAAGCTTGATCTTCTAGTCCCTCTTCCTAGTCTAATCTCGGGACTTCTAGCACGCCCCTCTACCCCTCTATAGTGCTAGAAGTCGGGAGGGCCCTCCTTCCCAACTTTCCACAACTCGTCATAGTTGAACCCTCAAGTGGGTTCAACAAAAGACTTAGGAGCGCGTCAAATGTGGACATCCGGCACAAGTAAGTTTTGGCGAGCCTTGTGGAAGCAAATAGGGTCGGAATTCAAGATGAGCACTTCATTCCGTCCCCAAACTGATGGACAAATTGAAAGGGTCAACTTGGTGATCCAACAATTCTTGGGGAATTATGTGGCGGCGGATCAACAAGATTGGGTGGACCATTTGGAGTTAGCCAAATTTTGTTACAACAACTCGAAACACTCCGCAACCGGGTCCACCCATTTCAAATGGTGATGGGCAAGTCACCAATTGTGCCCATGATTTGGGCAACACAAGGACAACCTTCGAATGATGCAAGTGAGGAAGTGCCAATGGTCACACAAATTGATGAAGAAAGAAAGCGCTTGTGGGAGTTGGCAAAGGCTAACTTGGAGAAGGCGCACAAGAGGTACAAGGATTTTGCGGACAAGTCCCGATGAGAGGTGAAATTTCAAGTGGGAGACGAAGTGTGGTTGAACATCAAGAACTTCCGGTTGCCCGAAGGTTTAAGTCATAAGTTCATGGCCCTATATGCGGGTCCATTCAAAGTGTTGGAAAAGAAACTTTCCGACACTTATAAGTTAGAACTACCAGAAGACTTTAGAGTTCATCCCACATTTCACGTGTCTCTTTTGAAACCAGTCTCCCGTGATGCCTCAAGGCCCCATCGAGAAAACAACTCAAGGCCCCCACCCGACTTGGTTCATAATGAACCGGAATTTGAAATGGACGTCGTTCTCAAGTCAAGGCAACTAAGAGGGCGAGAGCGGGAGTACTTAGTCAAGTGGAAATGATACCACCCAATAGAGGCTTTTTGGGTGAATGAATCCGACATGGAACATGCCCAAGAAGCCATAGAAAAATTCCACACGAGACCGGCAAAGAAGAGACGTAGGACATGATGAGGACATCACCTTTCTTTTAGTGGGGCAGAGTGTCACATAGAATGTATCACATCAAGTTGCAAGTGAAATAAAGGCTATAAACTTCTAAGAGATTGTATCATGTGAAGAGAAATTTGTATAAGGCAAATAGAGTTGTCAAATGGCATTGGACAAATAGAACTTTCTTGTATAGGCCCAAATCAAAATCAGACTCCTACTTTGGGGTTGAGGAAACTTGACCCCGAAAGAAGAGGTAAGCAAGGTGAACTTGCGGGGACATGCACATGCATTGAAGTGCATCCTAAAGGGTTGGTTGGTAATGGCAGCCAACGCGGGAAATCATGACCCCGTTCGCGTACTTTAATCGTGTAGTTTGGGACATGGGTTTTTGCAAAACCCAAATGTCGCTTCTCGTACCTTGAGAAGCAAACCTTTTAGTTAAGGCTTGGTTGTTGTGACCAAGGCGCGAGATTGGGAAAGGAGTCATGTCAAGTAGCTTAGGTCAAGAGTAGACTTGACTTGAGTTCCTCATGAGGGGAAGAATGAAAAAAATTCCTCCCAAATGAGGAGCTTCGTCAAATTAGGATAGTTTAGTCCTCTTTTGACGAAGCGAAGGAAGAGGGTTTTTGATAAGACCCTCTTGGACTTGTGAAGAAAATGTTGGAAACTTGGGGATGCCTAAGTTAGCTTAAGACAAGGTCTAGCCACAAAGTTGGCAAACAATGGCCAAGGATGCGAAAAAAGTAATTGCAAGTGTGAGAAAAATATTCTAAGTGTCAATGAGGACATTGACCTTTCTTCTAGTGGGGGAGAGTGTCGCAACCCCACTTTGGGCTAAGTGTGAGGATGAAACACACATTCCCAAAGTTGGGGATTTGGAGTCCTTTGGGACTCCCGAATGTTTACAGCTCAACAATAGAGGCCAAATCACCTTGCATTGGGGTGTTCTTAGTGTCATTGGAAAGGTCTTGAAGTTCAAATGTCCAAAATGGCCTCACATTGGTCATTTGGACATCTTCAGCCCAAGTTATGGGCAAAAGAAGGGCCAAGAGTCAAACTGGCAATTTGACTCCCGACCACTAAAAGTCAGGAATTGACCTCTTCCTAACATCAGATTCTAGAGTGCAACATGGCACCGAAAAGCTCTCAAAGACAGCTACAACTTTGGTTACAACCTCATCTTGATCAGACTTTGTAGTTGGGAGATATGAGCTCCCAAAGTTCCAAGACTTTAACCCGGGACAATTTCGGGACCCCAACTTGGGAGTCCCGGGAAAAAGAGCCATTTGGATGTAGCCTCCGTGGAGTAACGCAGAGAATACCTTATGGGGGAAGGTGGTGGCTTCCCCCGAGTCCGGGCCGTGGTGAGTCTTGTGTGTCAAAGTGCTCGTGGCTTGTCCCAACACCCAAGGGTGTTCCCAAATGCTAACTAACCCTCTTGTGGTTGGTTTTGGATGCAGATTCAAGCTTGATAATCTAGTGCCTCTTTCTAGTCTAATCTCGGGACTTCTAACACGCCCCTCTACCCCCTTTTAGTGCTAAAAGTCAGGAACGGCCCTCAAGTCCCAACTTTCCGCAACTCTACATAGTTGGACCCTCAAGCAGGTTCAACAAGGGACTTAAGAGCGCATCATTTCAAGTATTATCATGAGTTTTGTTTTGTAATTTCATAGAGACATACACGTGTCATCTTCTTGTTTGTGTGGGGTAAATTATAGGATGTTATAGATTTCATTTATAGGAAATGGGTATGTTGCAAAATTATAGTAGTTGCCATTAATTTTAACTTAATGTTGTTGTGTGAGTGAGGACAACATCTGGAGTTAGATTGGAATGAAATCTCAATGCTTCAATGCAAGATCATGGAGGACTGGCCATAGATGTACATGTTTCTCTATCAATAATTGGGGGGAGGGGCAAAATTATAATCCCTTCAGTCTTTTAACAAGAAATATCAACACTTAATTGTCATTCCAAGGCAACTTAATGTGCCTAAAGGAGATTTTAAAAATAAGCTTTAGTAGTTTGAAACTAATTATGCAACCATTTTCACCATAAAATTTAGCATTGAACAACTAACAAGAGTTAGGATATGATTTCATATAATATTATGGCAATTGACATCCTTGAAGAATAGCCTATTCTTTCTCGGTATTTTACTTATCTTAGGACTTGATGTTATGTTAATGACTTTGCTAATCCACATGAATATAGGCTTGAGATATGTATTTTGCCTTAAAAAAAGCCCTTCTAAATTAATTGAAGGTTCATATGTTTAACCTTAATGTCATGGTTCTTATATATTCATTTTGTGGTCCTTCCTTCAACTTTTGCATCAAACTCATGTATTATAATGCATGGTATGATTTATAATGTACCTTCACCAGTGGCATTAACTCAAAGTTATGGGCATCAAATAAAAACCACATCTTTGGAAAACTTGGTTTAAAACAATGATGAAATGGCTTTTGTTTCCTTTTTAGCACAAGTGACCCAACCACTAAAGTGGCTAAAACTTGATCCTATGGTACAACAAGGTCATCGTAATCATTATTTGCCTCTTGCAATTAATTATGTGGGATTTAGTTTAGTTCCTCAAATGTTTGGTGGAAAATATGGGTATGAAACTATGGATTCTCACCACCTGATCTTTCATGATTGCCAAACTTGATGGCATGGTTTTTTTTCTACTTCGCAGGCTAATGTTTATGTAAAAAATTGATTCACATTTCTTGATCTCAAAATAATATACAAGACACAATACCCATCAGATGATCAAAACCAACACCATTAGGAGGTCACATGGTTATTAAGATTAAATTTATTTACCTAGGTTCTCAAATATGGTGTTGCAACCCTAACCTTGGGCTTGCGACCAAGGCAAGGGCTTGTAAAGCTTGCCAGACAAAAGTGAAGCTCAGGAGTCACATTTCATGCTCCCAAGAGTGCAGGAGAGTGTGAGGGAATGAACACCACACTCCCAAGTGAACTCCCACTTTGTTTGGGAACTAAAGTCCCAATGGACTTCTAAACTTTCAAAGGGCAATTGCAAGGGTCAAAATTCATTGGATTAAAATATTACTTATATCATTAAAAATCTTTTGAAACATAGATGTCTAAAATGGGCTTACATCACTTGTTTGGGTACTTCAAACATAAGCTAGGAGTCACATTGCCAATTTGACTCCCGACCATTAATAGTCAATAATCGCCCTAATTTTCCTTACGTTCAGGTGGCATGTTACATACTGTTGGAAAGCTCTCAACCAAGGCTACAACTTTGCTTGAATCCTCACCTCAATTGAAGGTTTGCACAAAAAGTTATGGGCCTCCAAAGTTACAAGAGTTCCAATTTAGGGAATTTTAGGATTCCAACTTGGAGTTTGGGGACAAAATGACATTTAGGTGAGGGCCCCATGGTTAGGCACAAAGAATATAAGGGGGAAGGTGGTGTCTTTCCCCAAGTCCAGGGCGTGGTGAATCTTGTGAGTTTGTGTTTGCTCGTGGTGAGTCCATGCACCAAAAGTGTTCCAACTATGCATTAACCAACTTGTTATTTTGTTTGTGCAAATCCATGTGAATAATTGACCTGCTTGTCACTCGTCCTATTCCCCATCCTTAAGGTCCAACATGCCCCTCTACCCCCGAAATGCTCTGAACTAGGGAATGTGTTCTAACTCCTTCTCCTTCCACTGTTTTCACCTGTCGCAACCCTAGTTTTGGGCTCACGACCAAGGCAAAGGGGTTGCAAGGGTGCTGGCCAAGAGAAAGCCCGGGAGTCACATCACATCCTCCTGGGAGAGTAGGAAAGTGTGAAGGAGTGAACCCTCACACTCCCAACGCAACTCCCATTTTGGGAGATGGAATTCCAATGGACTCTCAAAACTTTAGAGAGCGATTTCAGGGGTCAAAATTCAATGGCTGGTGGCTTTCTTCATATCATTGGAAATATTTTGGAATGTAGATGTTTAAAATGGGCTCGCATTGTTCATTAGGACATCTGAAACACAAGTTATGGCTAAAAGAGGGGCCTGAATAAGTCAAGAATCGACCCAATTTACTTATCTGCAGATGGCATGGGACATACCCTTGGAAAGCTCTCAACAAGGGGTACAACTTTGCTTCAGACCACATTTCAATCCAAGTTCTACTCGCAAAGTTATGGGCCTCCAAAGTCATAGGAGTCCCAACTTGGGCGATTTCGGGACTCCCAAGTGGGAGTCTTGGGACAAAAAACCATTTGGATGTGAGCCCCGTGGAGGGGTGCAGAGTATATAAAAGGGGGAAGGTGGTGGTTTCCCTCAAGTCCAGGTCGTGGTGAATCTTGTGTGTCCGTGTTGCTCGTGGCTCGTCCTAACACCAAAAGTGCTCCAACTACGCATTAACCACCTTGTGTGAGTTTTTTGTAGGCCCATGTGAATGAATGAAGCTTGTCAACTCTTCTTAGTCCCATCCCAGAGCTCCAGCACGCCCCTCTCCCCTCAAAATGCTTTGAGCTAAGGAACGTGCTCTGACTCCTCCTTATTCCGTTGTTTTCTACTTAGACTCACATTTGAGTCTTTCAAAAGAATTAGGAGTGCGTCATCACCTTTCACTACTAGAAATCTTGTCATTTAAAACCAGTCACTATGTAAGTGGCATGTAATTGATTGTCATTTGTAACTATCTTGGTCATGTTTGCAACTACAAGTTTAGTATTGTATAATTTTTGGGCCATATGGTTGTGTGTATAACTAACATGCAACTAAATGTGTATAACATGGACACGTGTCATAAAAACAATGGCCTAAACTTATACATATTTAAATTACTATACTTAATATATCTACATAGGTTATATATAATAGTGTCATGTACCTTTAGTATTAAGGTTAACCCCATGCTAACTTAAGTTAGCATAAACTAACCTATGTTAAATAAACTAAAAAATTAAACTAACCATGGTTAATTAAATCAGGTTAAACTAATTATAGTTAATTTAAATTAAGCTAAATTAAATCAAGTTAAATTAACCATGGCTAAATTAAGAAAAATGAAATTAAGTTAAATTAAGTTAGGCCAAATTAATTATGGCTAAATTATATTAAATTAAATTAAACTAGGTTTAAATAAATAAATCCAAATTAATTATGGTTAATCATTATGTTTCAATAATAAACAAAGTACAACACACAAATGACCAACATTTTCCTTAAACTCTCTAATTTGGAAATCAAAAACAATCAAATCACAAAGGAAAAGGACAAATTTATTTAAAACTCGGAAGGAGCTTTACAAAAGGAACAAAAGTTCAAAATAGAATTGTAGATGAAGTAGGATGAGAATAATGAAATATTAATAGAACCATAGACATCCAAATTGAAGATCATTAACATGGAAAAACACAATAAGGATCTAGAAAAGGTTAAAGTTGAAAAGGATTTTTTGTAGGCAACTTTGACGCAAAAAAATGCCAATTATTGGAAGCTTAGGATAGAAAAGGATTTTTTTAATGTGGAACGCAATAAACATAAGAAAGATTATAAGAATACGGAATAGACTCTCTTGAAGTAGTAGAAGGAGCTAGAGAAGCTCATAGAGGATATTGGTAATGTATACCAATCCAAATTGAAATACAAAAGCAATTTGAGCAAAGATAGGCAAAGATGGACAAAAACTTGTAGAAACAAAAGATTATTAATGAAAGGTGTAGTAGATTCTAGAGCAAGCCTAAGGAATCAAACCCTTCAACTATGATATTGTTTTCAAAAGAACAAAGAACTCAAGAAGCAACATTGTTTACTTCAAGTAAAACTCAAGGCATTGACTATGGAAGAAAAAGATGTAAATCTTTGCTGGGATCTAATGCAGGATATAGTCCAAAAGGATATAGGAAAGGTCTATAAAATGTATAAAAGAAATGAAAAGTTCTATAGGCATAAAATATCCCAAATGGAAAAGGTTAGACCATTATTCTAATATGAACTTCTAGCTCTGACTTTAAAACTATAAACTTCAAATGAAGAAGAAGAGAGAGGACAAACTAATGGTGTAGGACCATCAGAGACGAAAATAACAAAAGAACCAATAGACCTTAGGGGAAAAAGAGATTACTCCTAGAGGGAACCTAATGGTATGAAATATATATTAGAATAGACTTTATAACCATTAGAATTTGTTCCACAAAAGGTTAGTTCCCAAGAATATGGATTTACAACCACAAATATAAAAAAAAAATACAAATTAAAGAAGTACATGAGGATCATATTAATGCAACATTCGAGCTGCAACAACAGAAACAGATTCAAATGACATCAGATCTATAATCATAGCAATAGATACAAGTCACATTAGAATTATAACTACAAGAACAAACATCAACAAATTAACAAACAAATGCATAATTGTAAACAAAGGTACAAAAAATACAACAACAAATTTTAAGCACAATCAATATTAGCCTTTGATTCAATGTAAAGTACAGCAAACACAAATAGATTAAACTATAGTACAACAATATCAACATTAAATTTTTTATCCACATGATTAAAATAGTAATTAAGTTAAATTTTTTAACATAATTTGATCCAAAATTCTAGGACATAATTCATAGTATAGGTGGGGTATTGTCAAGGGAGTGATTACTCATTGTAAATAGTTAATTAGTTAATACTTATTTACCTATTTATTTTTATAGGATTTACTAGCTAGTCTACATAGTTTTCATCACCATTTGAATTTGGATTAATCATAGGATTGTTTTAAAATGATCATTTTTGGCAAGACACATCATTATAAATCATTGATTTTTGGGACTATGACCTATTTTATTTTTAAATTGTGTTTTTTTAATAATGTATTTGTATTTTTAACAACATGGTACCTAACTTAGGCTTGGTGTGACGTGGCATTGCCTACGTTTACATATAGGCTTTGACATGACATGTGGAACATAGGTTAGGCCTAAGCCATGCCACATGGCATTTATGTTAGGCTTAAGCCATGCCACATGGCATTTAGGCTAGGATATAACATGGCACATATGCTAGGCCGTGCCATGTGGCACATAGGCTAAGTTTAAACCATCCCACATGGCATTTAAACACAACATAAGATATGCCACATGGCACATAGGCTCGGCCTAAACCATGCCATGTGGCACATAGGCTAAGTTTTAGCCATGTCACATGGCACCCATGTTAAGCCTAGGTCGTGCCACATGACACATAAGCTAGGCTACGACATGGCGCATATGCTAGGATCTAGGCCATGCCATGTGGCATCTAGGCAAGGCATAGGACATGCTTTGTGATATGTTAAGCCTAAGATATGTACCACATGGCATGGCCTAGATCCTAGCATATGCGCCATGTCGTAGCCTAGCTTAACCTAGGTGCCACATGGCATGTTTTAACTTAATTTAAGTGTCACGTGGCACCTAGCATAGCCCATGCCATGCCATGTGGCACCTATGTTAGGCTAAAACATGCCACATGGCACTTAAGTTAGGCTAGGACATGCCATGTGGCACGTATCTTAGGCCTAGGCCATGCCACGTGGCATTAAGGTTAGACTTTTGCATGCCATGTTGCATTTAGGTTAGGTTTATGCCATGCCACTCATCACTTAAGCTAGGTTATGCCATGGCACATATGATAGGCCTAGCCATGCCATATGGCATTAGGCAAAGCTTAAGCCATACCATGTGGCAACTATATATGACATGGCATGTGGCACCTAAGCTATGTTAAGACATGGTGCCTAATTAAAAAAAATTCCACGCCATGTGGCAACATGAATAGATTAGGTGCCACATCATAAAATTTGTTATTTAATAGGCTAGGTTAGTAAGTTGTAAGTTAGGTTAGAAGTGGTAAGTTGAGCTAGGTAGTCATTAGTAGCCCAAGTAGTTGCACAACTAGTTGCAACTACATTGCAACTAGGTTGTAACTACAAAATTAGTCCATATGTTTTGCCTCCCATTTTAGTTTTGTCAACTACATAAGAGGTGACCTAGGAGCATAATGTATAAATTAAAATGTAATTGCATTTTAGGATGAACTACTAAAAAAGGTTCAATTTTAATTAAACCCAAAATATATATATGGTTTTTTTAGTCAATGCCATGTGGCTTAAGTCTAGGCCTAGCCTAAATGGTGTAGGTCTAGACCTAGCCTAGGTGCAACATGGCTTAAGTCCACGCCTAACCTAGGTGATTACCTAGGCTAAGCCTAAAAGTGACATGTGGCATATGTCTACACCTATGTGCCACATGGCATATGTGTAAACCTAAATAAGATTAGGTGCCATGTGGCATATGTTCAAACATAGGTGTCATACAAAACTATATAGGTGCCACGTGGCATAAGTTTAAGTGAATGCCACGTGGAAAAATGCAATTGGTCATAATATAGTTGCAAGATCGTTCATGTATACATTACATGGTGGCCATATATGCATTCGATGAAAAAATACTTCATTCGTTGCATGCAATTGGTTTTTGCATGCAACTTATCGTTTGTTACTATAACCAATTTAGTCATAATTGTTGCTTACAACTAAAAATTAATTACAAATGGCAATTGCATGTGATGGTATTTCTATTAATGAAAAGGTCCAAGGTAATAGCAGAAGCCATTTTTAATTTCAAAACTTAAGTGAAGGTAGTTAAACAAAAGGTAATAATGCTGGAGGTGGTAGTAGAACAAATGGAGGTGTTAGATGAGGAGAAAGTAATTGTCATTAAAAAATAGTACTTGCAAGTTGAACAAGTTGCCTAACTACATTCGAAAAGGGTAGATAATGACCTTAAGAAATGTTTAACGAATAACAAGAAAGATATGAAAAACTCACCTATTGATTAGATTAAACGAAAGATGTCGTCACATTAGTGGAACACAAGTGTTGAAAGGTAATGTTCTAAAAGCCCAAATGGATGAATTGCAATTTGGTGATAAAAGTCTTTGAAAGGCAATTGATGTACAAATTAAGGAAGGCATTGAGATGAAATACAAAATTACTACCTTAAAAGAACATCTATAAATGAAAAAGGGTAGATAAAAAATCATTCCTTAATAAGTTGAGTGAATTGAGTGATGAGGCATTTACCCTTAGGCATCAACAAGGCATTGTTATAATATAACATGATCATAAGGAATATGTATTATTGTAGAGATTACATCTATCGTAGGGGATGGTAGTCCCCTTAAAAGCATGATTTTAAATTGTTTACGAGGACATTAATGCCAAAATTGTAAGATTAGCTACTTAGATGGAAACATAGGGCATTGAAAGCAATTGTGGTAAATTCATGATTGGTAATGATTCAAAAAAAACAATGACAAAGTATAATGCTCTCTTAAAGGAGCATACCCTCTTGTAGTTTGAAACATTAGCATGGAAGTAGAAGATCGAAAAGAGGGAGGCTAACTGGAACAAGTTCAAGTGGGAGTTGAATGCCTTTTCAGATGTTGCTCCCCTCCCTGCACTAGTAAATGAGGTAACCTATCGTCTATAGGTGGCTACTTACAAGATAACCTTCCTAGATTTCAAGGTAGGCATGATGCCCCCTGATACCTCTAATAGCTCTAATGGTAGCAACACATAAAGTACTCCACAACAAAAGTATACCTTCCAAACACCAATGGGAATAATAGGTCCTGACAAATATTAGTGGAAGGTAGAACTATTATCTCCCCATAAAAGGTAGTAAGTAGTACCACATCCTTTGAATTTCAATCCACGCAATGAAGATTATGGGGACATAATCCAAGGTAGAGGGGGGATAATGTTAAAGGTAGAAATTCCTAGGCTGATTAGTGCCATAAGCATCCTAGTAATTAGTTAGTTTTTGTTGGTAGATATTTACCATCCTTTACCTAAAGGATGAAGTTAATGGTGATTGAATAATTCACGTAGACAAGTGGTTGCTTGTAATACACCAATCACCTAGGGTGGATTTTTTAGAAACTATTAGGATAAGGACCTATTTTCATGGGAGTAATATGGACCTTGTGTGGTCTTGAGAGGAAAGGGGGTTAAAAGGATAAGAGAATGATTGTGATTCATTCCATATTGTATTTGAAATTAGAGTTTTCTATGATATCCCTCTCTTGGGAAGTGTGGTGTGTGTAACAAGAAAAAGAAGGAGAGAGTATGGAAGCATGTTGTACCTTGGTTATTGCAATAGAAAATTGTTGATGTAACATATTGTCTTCTTAGTGTTTTATTTTACTTGGAATATGATGGATAGTGGGGGAGAGTAGTATGTTTGTGTTTTGTTATGTTTTATGTATTAGTTTTATGTTTCTTATACAAGAATAATAGGATATTCATTTAATCTTTTAATCTTTGGAGTAAAAAATACCTTCTACCATATGACAATAGCTACCATTATATGGCAGTAGTAGGGAAGTAGACCTAGAATTTTAATATGTAAAGCAAGTGGAAAGTTGTTGCAAATGGTAAGCAATAGCTACCAAGGATTTGTGTGTTATGAATGAAAGGTGTCACCACTAGAGGGTATGCGTGCATTATAAAAGGTAAACAACTATGGAAGGCTTTGCAAACCCACTTGATATCATTTTAATTCATTGGAAGTATTTATCTAGGATTCGGAAAATAGCTACCTCCCAATTTCTTTATCCCATTCTTTCCACACCCTTGGAATGGTTTATAGTTATGATGGTAGGGCTTTTCTTAAAGGATAGTCACTATCCTCTTCTCTTTTTCTTCACATAGATTTTAATTTACTTATCATTTGAATAGTTGTACTAAAGTAAATATTTGAAAATAATATCCTTGCAAGTGGAAATACTTTGAATCTGTTTCCTCAACATTGCATTCATGAAGACAATAATGTTCAAGGATCGCATTTTCACCCTTCTACACATGTCTTTGCCTTAAAAAACAAGAAACTTGTATTAAGACAGTGTTTGCAGTAAAGGTGATTATATATTTTTAAAACCTCAAAGTTTGAACATGCCATAATCCTTTGATATTCAAGGCAAATAATTTCCTTATAAAGCAAAATTCCTATTTTCAAACATGGGTTTTGTTGCAAAAAATTTATAAACTTTTCCAATTTCATTTAATGTGTGTGAACCAATCCCAAGGGTACTAGCTACTGTTTAATGTAATTTTTGTTGCCATGACCATGCTTATTTATATAGGTGACACTAATTTTGTTACGAATGGGGTGATGCATGTATGTGGGTTTTTATTTAAGGTTAAAATTGGGATTTTTGGTGTAAGGTTAAGTTTTTTTACATTGTAAACTGATGGAAGTTTGATTATAAATACATGTTTGATTTTTTATTATTGTTTGCAGGCTCAAAATTTTGACTCTAAGTTGATGCATCATGGGGATCACATGTGAGTTGAAATTATTAGTGTGTTGCGGCCATTCCTAGCCTTTGCACCATCATTTTAAAAGTGTGTTATTCACAATATGCTGGTTTTTCTATTCAACCCACATTTTAAAAACTTGTAGCTCATATGAGATTATGGGGCATTGAATTAGCCATGCAAGTTGTTACAAAATATGACCATGAAGTTATTTTACAAATGTTATTAATTTTCTATAAAGCTTTAAGTATCTACACCATGAACAAAATAATTCTTAATATATCATATCTTGTTCATAAAATATTGGGCATTATTGGATCACGAATTGAAATCTCAAAGATTTCTAGTATGGTGGGTGTCATCACAATTTTGAGATGCTATTGGCTTGGGATTGAAATTTATATAAATTGGTTTTAATTATGAAAATTTAGTTAAATGATCCTAGTTTTGAGTTTACAAATGAGCTTAAATTCATTGAAGATACATTAATACTTGAAGATAAAATGGTTTTTAAAAATGAAAACCTTATTATAAATTTTAATCTATTTGAAGAAGACATTAACATCTTTTGGTGTTGAAGGGTGAAAATTCCAAGATAATTGTAGATGCAAATAATCTTATGAAAAACAACAAAGGAAGTACTTAATTTCATTTATGTTTTGGTTATGGGTTTTTGTGATTTGTTGGTTGCAAGTACCATAACCAACTTAAAAGGCATAATGGCTCAAATCTATGTTGTGTTTTTGTGATTTGTTGGTTGCAAGTACCTTAACCCTAAGGGATATAATGTTTCAATGATGAGCAACAAAAAACATGAAGCACCATGAAAGTTTTTAGAGCTTCGCAATAGGTCAAAGCATAGATGTAAATGTGTGTGTGTGTGTGTGTGTGTGTGTGGTGTTAACTATCAATGTTGCTTGTGAGGTCCATGGCTTTTTGTTGGGGTGCCTATTTTGCAAATAATAAGGATTTAAGGTATACAAAAGATCTAGCTAAAGTTATTAACACTTTTGAGTAAAGTGTGAAAGTTGAATGCATGTTTTTATGAAGTTGATGTGGGGTTTGATGTTTGTTGTAAAATTAATTGGGGTTGCAAAATATTTCATTTTGTTGATGTAAGTGTGTTAAATGAAATTCAATGCAACATCAACTTTTTGAAAGATCTTCAATGTGTGATTGCTTGGAATGTGTTTTCTTTCTTCTATGTAATTTTTAAATGCATTCTACACATACCACCAATTTTCATGTGTCCATTTGTTAAGACTAAACTCAAGGGAACTAGTTGACTATGCCATCAACATTTTTTTTGGGATCGATGACTCTAACTTGTTGGATTTGTTTCATAACCTATAAGCTAAAATTCTATGGTTATTTACCTTAAAACTTTAAGAATGAAAAGATAGTTATTGAAACAAAATTAGAATACAAGTACAAAACTTTCTATTATAAATTAAAACATTTTTGGTAAGTTGTGTGCATGACATTTTTATGTTCACACACATCTTTGGTTTAAACATATTTTTCTTGAAAATGATGTGAATTATGACTATATTCTTTTATGCACATGTTTGGTTTCATGTCTAATGGGCATTGTTTTTTCCATACTCAATACCCATGTTCTTGTGCGAAATGATTGATGAACTCGTGTTTATGCCCAAGAGGCATATGTTTCTTGTACTTGGGCCCTATGAACTTCACAAATGGATCTTTTAATGTCATGCCCCCCTAAATGCATGAAATAAATATTTGGCCAACACTAATTTTAACCCAAAAATCTAATAATTGCCCAACATTGGATAATATTAGTGCTAGCTAGTTTTCCCATATTAATAGATACTAAGTTGATATTAATTTGGACATTTAAAAACAAATTGGAGGTTTTTTGGATGTGGTTTTGAGCCCATTTTTTCACATTTCTAAAAATGTGATCCTCGTTTTGGCACAATTTTTAAAATTCAAAAACATCCAAGACAATTTCAAAATCAAGTACAATTCCATGCACACATATTCATTTATCCAAGTTGGAGATTATATTGGTACTTAGTTTTATGACAAATTAAAACAAGTGGTATTATATAGGTATGGAATTTTATAACTCAATATAATCAATTATTTATAAAGTTCACTCAACTTGAAAACTTTTCAAAAAAAAGTTTAGTTTGCCTATCCAAATATCTTGAACTAAGGTTCAAGAGTTTTTTAGTGGTTCCAATTTTGGTTTAACAAGAGGCTAGAATTTAATAATTCATTTCTTGTGCTTGTTTAAATGTAGGGGGTGCCTATTCAAGGTTGGATCACAGGAACCTCAACCTAGGGCTTAACCTTATAAACTTTTTTTAAAAAAAAGATTTAGGTCAAAGTGTAACCCTAAAATAGGTTACATCCACTTTTGGATGTCCCTGATCAGGGAAGTTGTTTTTTTTTTTTTTGGGGCTAATTAAGCCGTTTGTTGCATGAAGGCTACTTTTGCTTTGCTTCTGCATTGGAGTGTTGTTGATTTTGGAGAAAGGAGCTGTACAGAAGGATTTGCATGGCGGCTACCTTAAATGAATGGGGAACTTGCATGGCCGCTCCGAATGATGGCTAGGGTCGGCGATGCAATTAAGGAGGAGGCGGTTCTGGAGCGTGAAGGAGAAGACAAGAAGAATTCTGGGACGGAAAGAAGAAGGCGGAATGGACTAAAGAGGAGATAGAACAGACTGGAGGGGAATGGTCTGAATCGGTAGAGGGAGTGAGAGAGAGGTCAGAGTGGGACAGAAGAGGAGATGGTTTTCTTTTGGCTGTTGATTAGCTGAACATTTTCCGCTGCGCTTGAGCTAGTCGGCAGTTAGTTATCAGATGTTTAGAGACAGGAGACGAGAGCTTCTGGAGGTGGGTAGTGTTGAATCAGAAATCTGGTACTGAAGTTGATTAGCACTGGACTGTTCTTGCAAGTGCATAGCTAAGATATCTAGGTGTTGAGTGAACTGAACAATGCCTCTGTAGCTGCACTCGGAATGGAGTGATATGTGTCTGTGAAACTCTGTAAATAAAAGGACCGGAGTTGGGAAACCATGGCAGGAGTTGTGTTTGAGAGTTGAAAGCATTATGTGACCTGTGTGTAGGACCGCGGATAGCATGAGTTCCTGGGTTGTTATGTTGAGGAGTGTTTGCTGAGAATCTGAAGTGTGAAAGATCTGCACTCACAACAGAGGTCGGAGATCAGAAGTGATGGTCGTCGGGAATGTTAGTGTCCGATCTAGGGTGTCTGGTGTTTGTATGGCGCCCTTCCTTTTTGGCTACAAAAGGACCTTCAAATTGTTGGTTCTTTGTAAAACTTCATTAAAGCTTATGCTTCTTTAAAAAAATTAAAATCATAAAAGAATGCATAAATGTTTTTACAATCATATTTTATTTATTGCATTAACCATATTTGGTTAGATTTTTTATGTATGATTGCCATTTTGGCTAGAGCACAAAATCAACAAAAAAATTAAATTGAAGTTAGTTGAAATGTTAAGCTACTATAAGCAATCAATTTTTAGAGGAGATCCTTTGAAGTTGGCATTTTGGGGGGACTATTTGGTAATTAAATATATTAATTGTTTTCTTAAATATGCAATTATTATATATGTCTATGATTTATTTGGATAACATTCAAAATACCAATATAAACAAGTCAGAATAATGTTGAACGTCAAATGGGAAATAAATAATCCCTAAGGCTTGAAAGTTAGTAAGTTCCCCATTAGTTTGCATTTAGATTTTGCCCATGGTCACTACCCCATTCAAGCAAAAACTCCTAGAACAAAAGCCTTGACCATTTGAAATTTCAACAACCCATCCATTGGGGTACAATCACGTTTGCATGAAACACATGTAGTTTTTATATATGAACTTGAAAATGTTTAACTATAAGAAAATTGAATAGTCTTTTGAAGAAAAAAAAAACATAACCATTTCTACAAGAGGCATGATTTGCTACTTCCAAAAACCATTTGTAGGAACAATGACCTTTCTCCATTTATATATATATATATATGGTTTGATGACTATTCAATCTAATTCCAATATCTTTAATAATGATGCCCCTATCCACAACTAATTCGTAAGTATCATAAATGGTATGGAATTGGGTACCTTTAATTTGGCCGACGTTGTATGTGGTGCCCCTTTGTGCTTGCCAACTTAAACTCCAAGCGCCATGCCAAGCTCCCCATGTCACATAAATTCATTAGCTCCTAATTACCTATGCACCTATAACACACTTAGTTAGTTTCATTGCCCCGACCTTTTAAAATGCTTAGACTAACTACTTAAACTTGTTAATGAAATTAAGTCCTAGTCTAACTCGGAGCAACATGGAGAGTCTTTTGCCCTTAGGGTCCATTGGAACCAACTTTAAGACTTGATCCAAAATGACTTCAACCAAGCAACATCAAATTGTCTTGAGGCCAACCCTTTAATGACCTTGAAGCTTTAAAAGGACATCTCATAATTGTTCAAAGTGTTTTAACAAGCTAACACCTCGAATAAGCTCAAAATAACATTCAATCGTTTGTTGAGGGTTGTTGATGGGTATAAATTTTTAGACTAATTAGTTCCATAAGCCTCCTAATGATTACTAAATTTTAGTGGTAAACTTATCATCCCTTACCCAAGGGCTGAAACTAATTGGATTAGGTAGCTTAGGTTAATGAGTGGTTGGGGGTAATTCACCCAATCATCTAGGAGATTTTTAGAAGGGATTAAAATAAAGGCCCTATTTCTTAGGTGTCAATGTGAGCCTTGTGTGTGGTCTGTGGGAAAAAGGGATTAAAGGATGTGGGAGAGGAAGAGGGATTCATTAGAGACTTGGAAAATGAGGTGAAGAATGGAAAAAAATGTATGTACTTTGTTTGATTTTAATGGAAGATGGTTGAAGGATTTGAGTTTCTTTTGTTCAGTACACTAAAATTGATTCTAGTTCATTAGATTTTGAACAAATTTGGACATTTTTACCATGATGAATATGGTCAACCCTTTAGTGAATGGGGACTAGTCGTTATGGATAGTGAATTAGTCTATTAATACCTAGTGAAATACAAATTTACCAAACCATTTCACTTGCTAGTTAATTAATGAAACAACATGGATATCAATTAATTTTAATTATTTAATATTATTGATAATTTCATGATTTTTAACCTATGAATTATTGACACACGTCACTACCTATGTTAGGTTAGAAAACCTAGCCTAAGTACATAGACCACATAATGAATTTAAGTACGCACCTACTCTACTTTAATGAACTACAAAGGAAAATATTCAGTCAATTTACTATTGTTGACCATAAACACACCATTTGTGAGATTTGATCCCTTGACCTTTAGAATGGAAACAAAACCCCTATAATCAAATCACCACACTTATTGTTGTAATGTGGTACATTGCACTCTATTTATCAAATACGTCATTTCAAACATTACAAAAACATAAACTTTGAAAATTCATATCATATTGAGATTTTGTCCAATTAAATTATTAAAATTTTATTTTATTATTTCTCAATAATGTACATAGTTACATTTATTTTCTTTTGAAAGATTTAAATTATTTGAACAAATGTTTTTTTGAATATCACTATTCAATAACATTTCAATGATCATTCATTTGAAAAAATTAATGTTCAATAAATGGATTTTGTTTTGTTAATATAATAATACTACCTATGTTAAGTTACTTTTTCATTATTCTAAATTATTTCACCCTAAATTATTTATGGTTTTTTTAATTTGTTGTTTTTCTTATTTCATGTTAGGTTGTTTTCAATTATTTTAAGTTATTTTGGGTTATTTTAAATTATTTCACCTTAGGCTATTTTTAATTATTATAAGTAATTAAACCTTATCTTATGTTATTTAAAATTATTGTAGGCTATTTCACTTTAGGTTATTTGCGATTATTATAAGTATTTAATTATTATTTTAATTTATTTCATCTTAGGTTATTTTCGACTATGTGAAGTTATTGTTGGTTACTTTTGGCTATTGAAGGTTATTCACCTTATGTTATTATTGGTTACTTTAGGTCATATTACCACAAGCTATTTGTGGTTATTCTATTGGTGGTTATTTTATTGGTGTTTATTGTTGGTTAATATATTAGTGGCTATTGTCAGTTATTATACTGGTGTATATTATTGGTTATTATATTAGTAGCTATTGGTGGTTACTCAATTGGTGGTTGTTGATGGTTATTCTATTTGTGGTTATTGGTGGGTATTCTATTTGTGGTTGTTGATGGTTATTCTATTTGTGGTTGTTGATGGTTATTCTATTTGTGGTTGTTGATGGTTATTCTATTTGTGGTTGTTGATGGTTATTCTATTGGTGGATATTGGTGGCGATTGGTTATTCTTTTATTGGTGGTTATTAGTGGTTATTGGTGGTTATTATTGGTTATTATAATAGGGGTTATTGGTGGGTATTGGTGGTTATTATTGGTTATTATAATAGTGGTTATTGGTGGGTATTGGTGGTTATTATTGGTTATTATAATAGTGGCTATTAGTGGGTATTGATGGCTATTTAATTGATTATTTTTTATTATTATTATAGGTTGTATTATCATAGGCTATTGGTAGTTATTTCATTATGGGTTATTATAATTTCCTTTCATAGGCTATTGTTAATTATTTTAGGTTATTTTACCTTAAGTCATTATATTTTATGTTAAATTAAAAAATATATACTTAAAATAAAATAATTTATAATAACATAAGGTAGAATGACTTTGAATAACCTAAAGTATAACTTGAAATAACATATATTAATTTAAAATTAAATAACTTAAGGTATAACCTAAGGTTAGTTGAATAATTTAATTTAAAATAAAATAAAATAAAACCCTATAATAAGCTAGTTAGGACATGAAGGTAAAATAAATCATAATAATTTATAATAAATTAGGGTTTTAAGTTTAAATAACTAAGGTGGCCTGAGATAATATAAGGTACGTCATAAAGTAACATGAGCTATTTAAAACAACATAAAAATAAACTTATTTATCACAATTAATTATAATAGTGAATTATGTCAATTAATAATGAAACACAATGTTTACATAATGATATTATAATGGATTAACTTTAATTAGGGTTAAATCATTAAAATGCATGAACTTATTTCATTTTAAAAGTCCCATAGTGATTTTGGTTAATGAACTACACCCCACTTTTGTATTAGTGGTTGCATTGTTATTGTATTATATGTGGGAGGTAAAATAAGTTATGTTAAATAAGTAAGATGCTTCCTTGAGTTAATATTTTTGCATTTTTTTTAAGACAAGAGGGTAACATTTAGTCTTTAGTTGTGGAAATCATGGGGAATATACTAATGAATTATTGCCTACATGTTGGAAAATATTGTTGTAAGCAAAGGCAAAAGTTTGAAGGGAAGACAACTGGTTGCAAACGATACAGAGCAAAAAAAGAATTTTTCTTAGGTTGAAGGTGGCATGTAAAGCCACTAAAGAACTTGTAGGCATGGGGGAGGAGGGACAAGAGTGGTAGAAAGGTCTACAAACCCCTTAGGCAATATCTTGGGGTGTTGAAGGTACTCCAAAATTAGGGAGAATAATTATTTTCAAGTTCTCCCCCTTTTTAATTGTTAATTTCCTTACATTCTAATCCTTACTCCCTAGATTATATTACTTGTAAGAGGGTAGGTTTGATTGTAGACCCTTATATTTCTTATTTTTCCTTGTATGACCTCTTACTTATTACTTGAATAGTTGTCGTAAAGTAAATTAGGGAAGGTAGTTCTTTTTATGGAATAATAAGGTGTCAACCTCGCCCCTTGGAGGACGGTAATGATTGAAGGCCGTAATTTCACCCTTTAACAAAGGTTTTAAGGTGGTAGTGCCTCACATTACAATCTTGAGGATCACTAGTAGTTATCCTTTTAACTAGTGCAAGTTGAAGTTCATTACCTCAACCAACCTGAACTCTTAAGCTTGGGTTCCATCTGATTTCTTGCATCACAAACTTATAATACCACAAAATTTCAATGGAACCCATGCAAAAATAATACAACAATATGTTTATGCAAAATTCGTGGGTTTCAAAACACAACAATGGCATAAAAATATATGTCTTCTCTACTTGTGATATTTTGATGTGAACCACATACGATTTACATTTTAATTAAGTCCATGCAATTATCATGATGTGATTTTGGATAAAACTATGTCATTTTTGTGCATTAAACATGAACATTCATGTATGTCATTCAAAAACAATGTTTCATTTGTTTGAATGTTCTAAATATTGAATACGCACAAATATCATTAATATTAACTATAACACAAAATTAGTGTGATTTTTGTTATGAACCTATGAAAACCAAATTTCACATGAAATTTGTACAAACCTATGACGCTTAATAAGTTTGTGATATGAGGATTCGAACCTTGCGAAGCCATTTTTAACTTTAAACCTCCCATGCCACCTTAGTGCCCTTAAGGTGTTCCCAACATGAGGCCCATTATGCCTAAATCATATTTAAGGTGAGGACATGTCATTCACCTTCACCTTTTGGAGGTCTATGTATTCATAAATGTTTTTAATAACATGTTGCCCTTGTCATGGCCAATCCATCTTTCTACCACCTTTAATTCTCAAACCTTCTAGAGAGTAATTAATTCTTAACTTAGGTTTATTTTGTGTCCCAGATATATATCCATGGGATGCAAAAGGAAACTTGTACAACTTTTGTGTCTATTCATGTTAGTTCCCTAAGTTAAATTAAATCCCTTTTGGATTCTTTTTTATAGGTGACATTCCCCCCTTTTTGGGCACCTTCAACTATTTGAGGGTTAAGCATCATGTTTAAGCTTGTTTTCTTGATGACCATAACCCTAATGTCGTTAAAGTTTTATAAAATGCGCCAACAAATAGTGTTGAATTGGGCTTAACCAATTTGGGTTCATTTTGCCTTAAAAAGACATGGTTCACAAGGCCATGTATTGGAAACGTTGCCCCCACAAGCTTATTTTGATTTTGAAAACATGCCATTTAATGCACACACATCACTACCACAATCTCATCTAATTGAACCTTTAGAGGTTTTTCTTTCAAATCTAAAATCCAACTCCTTAAGTTTGTTTTTGTTGGTTGCCATCATTTCAACCCTTTCACTTACTTCTTCCATGGAACAACCCTTATTGTATATCATGATCTTAACCTATATGCAAAGCTTCTTTCGCCTTGGTTAAATAGACATCTCTTTTTAGAGATATTGCTTTCACCTCCCACTTTAAGAGGAGGATGTTTTCATCAACATTGATGTGAAGTGTTGGACTTCTCTTTATGTGCCTTGTTTTTTCCCATTTCATGTCTTCATTCTCGTTCAAACCTTTCCACCATTTTTGGCAAATGGTCTAAATGAACGAACTTCACCCATTGTGATTTTTTAAGGTAACATTGTTTCCATTTAACTAGGTATTGTTTACTAATTTGCCTAGTTTGCCTTGTTGCTAAGATGCACTTCACTTCCCCAGTAAGCTTATCACTAGAAGAAATCTTGTTATTTTCAACAATCATTTTGCAACTACAATTTGATTGTTGTCCAAACCCACTACATTTGCAAGTGTGATTTTTGTAATACTATGTGTCCATGTATTTTGCAAGTATATACCGCTAAATGTGCAACTAAATGATGGGTCCAACTAACTATTAGTTGAATAGGTAATTGCATGATATGACTACAAAAGTTTTAGGTCAAAATGTAGATGAAATTTGACATATTTTGTTCATTTTCTCTTGTCTATCCACTTATGGATGAAAGCTAAATTACATGTGACAACAATTATAATTTTTTTACAACTATGGATAGCATAAGTTGTTGACTATTTCAAATTAGCCTATATGGTGCACATGGGATTTCCATAAAATTTCAACATAAATATAAATTTATTTCAATGCATTTGAAATAAATTAACCATTTCAATTTTGGCTATATATCACCATGACATCGTCTTTTCTACCAAATTGGTTAAAACTTTTTTTTTGTGGTAGCTAGATTTTTAACAACAAATAAATTAGGTTTTTAAATATTAATGAATTAGATAGGTTAGTTAGTATGTAATAAGAGGATAGGTAGTAATAAGTAGTAGGTAGGTAGGTAGGTAAGCAAAGTGAGAGGTATTTTATTATGTGCATATATATGATATTTGAAATAATAATAACACACTACAAGAATTCATGGCTTTTCAAGCGGTCCAACTTGTGCCATGTCCATTTTGACTAAGAAATTGGTCAATTTGATTGAACGCCCCCAATGGTTAAAATGACATGTTTCTTTTGATTGGTTTATTTGATTTAAATGACCTTTTTTACTACTTGGTCAATGTGACCAAAAGTGAACCTTTTTAATCAAAATGGACATGGGTAGTTAAATGAAACACATTATCAATTAATATTTATAGTCAAATAGGACAATATGTGTACACCTTTAATAAAAAAAGACAAAGGTGTAGTCAAATGTGACATGGAGCCAAATGGGACATGTACAACCATAAATGTTGAAAAAGAAAATATTACATACATGTGTTTACAAGTTGTAGGTAAGTCACATATAAATAAGTAATTAGGAAGTAGGAAATTAAAGTAGGGAAGGTAGGTAAAATGGTAGGTAAAAAAATGATAGGCCTAGATTAACATAGGTACATTTATGTTTACATGAACCTAGGTTGTATCTTAGGTGAGCTTACGCTAGGCTAAGTAGGCCTTCATTTGCATAGATTTGGTAGCTAGGTAATGTAATGGTATTGATGTAGGTTATGTAAGGCCAATGTATGTGAAGCTATCTATAATTAGGGCTTATATAGGTCTACATAGCTCATATTTAAGCTGACATAACCCTTCCATAAGCCTACAATATAACCCCTACATAGCTTACATATATAGGCCTATATAGCTTCTACAATATATAACCCCAATAATATTGGCCCTTATGTATGCCTAGGTACCGCCTATGTACTCCTAGCTACATATATAATTTTTACATAGGCCTACATAACCTTGCAGAGCTTAAGTAACTATGCCCTACTTAACCCCTATAAAGGTCCCTATGTAAGCCTATTTAAGTAGCTGATAGATAGACTTGATGTAGGCCTACAAAGTGTGCATAACCCTTATATAGCCCTACATAGCTCTATGCCTAGACACAACCCTACATAGCCTAACATAGCCCTTTCTTAGACATTACCTAGGCTTATGTATAGCCTACATAACCTTTAAATAACCCTACATAACCCTTACTAATTATGCCTAAACATCACCCCTACATATCTTTACATAACCCCTAAGTAGCCCAAAAACATAAATACCTCCTATTTAAGTCAACATATATAGCTTAACATAACCCATACTTAGACCCTACCTAGGTCTACATAGCCTTGCATAGCCCTTAGATACGCCTAGGAAGCCCATACATACCTCCTACCTAGGCCTACATAGCCTAACATAGCCTTTATTTAACCCTACCTAGCCTACATAGTTTAACATAGCCCTTACTTGGACCCTACCTAGGCCTACATAGCTTACATAATCTTTACATAAACCTACACCAACATATATAGTCTAATATAACCATTATTTAAACCCTACCTAGGCCTACATAGCCTACATAGCCCCTAAGCAAGCATGGGAAGCCCATACATACCTCTTACCTAGGCCTACACAGCATAACATAGCCTTTATTTATCCCTAAGTAGGCCTACATAGCTTAACGTAGCCCTTACTTGGACCCTATGTAAGCTTACATAGCTTACATAACCTTATATAGCCCTTATGCCTAGACATAACCCTTACATAGCCCCTAAATAGGTCTAAGTAACCCATAAATACCTCCTACTGAGGCCAAGATATATAGCTTAACATAGCCTCTATTTATACCCTACCTAGGCTTACATAGCTTACATGACCTCTACATATCCTTACATAGCCCTCAAGTAAGCCTAGGTAGCCCATACCTACCTCTTACCAAAGCCTACATAGCTTACAAAATCCCTACATAGCCTTACATAGCCCCTAGAAGTAGGTCTAGGATGCTCACATATACCTCCTACCTAGGCCTACATAACCTAAATAGCCTTTACTTGACCTTACCTAGGACTACGTAACCTAACATAGCCCCTATTTAAGTCTATATCTAGCCAGTACAAAGTCTTGTATAGTAGCCTAATATAACATAGTCTAGGTTAGTACTTATGCATATGCTAATATATTATATAGCCCGTGTTGGTGTAGGTTATAGCCTAAGCTAGTTAGTATAGAGTACATAGTATAGGTAGCCTAACCTAGGTATCCTAGTTAGTATGTTTGACCTTTCTACCTTCCCATGTCCCTATCTTCCTCCTATCTACCTTTGTAAATAGTGTAAAAGAAATTGAACAGGTTTATTACAATATGTTCACGAATATTTTCACCTTATGAATGGTAAGGACTTCACTTTTCAAAGTGAAAGTGAGGAGTTCAAGTCCCACACTTGCAATCAAAACCACTACCTTAGCTAGGTGGCTTAGCTAATTATTCAAGTGGGTAGCCTAGGCAAGGTGGCCTAGCTACCGAACCTACAAAGGTTGAGTGAGTGGCCTAGCCACCTACCCTACCTAGCTCAAGTGGGCAGCCTAGCTACCTAGCTTACCTAGCCTAGGTAGCTAGGTTGATAACTAGGCAAACTTTATTAATAATATAAATAAATTAAAACTTAAATTATTCATTAGTTATTAGGGTAGGTAGGTTAGTAAGTACAATAACTAACTAGTTAAGAGGTAGGTAGGTGGGTAGGTGGGTAAATAACTAAAATTTAATTACCAAAAAAACTACAACCCAAATTTTGGACAATCGATCAAAATGACCCAATCAAAAAGACCTACTCAAAATAACCTAGTCAAAACAGATGTGTTCAATATGACTTGTCTAAAATAACTTCAAGTCAAGTTGAACATTTGTCATTTTTGGGTTTTTTTACCAATTTTAAAGTCAAAAAATCTATGAATTCTTGTAATGACAATAAATTAAGTAGGTTAGGTAATAGATAGTAGGTATGTAACCTAGGTAATATTAATAAGTAGGATAGGTAGTAGGTAGTAAATAACTAAGTTAAATAATAGGTATTTTATTGTGTGGATATTTCAAAGTATTTTTACATTAATTAATTCATAATATGGTAGATTAGTTTATAGGTAGTAGGTAGTAAATAGTTAGGGAAAATAGTAAATATTTTTAAGTTGTGGATATATGATTTTTTTTGTATGTGACAAAAGATGTGATAATGTTGTAGTGTTTCCATTTCATTAGAATTTATCTCATATCCTTTGTTTACAACTTCAATCTTGTAAAGTATATAAGTAGGTGAAAGAATGGACTAGATTCATGGTATGCACTATAAGCATATTATATGTGCTATATGAGATGACTCAATCAAAAGGCTTGTCTCCAACAAAATTAGGATCCTACCTTCCTACTTAGCGTATGTTAGGTAATTTGTTCTACCCTAACCTAGTTTAGAATAGGTTACCTATTATAGTTTAGCCTACACTACTATAAAATGTGGGTGTAGTTCACTAGTCCCCATTCACTAGACCAATGAATTCATTGTTTTTTCATTGGACCTTGTTCATTATAACCAGTGAATCCAATGAAATTGCTTGGTGTACAAGGGTACCTTTTGTTGTAGTGCTAGGATAGATTAGAATGAATTGATTATAATAATTAATAATTATAGTTATAATAACTAATTATTGTAATTTAAATAAATTATTAATTAAACTATAATATTTATATTTTGAACGAATGGAAAATTACCACATGTTTTATGGCCATTGGCTTTTTAAACTACCACGTGGTAAAATCTTAACCACCCATCAATGGCACATTTGGTAGCATGCAACTATCCCAAATGTAATCGCAAATTGGGGTTTCACATCATACTAAGAAGCATCCATAACAAAGGATGAAAATTTATGGCTTAGTTGTAAAATTTGTGACTACACTTTCTAATTCATGGACATGTCATGTTTTTTGCGACTAACTATCTTATGATACTTGTCTTAGGTGACTAGGTTGTTTTTAATCACGTGTCCATTATAAAGTTGCAAATCTAGTTGTTGATTTCCAAGTTTCTTCTAATGTATGCTCAATGAAGTTGAATCCCAAGTGATAGGCCTACTTCCAATCTTTCCTTTATTTGTACTCATGAATTAGTTTCAATTTGGACACATGGGACATCAAATGGGCTACCAATGTAGTTGGTAACTACAAAGTACACACATTTAGGTGCAGTTTATGAAACACTTTACAAGGACCTGCGTATTTTGGAATAAACCTATTCACCAAGGTTATGGACATTTTTAAGTCTTGAATGTTTAACCACACTAGGTCACCCACTTCAAACCCAATATGTCGTCACAACTTGTTGGAATGTTTCCCATAACTTGCATGTGCTTTCTTTAAGAGCTTAATGGTTTATGATTTTTTCTTTTCACAATCCTTGGCCATTTCTTTAGCATCGTTATTACCCTTGCGATGGGTATTTATTGTTTTAAGAATGGTTTAAATCCATAAGTTGTTTTGTTTCAATTCCCAAGGCCAACTCATTTTTAGTTCGATTAACATAAAACTTGTTCATTTTGAATTTTTTGCAAAACAAACTTCAAGTGTTTTACATGTTCTTCCATAGACTTGAAATAAACCAAGATGTTATCTATACAAATGATGATGAACTCGTTAACTTCTCATGGAATATTGAATCCATTAATGTGGTAAAGGTAAATGGGGCATTACGTAGCCCAAATGACATGACTAGGAACTCATAAGATCCATACCTTATCTTTTTTCCACCTTTCCCACACAAACTTTGTAATAACTTGACTTCAACACTAGAAGAAATCGTTGTTGTTTACAACCAACCCATTTGCAATTGGATGTAACTAGTTGTTGCATGCAACTCAAGCAAATTGCATGTGCAACTACATTTGAATTTTAAATATATTTGGTCACCTTTATAACTATGGTTCAACTAATTTTTCCTTCATCCTTTGAAATGGATGATTTTTACATTTCGATTTGTGCAAATATGTGATTATACATACAATATTATATATATATTTATTTTGTACCAACATGTTACGAAATAACTTGAACTCCAAAGCACAATTTGGCTTTATCTACTTAAACCAAACAATGACCCCTTTCAATTTAGAAGAATATATCTTGTTAATTTCCAAACTAATTTGAGTGAATTTT
This sequence comes from Sphagnum tenellum, assembly GCA_963921925.1. Classification (NCBI taxonomy): domain Eukaryota; kingdom Viridiplantae; phylum Streptophyta; class Sphagnopsida; order Sphagnales; family Sphagnaceae; genus Sphagnum; species Sphagnum tenellum. The sequence continues at coordinate 5,019,718 of OY998160.1, read as the reverse complement.
GTGGCTTTGAATGCGTCAAATGTAGAACTACAAAATATTTTTGAAACTCAAAGACAATAGAGAAATGACTAAAGACCTTCAGCTTCAAATCACAAACTGGTTTTATTAGCCTAAATCAAACAATGACTTCATCATTTCATAAAAACATATCTTGTCCATTTCAAAACCAATTTGAACGATTTTTATTACTTTGGATGCGTTTGTTGTAAAACTACAAACACTTTTTGAGACTCAAAGAAAAAAAAGTAATGACCAAAGATCTTGAATTTCGAATCACAAACTGATTTTACTAGCCTCAACCCAAACAATGACCTTGTCACTTCATAAAAACATATTATGTTCATTTCAAAACCAATTTGAATGATTTTTGTTGCTTTAGATGTGTTAGGTTAGAACTAAAAGAAAAAATTGAAACTCAAAACAATAAATCAATGATCAAAGATTATAACTCTTTATTTGCCTCTTTACACTAGTTGCATCCCAAGTTGTACTAGAATGTAACTATAATCTTTATCCCATATTGGTTGTCATAGTTTTGAAGTTTGTAAACTATTTATTGCTAAATGCCTTTATTCAAGGAACAAGGGGCAATTGGGATGAACAAAAAAAATGTTCAACCTTAAAGGTTAAACCCAATATTTCTTTAATAAAAAGTTGTAAATCTATCTTTTGAAATAAGATTTATAGAATTACTTAAGCCCATTCATCTATTGATGTACCTACTTAGGCCTACCTATACACCTACCTAGGCTTATATATTTACCTACACACTTGCCTAGTGCCATGTTTCAACATCTTATGAACCTTATATTGAACGCCCTATATTTGGGTGAATGCATGATTAAGTGTCTTAATATCGATAGAAATTACACTCCTTATATGTCCATACAAATTTTTTTATAATGATTCAAATGGACATGGTTTTTACATTTTAAAATGTTGTTATTCTAATATTTGAATAATACATGTTCAATCAACTACAAATGTCGCAACCCTACTTTGGGTGAAGTGGGAGGATGAAACTCCCACTCCCAAAGTTGGGGATTTGGGGTCCTCCGAGACTCCCGAATGTTTAGAGTTCGACAGCAAAGGCCAAAACACCTTGCATTGGGGTGTTCTTGGTGTCATTGAAAAGGTCTTGAAGCGCATATATGGAAAATGACCTTGCATTGGTCATTTGGACATCTTCAGCCCAAGTTATGGGCAAAAGAAGGGTTGGGAGTCAAACTAGCAATTTGACTCCCGACCACTAAAAGTCAGGAATCAACCTCTTCCCAACCTCCTAATTGAGAGTGCAATATGGTGTTCGAAAGATCTTGAAGAGAGCTACAACATTGGTTTTGACCTCGTTGCGATCAGACTCTGCAATCAGGAGTTATGAGCTCCCAAAGTTTCGGGACTCCAACTGGGACAGTTTCGGGACAATTTCGGGACTCCAACTTGGGAGTCCCGGGAAAATGTGCCATTTGGATGTAGTCCCTGTGGAGTGGCGCAAAGAATACTATATGGGGGAAGGTGGTGGCTTCCCCCGAGTTCGGGCCGTGGTGAATCTTGTGAGTCAAAGTGCCCGTGGCTTGTCCCAACACCCAAGGGTGTCCCGAATGTGAACTAACCACCGTGTGGTTGGTTTTTTTGGATGTAGAATCAAGCTTGATCTTCTAGTCCCTCTTCCTAGTCTAATCTCGGGACTTCTAGCACGCCCCTCTACCCCTCTATAGTGCTGGAAGTCGAGAGCGCCCTCTTAGTCCCAACTTTCCGCAACTCGTCATAGTTGAACCCTCAAGTGGGTTCAACAAGGGACTTAGGAGCGCGTCAACAAACCTTCCCACATTTATGTGTATTCAATATAATTGATGTCATTTTTGAATTTGGAAGTCACGAAAGGAAAGCCCATAGAGTTTTTAAGAATATTGCCCCATCTAAAACTTTCAAAAACATATGTGTTTAGAACAAAAAAATTGGAAAAAAAAAAAATTACAATTCATGTGGACTTATGAAAATATGGTCAAATTTTAACAATTCAAAAGTCCCTAACTATCAAACGGTTAGGGTTTTTAATAAAATTCATATGCAATTTATATGAATATGAATGGATGAAAAATACAAACATATTGTATGTACAATATGTCACACGCAACTTGTCTTATGCAACTAAAACAAAAATTTGTTGCACGTATCAAGTGTAACCGAAAATTAGTTGTAAATGACAATTGCAAAAGATATATTTTCTATTAATGTAACTTCGATCTAGCTAGAATAACAAACCCCTTTTAAATGATAAAAAAGATCATCAATTTGGGGCAAGGGATAATAAATTTTAAATGTGATTTTGTTCAAGGCACGATAATTTGTGCACATTTGCAACTTATTGTCCTTTTAATGAATGAACAAAATTAGGGATCCATAATGTAACCTTGCTCCATAAAGTCATTGATTTGAGCCTTGAGTTTTTGTAGCTCTTTTTGGTTAAGCTAATAATTTAGAAAGCCAATGTTGACCTAAGTACCATTTTGATCTTATGATCCACATCTTGATATGGAGGAAGCAAATGTTTGGGAAGTTCGTTTGTTAAAATGTCATCCAGAAATTTATTAATTGTGTTAGAAATACAAGTAGGCTATGGCTCAACCCTTTTGGCTTTTGCTTTAGCACTACATCACTCACACACATAAAAACATAAAATGAAGTTTCTTGCAATCCTCACAAGGAGATTAAATGAATACACAACTTAATTAACTAGCATGGTATTCAACCTTTAAACTAACCAACTTATCTATTGACCTAGTTATGATTTTAAAACTTAAATCCTCTTTTCAAAACATCAACATGGTAAGCATAAAAAAGGGGATTGCCTAATATAGCTTCAATGCCATTTAACATGCAAACCATGAAGTTTTCTACAAACTTAACCTTGTTGCATTCCAAAATAACCCTTACCACCATTTCACTTGCTAGTGTTGCAACTCCTTATGTTAATTGGACCTTGATGAGTTTGGCCACCTTTGTGTTTGCAATGCCACATTTGGACTCACAAACGAGGGTGTGGTTCTTTAATCCAGAAGACACATTAACTTGTTGATTCCCAATTCAAACTTAAATAAGGTCAAGTAAGGCCCTAATTTAGCTTCATTTTCTTTTGCAATAAATTATTCTTGCACAAAGTCATGCATGACCTTTTTGCAATCCTTGGCATAATGTCCCAATTCATTATAGTTGAAACACTTGACTTTAGCAACATGGTTTGTTTTTTGCGGGTGCCCCAAGTTGTCTTTTGGTGGTTTTTCCTCCCATTTCTTCTTTTGGCCTCCTTTGAAACCATTAATGGTGTCGCAACCCCACTTTGGATCAAACTCCCACTCCTAAAGTTGGAGATTTGGAGTCCTCCGGGACTCCTGAATGTTTAGAGTTCGATAGCAGAGGCCAAAAAACCTTGCATTGGGGTGTTCTTGGTGTCATTGGAAAGGTCTTGAATTCTAGATGTCTAAAATGCCCTCGTATTGGTCATTTGAACATTTACAGCCCAAGTTATGGGCAAAAGAAGCGCCGAGAATCAAACTGGCAGTTTGACTCTTGACCACTAAAAGTCAGAAATCGACCTCTTGTTGACGTTGAATTGAAAGTGCAACATGGCGTTGGTAAGATCTTGACGAGGGCTACAACTTTGATTTAAACCTTGTTGCAATCAGACTCTGCAGTCAGGAGTTATGAGCTCCCAAAGTCCCGGGACTCTAATCGGGACAGTTTCGGGACTCCAACTTGGGAGTCTCGGGAAAATGTGCCATTTGGATGTAGTCCCCGTGGAGTGGCACAGAGAATACTATATGGGGGAAGGTGGTGGCTTCCCTCGAGTCTGGGCCGTGGTGAGTCTTGTGGTTCAAAGTGCCCGTGGCTTGTCCCAACACCCAAGGGTGTCCCGATTGTGAACTAACCCCTGTGTGGTTGGTTTTTGGATGCATAATCAAGCTTGATTTTCTAATCCCTCTTCCTAGTCTAATCCTGGGACTTCTAGCACACCCCTCTACCCCTCTATAGTGCTGGAAGTCGGGAGCACCTTCCGAGTCCCAACTTTCCGCAACTACACATAGTTGAACCCTCAAGTGGGTTCAACCCGGGACTTCGGAGTGCGTCACTTGGTATCAGAGCTCAAGGCAAAGCTCAACTTGCTTCTTGGAGTGATGATGGCACCCATAAAGACCCACAAGCAACCGCAAGTGTCGCAACCCCACTTTGGCCAAGTGTGGGGGTGAAGCCCAACACTCCCAAAGTTGGGGATTTGGAGTCCTCTGGGACTTCTGAATGTTCAGAGTTCAATAACAGGACCAAAAACACCTTGCATTGAGGTGTTTTTAGTGTCATTGAAAAAGGTCTTGAAGCTTAGATGTCGACAATGCCCTCACATTGGTCATTTGGACATTTGCAGCCCAAGTTATGGACAAAAGAAGGGTCGGGAGTCAAATTGGCAATTTGACTCCCGACCATTAAAAGCTAAGAATCAACCTTTTGCTGACCTCCAAATTGAAAGTGCAATACGTCCTTGGAAAGATCTTGACAAGGGCTACAACTTTGGTTAAAACGTTGTTGTGATCAGACTTTGCAGTTGGGAGTTATGAGCTCCCAAAGTCCCGGGACTCCAACCAGGACAATTTCGGGACAATTTCGGGACTCCAACTTGGGAGTCCCAGGAAAAAGAGCCATTTGGATGTAGTCTCCACGGGGCATCGTAGAAAATAGTATATGGGGGAAGGTGGTGGCTTCCCCCGAGTCCAGGCCGTGGTGTGTCTTGTGGTCCAAAGTGCCCGTGGCTTTCCCAACACCCAAGGGTGTCCCGAAATGTGAATTAACCACTTTGTGATTTGTTTTGATGCAGATTCAAGCTTGATCTACTAAACTCTCTTCCTAGTCTATCCCGGGACTTCTAGCATGCCCCTCTACCCCTCTATAGTGTTGGAAGTCGGGAGCGCCTTCCGAGTCCCAACTTTCCGCAACTACACTTTGGTGAACCTTTAAATGGGTTCACCCCAGGACTTGGGAGTGCGTCAAGATGCGTAGGCCCGACTTTGGTGAGTTAGTGGCGGCCCTCAAAACGGGAGATGCCAAGGGTGAAAGGTTTTAATCGACCAAGCCCGGGAACTTCGATGGTGCTCGCAACCGCAAGGTTGTGGATGTTTGGCTTGCGGAGATGGACAATTACTTACATGCGACCAAGGTTGGACGGAATTCCGCCGTTGAGCTTGCCCAATCCTACTTGAAGGCTATGCTGCCACATGGTGGAGGACGGTCCGACAAGAGGAGGGGAAAAACCATGGCTACATAAGGGGTCGATTCCCGACTTCTAGTGGTCGGAAGTCAAACTACCAGTTTGACTTCTAGCCCTTCTTTTGCCCATAACTTGAATTGCAAATGTCCAAATGACCAATGCAATACCATTTTTGATATCTATGCTTCAAGACCTTTCCAATGACATCAAGAACACCCCAATGCAAGGTGTTTTGGGCCTTGCTGTTGAACTCTAAACATTCGAGAGTCTCGGATGACTCCAAATCCCCAACTTTGGGAGTGTTGGGCTTCACCCCCACACTTGGCCAAAGTGGGGTTGCGACATTTTGGATGCAGAATCAAGCTTGATCTACTAGTCCTCTTCCTAGTCTAATCCTAGGACTTCTAACACGCCCCTCTACCCCTCTATAGTGCTGGAAGTCGGGAGCGCCTTTCGAGTCCCAACTTTTCGCAACTCTACATAGTTAGACCCTCAAGTGGGTTCAACCCGGGACTTGGGAGTGCGTCACTAAATGACTTCTTTTGCCACTTACAAAATTTCATCTACCTCATAATAGAGTCTCACCTCTCAAGTTTCTTTTGATTCCTCCAACCTCTTCCCTAGGATGGGTTTTTTCAAAATGCTTATGCATTTTGGGTTATCTTCTTCCTCTCTTTCATTGAATCAGATGATGAGAATAGAAAAAGATTATTTCCACCACATGGAGCACTTCCTTTGAGAGGCCCTTTATAGGAACCCCTTTTTGATATCGTTTCATTTTCTACACCTTTTGCATAGATGGGCATGACAAATTCTTCCACTTTGCCCTTGGGCACTTTGGAAGCTTTGAAGGCAACAACTAATTTGATTACGACTAACTTGGTTGCCTTTTTAGCCTTGTAGGCCTCCTTCTGGGCTGCCTTTTTTGCTTTAATTATTGCCATTTCTGCTTTGCTCCAACATGAATGCTTAGCCATTGATGATTTTGGAACTACTTCCTCCACCATGTTCCACTTGCCAAAACAAGTTCAAGCTTTGATACCAGATGCAATTCCTTTTTGTGCTTGCCAACTTACACTCCACACACCATGCCAAGTTCCTTGTGTCACCTTGAACTTTTTAGTTTTTAGTTTTTTGTGCACCATATGGCACACTTGGTTAGTCCCATTGCCTCGAACTTTCAGGATAAATTTAAATGAACTCATTAACAAGACTAAACCCTAGTCTAACTTGGAGCAACCCAAAGAGCCTTTGCCCCTAAGTCCCATTAGAACCAGTTCCAATAGTTGATCTGAAAGGACTTCAATTGGGACAATGTTGAATTGTCTTGAGGCCAACCTTCTATTTGCCTTAAAGATTTAAAAGAACATCTTTTAATCATCCCAAATGCTTTAGTGGGCGGGCTAACACTTCGAGTTAGCCTAGGATAACATAGTTTGTGCATAGTTGGAACACTTTTGGTGCATGGGCAAACACATATTTACAAGACTCACCACAGCTTGGACTTGGGGGAAGCCACCACCTTCCCCCTTATAATATTTTCTATGCCTAGCCACAGGGCCAACACCCAAATGTCATTTTGTCCTGGGACTCCCAAGTTTATAGTCCCGAAATTCTCAAAATTGGGACTCTTTCAACTTTGGAGGCCCATAACTTTATGTGTAAACTTCCGATTGAGATAAGGTTTAAAGAAAAGTTATAGCCTTAGTCGAGTGCTTTTCAATGATATGTCTCACGCCACCTACACCCGAGTAAATTGGGGCGATTCTTGACTTTTAGTGGTTGGGAGTTAAATTGACAATTTGATTTGTGGCCCTTCTTTTGGTCATAACTTATGTTTTAACTACCCAAATGGGTCATGCGAGCCCATTTTAAACATCTAACTTTCAAAAAAATTCTAATGATATGAAGAACTATTTAATTCAATGAATTTTTACCCTTGTAATTGCCTTTTGAAGATTCAAGAGCCCATTTGGGATTGTGTGGGTTCATTCTTTCACACTCTCATACAATCCTGGGAGCATGAAATGTGATTCATGGGCTTCATTCTTGACCCATGCCTTTGCAATCCCTTGTTTTGGTCGCAAGCCCAAGGCTAGGGTTGCGACAATACAAAATTCAATATTTTTTGCCCAATAATACTATTATACTTATCATTATTGATAAGTTTGATCCTAACCCAATCCATGTCAACATCAACAAATTGAAACCATACATATTCATTGAAAATACAACTTTATAACCTGTATTAGTTAAATTTAGTGACTTGGTTACAAATGAAATTGTTCAAACATATAAACATGAACCATTACCTATTAAACTTGAAGATCTTCAACCTATAGGGTTTGAACCGGTTAATAATTATTTGAGACATGGAAATACTATAGGAATAAATGTATTTTTTCATTATTATCATGATGTGCCTATTGAGGACAATAATGTAGCTATTCACAATGATCAAGATGACGCATTTTGTGAGACACTTATTGACGTCTATATCCTAAAAGTCTATAACCCTAAAGGTCACATCTATTAACAACCACATGGTTGTTACCAATTGAAACAATATAGAAAACCATCACAACTTTTATTTTTCCTTTTCATTTTCTTAATTTATTCATACTATCAAAGGCCATGAATGATAACACTTTAGAAAATTAAAACAAGAACCAAGGGAAACAAAACTTGAGATAAAAGTTGAAGTTACTAGAAGAGAGTAAGTAAAGAGGGAAAGAACGAAATAGATTAATTGGAAAAAATTATGCATAACCATTGGCTTCGCATGCACCCACAATAGAAGAAATTAATTTTTCTTAGCAAGAATAAAAAAAATAGGGAGTTAGAAGAGGAATAGAAGCAACTTTTAATTTTCTTAGGAAAACCACTACTTCTACAATAACACTAGCATTACAAGTGATTATTATTTCAGATTTAGAGGAGGAGGATGAAATTTTATCTCAACTTGTTGCTAAGGAGCACTTGGAGCAAGCTCCTACATTAAGACATGTGGAAGAAAAAAAGTTACAACCTGTGCACAAGGACAATAGAAAAAAGTTTATCCAAAAACTCTTTGAAGAACTTGTTTACAATGTTATTCGCTAACACCCAAGGTCAAAAACTAAAACCATGATGAAACGAAAAGGCAAATCGCCCATATAAGAATAGGTTGAGAAACATGTTAAGAAGAAAATAATGTCAAAGGTGAAGGAGAGCAAAAAATTGCTATAATGGATGAAGATGGACTCAAACGATCTCAAATGGGCTAGATAAGCTAATTTGGAGGGCATGTTTAACTTATAGTGGACTATGATGTGAGAGGATTTGTTGCAAGATTTTTTACAAACCTAGGAAGCAACAGAGGATGGAAGAATCCAAGGGCAAGTGTGTGGTCAAGAAAATTTGATTAATTAGGTACTTATTCATAAAAACTTGGGAATTCTAAGGAAGGAGCAATAGATGCTACAAATGCAACATTTGATGAAGCCAAAACCACTTTGAAGATCATTACAAATCCACATGCCTTTGTTGAAAATGAGTAGCAAAATGTAGTTTGCATGAAGGAGGAATTTCATGCCAAATTTGTAACCATTTTGTAATTTTTTTAATCAACAAGAGCGCTTATCATATTTTAGCAACAAGATTGTTATTACTTTTGACCTAACCAATAGGGGGCAACATGTTTATTATTATTCTATAGTGTTGACCCAATTACTAATTAAGTCAATTCATTGGATAAAATATTTTTTAAAAATGAAAACTAACCCAAATTCTGGCAAAACCAAGGTAGATAATTGTTAATTAAAGTTTATCCTAAATGTTTTGTTTAGAAAGTGGTTCCCTTTATTTGAGGTACTTTCACCAAGAATAATAACCCATAAAAACCTATATCACTAACTAGCCAAGAGTGATAGGTTGCTCAATAGTGACATGTTTCACCTAAACTTGTTATAAGGGAGTGGTTATTGAAAGAAAGAAAACCAACATGCTAAACAACTGCATCACTTTTCCCAATATGTTAGTTTCATTAACTGAAGACATGCATAGAATTACCTATGCACCAAGGGACATGTTAAGTCTTGAACTTGTTACCTCACCACCAAAAAATAAAATTTAAACTATTTTCAAGTCGCAAGTTATTGATTCAAAGGAGGATGAAGAGAAAACTTACTTATATGAGACCAAAGGTGGAGGTGGAGAAGAGCTTCAAACAATGGCTATATAAGGCAACCTAAAGGAATAACTTACAGCCAACTTGGATTAGGTAACTAACAACATCCAAGTTGAACATGTTGAATCTATTAAACCTATAGTACTAATTGTAGAACCTATTTCTTTAACCTATAGTTGAACCTATTCAAATAAAAAACGCATTGCTTTATAGATTCCAACTTATCTTAGTTTCTAGTCATTCTACAAAAAAACAAAGATAAATTAATATTCTTTTAGAACAAGTTGTTCAAAATGCCACAACCTAGTCATGGACATTGTAAGAACTTTTAAACCTTAGAGTTGAGTTTGAGCAAGCCAATGAAAACCTATTTGAGATCCACAACCTATAGCTTAGAGCTAGAGACAATGTAGAATATTTTGAAAAACTATGATGAAGAATTGGTCATAGTTAAAGGGCAATTAAATAAGGTCCAACATGAGAAACAAAACTTGTTTAATAAGTTGAAAGAGGCAAAACATGTTATCAAGAAAATTGAAAACCTACAACAAGAATATATTGAGTTGAATTTGTTCAATTGGAAAACCCATAATGATTTTGAACATCTCTAAATTGATTTGGAGTAATGACACGAAATTACACCAAAATGGAAAAGTCCAGTATGCAACAACAAAGTATCGTAATTGATTTGGAATGAACCTGTCAAGACTTCATAAAACAACATGTAGCTACTTACATAAAGCTTGAAAGGGAAAAACAAACTCTCACTACCCAAATCTAGGATTGGAAAGGCCAATATGAGATAGCCAAGGTACAATTGAGAAAATTCAACCCCATTATACATGTTAGGATGAATAACAAGTTGAAGGAGTTTGAGGAATTATTACTGGGCAATACACTATTCAAAGTGCAGAATCAAGCCTTGGGAAATAAAAACCCCAAGTGGAAGGAGTGGTGGCAAACTATTCAAAAGTTCATAGAAGAGTAGATTAAAAAAAAGATGGAATTCGCCCACTCCAATGAATATAAGTACCATATGGAGCTACATGCATATCAAATCGTTTTTCCTGATTTTAAATACAAACCTCATGGCTTCATAACTATGGAAATTACAAACCAGTAACAAAGTTCTAGCAACACCATCTATAGTATAACCTATTGCCATTGCCAAACTAATTATCCCACTAAGAGGTGGAATAGATTCAAAGATCATAACCTTAGCTTTTTCAAATTTCTACCATACCTATTTAGGTTGCCACTATTATTAATGAACTTATGAAATTTAGTGAAAATTTTGCTAAGGAACATGTTGAACATGTTAATCCTCCATTTACTATATTGAATGGTATAATAAAACCTTTGGAGTTCTTATCTACTAATTTACCTATGGCCTCACATTAGATAAGTGTAGGTCAGGATATTACTTTGATGTCAAGTACTCTGCATGTTTCAGAGGTATTCATAGCAACCTTTGAAAAAAAACATGATCAACAAAAAACTACAATGTTGACAAATTTTCATATTTTGAGTCAAGTTGAACCTAGGAGGAAACATGTGTTGAACTTGTTGGAGGCCATCAACCAACCCGTTGCAAAAAATTGAGCTAACCTAGGACTTTGAGCTAGCATTTCGAAGACAACTTGTAGTTTTCAAGGGGGGATAATGTTACCCAAATTTAATAACAAGTGACCTAACAGGTTATAGATATCTTGTTAAACTTAACATGTGATCTAACTTGTTCTTTAACCTAACATGTGGCATTAACCTAATTAGTTATTGAACCTAATAGGTAATATTATACTGGGTTAGTAAACAAGTTGACAAGTTAGTCAACCGCTAGTCTATAGAACATGTAGTTGAACAAGTAGTACAACATGGTGTAGTTTTTTGAAAATTTGGAGTGTTAGTTTAAGTATTGGCTAATGACTGTTTCATTTTTGAATTAAATTATATAAGACTAGGAGGACAAACTTATTTTTAAGAACTTTTGATTTCATTTTTGATTTTGTGTTTCTATTTTCACTTTGAAACATGAAACATTTTTCTTTTCAACCAACTTTTTTGAAGTTTTGAGTAATTTGTGTACATTTTAGTTTAGGAATTGTAGTTAGTTTTAGTTTTGTTAGTTTAAATGTACATGTTGTTTTAAGATCCTATTGTTGAAAAGAATCAAAAGTTGAACAACTTTAATGGGAATGGAAAAACCCATTAACATGTTCCCAAGTATGTTTCAAGGGATTGGCCACATGTTTTAGGGGAAATACCCATTGTAATTGGTCAAACTTATTGGGGGAAAAAACAAAAAACCACTTCAAATACTCTAGGTAATGGAAGAACATTCATTTGTAGGTTGTTTTGGTGATGTACATGTAATAAAAAATGGAGGTGCTCAACTCCATGCAACATGCCATTCGATAGAATGTATAAAAATTCCTCCACATTAAAGTTATGTGCCCATTCATCTAGAGAACATCACATGACAATCTTGAATCCATTTCAAGCTCTTTTACATAATTACTAATCCTAATTCAATGGGTTTCTAGGAATCAAAGCACTCTGACCTCACTCTCTTGAGCTTCAATAGGTCATGATCAAGTAAGTGTCTCCTTTCACACAACCCTCGGACAACCACATAGACAACACACACATTCAACTCCACCATACAATTTGATTTAATTCTATTAGTTGCTACTACACCCAGTCACTCAATAGTTTGATCCACTTGGATGACAACTACATTGTACAAAGAATGAATGCCTAAACCCCATTATCAACATTGAAAGCTTGGACAAGGAAAATTGACACCTTTTTGTCCTCAGACCAAAATATATCTTTGTTTCAGAAATCCCACATTTCCCTTGGAGTGCCCAAAAGACCAAATTTTCTTTCTTTGTTTGTGACTTGAGGAATTGACAAAAACAGACCAACAAACAAACTCACACAACAAGCAATACACTTCACAATTGCTCCAAGATCCTTGTAGCTCTCATCCTCTTCCTATCATCAACCCATATCTATTGCCATGCCTCCTTCCTAAGGAGAAACATAGCACAACAGAGTACCACTTCTCCTATAGAATGCAATCTACTCCAAGAATCCACAACACTTCGTCCATATTAATGTGAAAACAGAAAAAAATCCATTTAGCTCCCATGTCCAGCCTTTGGACTAGTTGTGCCCTTTTATCTCCATCCAGCTCCATTGCTTGATAAACCACCATCAAAGCTCTACTGGAAATAGTCATACAGTAGAAAAAGCAACCAAAGAGGGCACCTCACCACATAGTAGGCGCCATCGATAGTGAATAGCCACTGTCCTCATAACAAGCAAGAAAACAAAAGTGATGAACAAAGAACACCACAGAATATAATTTCAGGCTTCACATCACAAGCAACTGCCGAAAGTTTTGTCCTTTTGCAACATTCGGCTGTTGAGTGCTTTGCTTCATCCGCCCCTTCTTTTCATCACATACCTTTCATTGCTCTAATAGTTTAGGAAAGTTTCCTGTGTGAGGCAGCTTTGTTTTTGGTCCCTGATGAAACATCTTACAGACAGGCTTTTGTTGCTACTACTAGTGCTTTTGAGGCAACCCAATGTCCTAGAGCATTTACATTCACACCACTTATCTGGGTCTTTATCACTGTTTATCACATCCAACATATTGTCTCCACCTATCCTCACCCATAAACATGAAATGGTAGACAGTACAAAGCAAGAGATAATTTAATATCACACCTGGGTCAATTATTATCATTGGCCCATCGAAAAGAGTTATTTCTTTATTCATTTCCCACTATATTCTGGGCATAGGTACATGCCCAAACTGAGTTCGTAAACTATAGAATTACAATACTTCATCGAAATTATGGAGTATGGGCCACTATGCTATGGTGATCAGGGAGAAGTTTTTAGGCCCTCTTGACACTAGGACTCAGGCCCAACTTTGAGCATTTTTGGCTTGTTATTTGGCCCCAAGTTACTAATTAATGCTAGAACATTGACGTCGGGGTAGCAATAAATGCTGGAACATTGGCCCCAAGGGTTGCAAATTGGCTTCCCAAATTCCATGGAATCCTTTTTTCAGCCTTAGGGCCAAATACAAGGCCATAAAATTCAGCATTTATTAGTAACTTGGGGCAGATTCAAAAGATTTTTTCTATTTTCAAACAAAACCGTGTTGCTGAGCCAAACTAGTATGTTTTGACTTTTCTTCAATCAAATTTAATTTGCAGGGTCACATTAGGAGCAGCAGTGGAGTTGCTCTAAGGTCTACTTTACCTTAGAGAGTAACAAAGGAGTTTTGCCAGATTTTTACTGCGAAAGGCAGTTTTTCTGCCAGTTTTTTACTGTTTTGACAGTTTTCTCAAAACTTTTCGTCATTAAGGGTAAACCTTCTGTGAGATCATTGCCACTCATGGTAAATCTCTTGTGGGATTATTGCCACCTGTGCCACATAAAAAAAAATGGAAAAAAAACACTGATGAGGATTGTTCAGGTGACTGTACTTTCTCTGCTCATCTTTCCCTTGCACCGGAATGACATCTAGATCTGTGGGGGAGATGAGGCCCCCCTCCCCCCTCCCCCCCTTGGATAAAATGAAGGAGCTAAGTGTTGGACCAGATGACCGAAATCTGTTTTGGGGGAGGGGGAGGCGGGGGGGGGGGGGCTGAAATAAAATATGGCAAAGCAGATGATGATGCTGTTGCCCACAATCTACTGACCCAAAATTCTGGTTGCAAAATAAGATCTACTGATGACCCTCTAATTGAACATGAGAACTATATATAGGACCAAAAGATCATCAGCCCAATCTCTCAAGTTCTCATTCCCAAGGATATTGTGTACTTAACGCAGGACAAACAGGCTGCTATTTGTGGGGCAACAATTTTCTATACATTTGATAAGGTGATCCTATGTGGTTATGTTTTGAATGAATTTTGGGGGGGGGGGGGGGGTGGGGGTCGGGGCTGTACTTTTGCCAGAATCCCAAATCTAATTGCATGGTGCACATCTGCATATCAAAACAAGTTTTTGATCCCATCTGTATACCCACCTAGAATTGCATGACACCACAGCTTCAAAAAGTTTTCACTGTGATTGGATCCATTGCAAATTTCTGCTGAAGGCTACTTCTTTCTGTTAGCACTCTCTGCTCGTCACCAGTGTTCTAAGGTACCTATATTCATTTTTAATACACCGGCTACTTTTGAAGGTCCCCCCCCGCCCTCCCCATCAGTGTTTTTTTTGGACAAAATAAGTTGGGGCCAAATATTGGAAAGTGTTGCCAAATTTTCTATATTTCAACATTGAGAATTAAAACCCCAAGTTCCCATTCTCTTGGCATGGCTGACAGTCTCTCTCTCCTGTCCTAGAGATGCTTCCTTCTGTAAAGATCTTATATCATAGTACCTTGGCAACTTGAACAATTGTTGGTCAAATAATTCATTAATTTTCAATTTTCATTTCGACAGATAGCATATTCCTGAAAATTCTTTATTTTCCTTTTAAATTTTGGTCTTAAATATATATATCTATTTGAGAATTTCAAGATTTTTGAAAATAATATAATTAATGTCAAAGCTGCCAAGGTACTACAGTAATTGTTCTTGTGTGTTAATTTTCCTACCTCCCCAGTCCCCTTGGTGACGATGCATAAGTCATCTCAGGATCTCAGGAGACCGGAGATGACCTCAGCTGGATACACAAATTAATTAAAATAACTTCACATAAAACCACTGTTAGTTGGAAATTAATTTATCAGGCGTTTGTCAACCAGGGTCTTGGGCAAGATATGAAAGAACCCATCTTCTGGATCCAAAATCAACAAAGTTCCTGCAAAGGCTGCCTAGTAGGTGTTAAGTTTGTAGAGACACAATATGAGACTATTTGGTGGGCATAACTTTGATCCAAAAACAAGCCCTACCTATATCTTTCTGCATACATCCAAACTTCATCCAAGAAGGGCGCTCATAATTTTCTTAAACCCAATTTTTTTCATCATAGTATTTTATCTTGAATCATGTAGCTGGATCACTTGCCACATGTGACATTGGGTTTGGCAATTGTGACAGCAATGCACATGGAACGGAGATTGTAAAAATTGTGGGGTGGCTTTCAAACATGATATTGCAAAAACTGACCCACAATTTTGTATGCACACCAAAGAATAACTTGACACCATATTGGGTGGTTTTCAAACATGATATTGCAAAAACTGATCCTTATCCATGACAGGTGGGTATTATTAAAAAAATTATTGAGGGTATAGGGTATTTGCTCAAACAAGCAAATGAATAATAGGTGCGTCCCCAGAAAATCAAAACCTGATTATTTGCGTGAGACAGAAAATAATTAAATAAATAAATCATAAAAACCCTATACCTGAGGTATGAAAGCTCAAAAAAGAACCTAATACCAGTACCTGCCAGGTATGAATAAATCATATATATATAACCCCCACCTGATTTGAGTACCAATCTGGTATGTTCAAAAGTATCCCATACCTGTCCAACACTGGTTTGAACCTCCCTTATCATTGAAGAGGAGGGCTTTGTATTCCTACAAAATTGGCCTTCCACCCTATTAAACAAGTCACAAAAAGCGAGAGAGAGTCCACAATGATTGGACATAAAGAGAATTAAATCTTTTATCTCTACATGGGATAGTAAAATAAAATAAAATCTTTAACATGCAGGATGCGACCACAAGGAAAATGAATAAATTTTAAAAAATATCTTTACATTATTAGGGAAGGCTGGCCAAGTCGTGAAGGAACCCAGTTCTCCAAAACTTAGTTGGAAAAGCTTGTGCTACTTACATAGAGGACCAAGCCTGACATATACCACCTCCCCCTTTGCAGTAGCCCCCTTTGGCTGAACACACCTGACTTTTAAGATTGACAAGCAGTGCTTGAATCTTCTTGCAAGTGGTGCCACCTGCAGATTTGGGATCCCTAAAAACTTTTGTTTGAAGATTCAAGTCTTCCTGGACAGGGAAATAATGGGTTTTGCTTGACTGCAAACTGGTCCTGGGGTTGTACAAAGTCAAAACTTCCCACATTTGTTTTTTAAGGTTTTTGTTTGAAGGCTCCAGTGCTGGCCTGCTTTACCTTGGGATTCTTGTCAATCTTTTAGCGTGCCATGAGATATGTCTATTTTGATCCTGACAGATCTGCAATCAGGAGAGAATGTGGAAAGACACAAGAAGATGATTAGGTCCTAAAAATATATTTCACCCTGCCTACACCACTACACAAGTTCCCAACCAATGTTGTGTGGTTCTTTGATTTTTCAAAGAACCACCTGTTCTGTGTATTTTAAAAACAGAATCAACTAATCACTTTTGCAGGTATTTCAAAAAATCAGAATCAAAGAACTGGCCGGTTTTGGGTATTCAAAACCCTCAAAGAATGTTGGTTTTCGTGAAAGAACCACCCACTCTTCCCAATTCTTTGACTTTTAAAATTGTTTTGGGATTGATCCCCAAGGTTATTTCAGTGACAAGTTGTAAATGCGTCGCTCACTTCAAGGCAGCCCAGCATGGGTTTCAACGGGCAGCGCGGCCCTGAGAGCAAATCAACATAGAAACATGTCATGTTTTGGTGGTGGCTTGGCACTGGTTTCGGCCAGTCAGAAACCGCATGCCTTGGAACATGAGCTTTGAAACTTATCACCCACCAAAACTTATCAAGTTTCAACGAGCAGCTTGACACACATTTCAATGCCCGGGCAGTCCGAACATATCCCCCATCAAAACATATAACATTTCAAAGAGCTACAGTAGTCATTCGGTTAAGTCCGCACCTTGATCTGGGCGTCCTAATGCGGACTTATCCGAATGTTGCGGACTTAGCCCTATACTGCTCATCTCTTTGAATAGGTATAGTGTAACACCAAAACACGTCACAACTACAAGTGTGAACATGTCTTGATTGTAGGAATTAGATCTGGTTTATGGGCCATCTTTGCTACGATGTGCAATTGATGGAAGTAGGCAGATGACGATTTTTGATTTTGGATTTACACGATCACAATAAACACTTTCGTATATGTTGATCCGCATTTTTAGCCCTACAGAATGCGGACTTATCCGCGATGCGGACTTAAAAAAATGCGGACTTAATCGAATGACTACTGTATGTTTCAGCCACACGTGCCCATCTTCCATGTTCCCCATGTGATCCCCATCGGTGCCTCATGACCAATCCATGACATTTTAGACCTTTTCAACTTCACATTGTCATTGTGTATTTTTCCGCCAAAATGTAATGTCTTCATCACCGTTCCCCCAACATAGATTTACTTAGGATTTTGATGACAAAAAGAGCTCATGATGGTACTAGGGAAGCTATGTCTTTTCACCCACGCTAGGTCATTCATCGTGTTCTTATCTACAACTTTCTTCACTTTCATTTTTCCCTTCAAAGCACAATAATGTTGTGCATGAACAATCTTTAAAACCATTAGCATGTTTTATTTCACCCTATTGAAGCTTCTTGTTGCTTGTAGGTGGATATTGGTTTTTATATTATTTTATGGCGATTGACATGTGTCGTGTCAAAGGTTCAAAAGTTGCACGCCGAATATTTGCTCGCAAAGAAGACGAGTTTATTATTTATATTATGTTCATTTGCTGCATTATTTGTCTAGGTTTGCATTGTTTTGTTCCTTGTCATTAACTTCTTGTTCTCTACTTGTTCATTTCACTTGTTGTTGTTTGGGTTTTTGATTTTCTTTGTTTTTGTAAACAATTTTTTTCAACAATCCACTTGTTTCTTGAGTATGAATACTAGGTTGTAATCTTGCAGCACTTCTCCCATAGCTTTTCGGTGTTCTTAAATAATGTTTCTGAGTTTTCCATATGTTACCTTTGAACATCTAAGAACATTGGGAATAATCTCACAAAAATGTAACTTACAACATTCCTAAGTAAAGGAAGTATGGGTTCCCTTTTTGTTTCTAGTTAAGCAAAGTGATTCGACAAAATGTAGCATTAAAAACATGTTCTTGAAACATGTTTCAACATTTTTATAGGTTTTTTATTTATGTATACAAATTCCAACTATCCAATGAATGGTAATTTATAAATACCATTTGGTTCAAGGTTTAACCCATGTTTCAACATCTTTAAAGGTTTTCTATTTATGTACACAAGTTTTGACTATCCATTTGAATGGTAATTTTCATATATTGTTTGCCTAAGGTTTTAACCCATGTTTTCAACTAATTCTTGGTACATATATTTGTTATGGTTTTTATTCTAATCCTATAGATTATATCGAAAATACTTTATAGTGATTGATTGAAGCCAAGTGGATTTGAAGGAAATGTTATGGTCTATTCAATACATTACCTTCAAACATCCAACTACTATTAATTGACCATTATTTCATATATGTTTTTAATGAACGAAGCTTTATTATCCTATTGTAATGTTCCTCCCACAACCCTTGGGTGTTCTTGGACAATTTCAAAGCTAACTTCAATTTACCTTCGAACATCCAAGATCATTGGGTTAAGTTTTGCAACTTGGTTACATCAGTGACTTTGTTGTATTGATTTGAAAAAATCATTTAAAACATACCCCCAGAATATGAAAAAAAAAATATTAAACATGTTTTGAAACCTCTGAAACATGGTAACAACATGGAAAAACTTTATCAAAATAATATAAACCATGTTTCATGAAGCTCGACGAATAACAAATGATGAAAATTGTAAAAACTTGTTATATGAAGCTTAAAAGGAAGTAATGACATAAATGTTGAAGAGACATGATACAAAACATGTTTTTTGGACGAATAAGAATAAAAATAATTAATAAAAACATGATAGAAACATGATTTTGATACTGCAAGAATATCAAAACTTATAAACCCTCAAGACATGGCATGAAACATGATAGAAATAGAAATCTGGATATGTAAAACCATATTAAGATCATGCCCAAGTGTACAATGTTCTTCCAAATAGTTTTAAACCACCACCTTTTGGAACAAACGAATGTTTGCTGCACATATTGTGAAAACAACTCTTATGATTGATGGGGTATATTATGATCTAAATCTTAGGTTTGCAAAGCATCCTACAAAACATAAATTCCAAAACTTAAAGTAATGCCAAAAATGCTCTTCTCATTATAAAAACCATGAGGTTTATCTCTTATTTTGTGATGAATGTTTTATTTTAATCACCAATCGATAATTTTATGTGATGGATGTAATGCTTATATGGGATAAAGATGATAGAAACATAAAAATCGACCCAAGACAATGATAATGTATATGACATATGTAATGTCATTCTGAGAAAACTTCATAAGTAACTTGTTTCCTATTATGTGATGAATGTTTTATTTTAATGAACGATTTATAAATCATACGTTGAGTATTAACATAGTTCCCGAACCATGATGTTTTGGAACAAGTTGTTATTTGTTACCAACATTACAGAGGTATATAATGCAATTGATGGAATTTACTATGTTATGGACCAAAGGTTTGGAAAATACACTCTGAAACATGATAGAAACGTGTAAATTGAAATTAAAGTTAGTACTAAAAAACTACAAAACATGAAAGAAACATAGAAATCAACCCAAGACAATGTTTAAGTACACAACAAATGTAATGTCATAATGAGAGACTTTTCATCATGAGGAGTTTGTTTCTTATTCTTTTTTCTTCTTCTAATGAACAGTTCATAATTCATACATTGAATATTAATAGTGTTTTTCAGCCACCACGTTTTGGAACAAGGGATTGTTCATTGCCAATATTGTAAAGGTATCACTTACAATTGATAAAATTTATTATGTTGTGGACCACGAAACTACAAAACATGATAGAAACATAAAAATTGACCCAAGACATTGATCAAATATATGACAAATGTAATATAGCTTTAAAAGACTTTACTTCATGAGTAGCTTGTAGTGGGTTTCATTCTAATGGACCATCGATAATTCATACACTAAATATTTAATTAGCCATGCTTAAACCCATGGCATGCCATGTGTGACATGTAGGTAGCTTTATACATAGGCCAAGTGACACTTAAATTAAACCAATATTTACATGGCATGTTGTTTAAGTTAGGTTTTAAACCTAGGCCACATGGAACCTAGGCCTAAGCCTAAACCTATTCAAGCTTTCTACTAACCTTTAGATTATATTGAAGCTTGGTATCGTGAACCTTAAATTAAACTTTCAGTTTTGTAATAACGCATACCTAAATGACCATGTTATTATCAAGGTAATGTTATTAATCCTTCAATGTTAAACATTTTTACAATAGAATGACAAAAATAGATTGATGTGCATATTTGATAATATTGGAGATATATCAAATAATAATAATTTAATGGGATTTTTTTCTCATTTTTTTCATTTAAGACAAAGGAGATATTTCATTTTAAGTGATAGTAACAAATTTGGTATTCGAATGCCAAATAATTATTTTATTTTTCAAATTTCACTTTGGTAATAATAACATTTTAAATTTTAAATTTTAAAATAATGTTGGGAGTTTATTTGGTGGGTTGCCTAAACTTTAACCCTTTAATATGATGAAGTTATTATTTTTCAAAAATATTTCTTTTTATTTCTCAGAAATTCAACAATTCAATTGGATAATTTTTATTACCAAAATAGTTCAAATTTAGATGTGATGTTGCCACTTCACCCAAGGAGGCATGATGTTTGATGACATCATTATTTGACATCTCAACTACAAGTCAATTAGATAGTTTGTTGATGTTGAAAACATTTTGAAAATGGCCTTTTAGTTGAAACTTGTTCTCAATTGTCCACCAAATTAGTAAATAGATTAACTTATGTGGTAATCAACATTAATTTATTTAATGTTTTAAAATTTACAATTGGAACGTAGTTGACAACATGTAGTTGGAAAAATTTTGGTTAGAAAAATGTCATTTTTAATTAGTGGATCCTAACCGCTAGGAATTTAACACACATTACACCATATGTCTGCATGTGCATTTTATGTTTCACTATATTTTGAATGAAATTGGATAAATTTACCATGGTGAAAATGGTCAACCCTTTAGTAAATGGCGACTAGTTATTATGGATAGGTGAATTCATTAATAACTAATTTAATTCACCAATAGTTCATCAAATTCATTAATAGTTAAATTTAGTAAAAATTTAGTGATAGTTAATCACAAACCTAGGCTAAGCATCTAGGAACCTTCATTAAGCTACCTATCCTAAAGTAGGAACCTAATTCACCAACCTAGGGTGCAAGTGTGAAGGTTTAAACCCTTCATCTCCTTTCAGTTCCATGTTTAAGGAACTAATCCTCACCCATTGAACCATTATTTAAATGAATGATATTATATTGTCATCACATATTATCATGTAATTTTTTTAATTTTAGGCAATTATTAACTATTATACCATAGATTATTCTAGGTTATTCTATCATAAGCCATTGTTGTTTACTCTACATTATTTTACCATATGCAAATTTTGGTTGTTCTACCGTAAATTGTTATAGGTTATTCTATCATATGCCATTGGTAGTTATTTCACCATAGGCTATTATTGGTTATTTTATCATAGGCTATTATAAAGGGGGTTTTTTTATTTCCTATTCCCTTTTAATTTTACATGTTCTCTTCTATTTTTTAATTATGATTTACTAAATTATCAAAAAAATGGTATTTTTTCCAAATCTAAAATATCAAAACACAAGAAGCATAGAAGTTTCTTGCTTATTCATCAATAACAAATTATCCTTTATCTTGCATTCCAAAGAACATAAAGGAAAAGCTTCAAAATAAATCAAAATAAGTTGGTTCAAAATTCAAAAACTTTCCAAGAGTTACAAAAAAATGAAAATCCTCTAAATTTAACTTTAAATCCTCTTATTTGTACCAACTAATGAATATAAACTTCAAAATCAAAATAACCAAAATTATTGGTCACAAGTTTAAATCAACTTGTTATGTCAACAACAAATTATTGTAACATGCCAGTTCCTAGTTCATATAACAAACTAGTTAATTTAAGACTTGTTATCCAAAAATTAAAATAGTATTAGGATTATATTGCCTCAATGGTTATTAGTTGATTTAACTAGTTACTATATACATCTTGAAAAATTGGGTTAACATTAACCCCCCTTGAAAACCAGATTTTGTCCTCGAAATCAATCACTTAAAACTATTTTTTTAACTCTTGCAACTAAATCATGAACATGTTGTTCACATGTGGTATCAATACATTCAACCAAAGGGATTAAATAAAATCTTGGTCTCTCAAGAACAAGTGTGTCCTTCAATATATATCTAGAGTTTTAAAAACTTCATAGGCATGGATAATAGTGTCGATCAAAGTAACCTCTATGCCTACTCCAATATCTGGTATAATTAATGGTATGGGTTTTGGAGTGATAAGTTCTTCCAATGCTTCTACCTAAGTATAAATAGTTACAACATGTGCTTCCACAAGTTTTATGGGCAAAGGCAAAGTATAAGAAACAATGGCAACTTCTATTCCTTCTTTGTTGGGCTTAGGTTCTTTAGTAGTAATGATAATAGGTTCATTCTGAAAACTCATAGTTACAGTTGTTGCTTGCACAGGTGAAAATTTATGGATAATGTAATAGGTACCTCAACCAGTTTGCTAATAAGTCGATCATATTTATTGCTTTCAAATTATAATTGATATGCAACTAGTTCATTCATGTATGCTTCTTCATTTGCACGAACAATCTCCAAACTATCTTGGATATGTTTTTTTGTAATTTCCCTTATAATTTGCCACCATTCCTTCCATTTTGGGTTTCTATTAACTAATGTTTGGTTTTATACCTTAAGCAAGGCATTGTCCAAAAGTAATTCTTCAAACTCCTTCAACTAGTTATCCATGTATGTGGTTTGAGAAACTTTACCCTACGCTTTACAAAGTGTTTCCAATTCACCCTTCAATTATTGGATTTGGACCCGAAGTTCATGGGTATGATTCTCCATGTCAATGCTGACTTATGTCAGTTGTTCCTTCTACTGCAAACATGTATTCTCCGACTACAACAAATTTTTCTCTTGTTGTACATTAATGGCCTCCATCTTGCCATAGTCTTTTCACTACTAGAAACCATGTAGTTAGACCGCTATGCCCAACGACCCAATTTGACTTTGGGTGGTTTGTCATAGTGACAAACCATTAGTTGCCAACATGAGTGTGTATAACCCACTACAGCTCATTATGCTAGTTTTGTAGTGGCTAACAACAGTGGTCCCATTTGTTTATTTATTTATTTTCAATTTTGGTTGCCCAAAATATTTTCAAACATCGTTGAAAATTGTTCATTTCACCTTCTTAAACCACTTGGGTGGTTTTCCAAGTGGTTATTATAGTGTGAATGTGTTGCAACAACACACATTCAAGGGGAAAAACCACATTGGTTGCTTGCCACAAGTTTGATCAAGAACATGAAAACAAAACGCACTTTAGCAATCTCAAATGTAAAGCTTGACACAAAAAAAAACTTGATCAATGTGCTTAATTTGTGAGCCCTAACCTTAATCCTAACCCTAATCCAATCTTTGAAACAACACATAGAGACGTGCAAAATGGTTAAACATCATTGCACATAACACCAAACTTGCATTGTGATGGATAATTATTTGCAGTGCATGCATGCACATGCATTTGCAAGGCTAGCAAACATGTATAATATTTTGTAATTGAGTAGAATACATGTTGTAAGAGGGGTGCAATAGCTCCCTCCCTTTTTTATGGCATTGTGTTCAATTAAGTACTAGCATGAGCTCAAATTTTTCTCCATGCTCAACTTCTTCTTTATTTTATTTTTCTTGTTTTTTTATCGATAGTTGTTGTTCCAACTATTGCAGTTTCCTAAGTGTTTTCATGTTGGTTTTGGTTTTGTTTCATTCCTTGGAGAAATTGATTCATTTGTGTTTTCTTTTGTTTGACTTGAAAAACATGCAAGAATGTTTAGTCTTTTATGATCCTTCTTTGAATGGTCATGGTGCCAAAACATACACTATAAGAAAATTGCATATTTTCAACTAATTTTTGTGACTAAATTTTAGTAGTGAAAGACATTTTGCAACTAAAATCCCTTTAGTTGCTTAAAACAAGTCGCATGTGATAAACTAATTGCAAATGACAAAAGGTACTGTATGAAAAAAAAGTCAACAAATACATTTCATCCTTTGACTACATCGTATACATATTGTCACCTGTGACTAAAATGCAACTATTTTGGTATTAATCAAGGGCAAATGATGTGCTGCCATGTGTTTTAATATTTGATTATTTATATTATTATTATAATTATTATTTTGAAATAATCTAGGATGTTCAAAATATTAAGATAATATTATATTATGACATGTGGCCCAATGTAAATATTCCACGTCGCATTAAGAAAAATTTATTTAAAATATTAATATTAAATTGTTAGGTACCTAAATAGGTGCCTACAAACCTAAGTTACATACCAACCTACCTATTTAGGTGAAAAATTAAGTAGGTAGGTTCTTCCTTCCTAGGTTAAATACCTATTCATATGGTAGGTATTTAAAAAAGGTAAATACATAGGTCAACCTAGGTGGGTAGGTCAAATTAAGTACCTATCTAATTAAGTAGACAAGTAGGTTGGGGAGGTAAACATCTTTAAAAATGTGCATAATTTATTTTTTTCTTTTGGGTTGACCATTTTTATTAGCTCATCCCATGTGCACAAATGTTTTATTGTGAAATTGAATGATCACACCCCTTTGTTTATATAGTGTTCAAAATAGGAATGAAGAACAAACAATATAGGATAAGTTTTGAAATTGTAATTTCCTCACAAACTAAGTTATAATTCCAAAACTTTCTTCATGCCTTACTTTTTTAGTTTTTAGATATTTAAACAAATCAAGTGATAGATAATTAAACAATCATTTAATTAATATTGATTAAATTTACATTTATAAACTATACACTATAAATATTCACTATTCATTATCAAATACTTAAATAAACAATAAATTTTTAATATTTAACAAACCAATTATCTAGTTACTCACAAGTTATTAATACAATAATTCATACATAATTAAAATAATTAAAAATATTTTATTACTTTTCAAAATATGATCAAATTATATATAATATAATTACTGTAAAACTAATTTAATGACCATATTTTAAAATTAAATATGTTAAATATTTATGTTAAAATTATAAGTAATGAATTAACAATTATTATTTAAAAATAAAATTTTAAACGAATTTTTGAATTTTTATAATTCAGTTAATTACATTATTTACTGTATAACTACATTTATTGTTTTAAAATTTATTATAGGTCAAGTTTTTTTTTTTGGCTAATTATATAAATACAATAATTTGTTAAACATAACATTAATTTTCATAATTACTGTAAAACTACTATAAAATATTATCATAGATGATTAATCAAAAAAATTAAATTAATAATAATAATATAATAATTCATGAAATTAAAATCAGTAAAATAATCATTAAATTACATTATAAATTTTCCAGATTTTTAATTCAGGTTTGAACTTATAAATTACAAAGTGTGAATAATTATGTTCAACTAGAAAATAATTATGCACATACTAATGAATTCTTATATGAAGTAATTGCAATGATTTTAAAGTACTGTCACATTAATTACATTAATTAATTTCTTCTAATATAAAAATATATATTAGAAAATATGAAAATTTATGTCATAACAATTATTATTATGTGCAACTAAGGTTTAATAAACATAATCATTTAAAATTATTTATAAAAGTTATAAATTATGGATAACATTAGTAGAAAAAAAACCTTAAAACTATATCAATGAAATTTTGAATTAAAATATAAATTTAAGAGTCCAAAATAATAATTCAAATATCAAATATTAGATTAAATAATTTTTTTAAATTTAAATAACAAATTTCTGAATTAAATGTCAATTTTCAAATAATAATAATAATAATCAAAATTAAATGTCCATTTTAAGACTCAATTAATAATTTCCTGAATTGAAATATTAATTTCAAGAATTTAAAATAATAATTTGGAATTCAAATTCCAACTTTCAAGTCAAATAATTTATTAAATTTTAAATTAAAAACTTCAAAATTCAAATATCAAATTTCAAGTTCAAATAAGAATATTTAAAATCAAAATGTTGATTTTTAGACTCAATAATTCTTTTGAATGGGAATACTAATTTTTAGACTCGAAATTAGTAATTTAGAAATCAAGTATTATTTTTAAATCATTTTTTTGAATTTAAATAAAACTCTCCGAAATTGAAATGTTAATTTTCAGATTCAAATAACAATAACAAAATTGAAATGTCCATTTTTAGACTCAATTAATAATTTTCAGACTAGAAAATTAATTCTAAGAATCCAAAATACTAATTTGGAAATGAAATTTCAGGTTCAAATCAAATGATTATTTAATATTTAAATGCAAAAATTTCAAAGTTGAAATATAAATTTTCATATTTGTATGAAAATATTAAAAAAGAAAAATTCATTTTAAAAATCAATTAATAATTTTCTGAATTGAAATACTAATTTTTGGATTTGAAAATATTAATTTAGAATTCAAATACCAATTTTTAAATCAAATAAGCCTTTTTAATTTAAATTAAAATATCATATTCAAATCAAAAATTTGAAATTCAAATAATGTGTTAAATAATTGAAATAACAATTTTCGGATTCAAATATCGAGTTTCAAATTTTGAAATAATAGTTATCAAATTTGAATGAAAAATTCAAAGTTCAAATATTAATTTTGAGATTCATTATATGAACAATATACATACCTATCATATTATATATATGATTTTAGTACATACATTAAAATACACCCCTATGTCATTGTAGAATACCTTTAGGATGCAACTAATGGGACATATCAATCTATTAATGGATGAAAATAAATGTAAAATCGATCCAACCAATAGGATGAAATTTATAATAGTTGCATTATAGTTGTGAGAATGACCAAAATAGTTGAAATTTGCTCTTATAGTTGCAATATTCCCAAATCTAGTCATAAACAACTACAAGTCGCGTGTAGTTGTAAATGGATTAGTTACATTTTGACTGATTTCTACTAATGATATGGGGAACACGAACAATTAATGTTGGAACATGCACACATTTGGCGCTCAATTGTGAACCTATAAGATCATAAGCTTTGAAGAACTTGGTGCTTGGAATAATTGTTGCCTTCGTAGTAGATGATGCTTCTAATGTCTGTGCATTTGACCTTGGCACAATTATTTCAGTATGTTGTTTTTCCTCCATTACATTTCTTCCTTTACTTGAATATGTTCAAAGTATTTTCGTTGCAAGATGCTTGAAGCTTGGCGCATAAAAATCTTTATAATATAATCAATTCAAAAAAGAATCCTTTTCCTTATAGCCATAAAGATTGAATTTTGCTACTTTCAAAAATTTCATATGGTTTCAATTATAATCAAATGCATGCAATGAACATGGCCAAACATAGATGTAAAAAAATTTATCCATAAAAGAAAAGCAATTTAAACATTTCATATTGTTAGGCTTAAAGGAATCAAAATGATATTTATATAATGTCCATTTTTTTATTGATTTAACATGACACCATTTTATATATTGGCATAAAAAAATATCAATACAATTACAATGATGCAAATACAAAAAAAATCCAAAGTTTTCCTTTCCAGTCCTTTAAAACTCAAACATTCCTTTTGGGTACCCCAATCATGAATGGACCTGAAATATCCTTTAATACCTTATAATTCCAAGTGAACACATTGATGAACTCCTAAATAGTTTTTTTGTTGTTGTAACCATAGTTTTTTCATATCAACATTCAATTTCAAATATTTGGGGATCTTTTACCATCCCCATGTTATTTTTTTAATTTGAGTTTCTTGGGATAGGGTCCATTCAACAAGCTAAAAGGCCTTTACCTTCTACATGGCAAAGGTTTCATCTACCATTATTATCTCGGTTCATGCTTGAACTAAATATATGGCTTTGCTACTATTTGATTATGAAGAAGAATATATTTTAATGGCATCTAAACCATAATCATTCTAATGGAAACAAATGTGGTTTAGATGCCATTAAAATATATTCTTCTTCATATGTCATTATTGCCATGAAGTTATAATTAATTACCATCTAGAGGTTTTGATGTTACCATTCAAATAGTTGGAACTAAATTATGTTTTGATAATATTATTTCCTTCAATTATTACCATATTAATCTCCCAATCATGAATTATTTTGGCATCCTTTAACCATGGGCATCCAAGTAGCATTAAGCGAGATTTATTGCCTTGTTGTTCATGATTGTGAAAGTAATGATGTATGGTATCCCATGAGTTCTAATGTGAATATTGGGTATTAACCATGATGGTTAGCTGAATGAGAAATTAACCATTCATAAATTGAATGGAGTTGGTAGGGGTGGTGATAATCGTAAATTATGCTTTAATCCATTTGTTATAACATTCACCTTTCACCCTCCATATGAAAAAACATCATCAACCATGTTCTTACCAACATGCATCACGAGTGTTACCATTTAATGGTCCACAACTGCTAACATGCTATAGTGATAGTGATGGTAGCCTTGGAATGTACTACCTTCACTTTGGCATATTACTTATTAACAACTATCAAATATGTGTTCAAATATGGTGTTAGTTTCAACAATTGGCTAGTAGTCATGATAATCTTGTCTTTCAATATATGTTGTGCCCCACTTCTTCCTTAACTTCTAGGGTTATATGAATTAGTAGTACTTCTAAATGTTTTGTAGTAAATGGTAAGCATGCCCATTTAGTGGACCAAGATGGTTCTAGGACAGTTGTCAATTCATGTTGTGCCTCTTGGACAATATCTACCATCATTTGCCTAAATTTCTCCTCCTTTTGCCAATCTTGGAGTCCCTTTCCCTTGAGGTTTCTTCTCTTTGAAAGTTACCTTTTTGGGTGCCTTGCTTTTAATTGTGACAACCAACACTATAGTAGCTTCCTTGTTCTTTTTCTCATTAGGGCCAAGAATAGATTTATGGTTTAAAGTTGTTTTCAAACCATCTTTTGAATCTCCTATTTCCATGGGTAATTAGCGAAGGCATGCCTTTGTTGTCCACAAGTACATCAAATAGAGGTGCCACTAACAATAATATTACCCTATGGTTTTCCATTTCTTTAATTCCCTTGCTTCATTTGTCATGTTAAGATTTCATTGACGGCCACATCTTGTTTTTCCTTCAATTTAATCTCTGGGTTATTTGGGGTTCCAAAAACATTTATTCTTTTGATGATTATGTTTTTTGCAATATGATCTCCTTCACTAATTTGGTTTTAATAGCTATATATAGGTTTACCTACCTTTTATTTTCACCTTTCATCATGGGGTATACATCTAATATAACATGGTCACCGTCAATGTTAGTGCATTTCTCCTCACATATTATTGTTACCTAGCTCCGAATGTTTCATTAATGTCCCTCTTTCCATACAATATCCACCTGAAGGTACACATAACTTGCATCATGAGGCCTTTGTTCACGTAATCTCCCATTGTTGTGAGGTAATAATTATCATCCCCCCCTTCATTCCAAATATTTCCCATTGTTGAAAAGGTTGGAGTGCTTTGGAACTAT
Source organism: Sphagnum tenellum (assembly GCA_963921925.1). Classification (NCBI taxonomy): domain Eukaryota; kingdom Viridiplantae; phylum Streptophyta; class Sphagnopsida; order Sphagnales; family Sphagnaceae; genus Sphagnum; species Sphagnum tenellum. The sequence goes on along the minus strand of OY998160.1, from coordinate 4,989,607 downwards.
TGAATTTAGCCTTATGAAGGTAAATAATAACCATACTCGCAATTAATGGTCCAGGGGAAAGTAAGTTTGCCACCTTTGAACTCCGTCCCCTAAATGGTTGTTTGAGATTTTCAAATCTCCTCATGGTTTATTGCTTCTTGTATCCTGAGTCTAGGTCTACTACCTCCACCTCAAAGGCATTCACTAAGGGGACCCCCATGATAGTCATCACTGTAGTAGATTTCATGAAGTGTAGATTACAAGTTGCCTTCTAAAATGCACCTTGTAACCCTCCATGGCTACCTTCTCAAATATATACTATATTTTCATCATTGTATTCATCCTGGGATCTTAAAGTTTTGGTTTTTTTTTGCTCTATTATTGTTTATGCCATTTGTCATCAAGAGTAACCATGTCATAGATCCTCGTGATGGTAAAATCCATCTTATCCTCCCTTTATTGTTTTTTTTTTTTAAAATCACCTCATGAGATGTTATTCTCATTCTTTTTTGTTGGAACTTCTCATCCTAGATCCATTATCCTTTCACCATGAGTGATACCAATAGGTGGCTATTACCTCTTAATCCTCTAGGGGCCTTTCCATCTTGTCATTAGGGGTAGAAACACCCATTACTACCATCTTGGATAGCAACATCTCCTTTGACATCCTCTCTAAGTAACTTGCACTCAACATTCCCAACTCTTCTTCTAGTATTTGTTCCATTTAACAAATATTCTATAATTATTATGTGATTTGTGGCTAGATTTTTACTTACATATATATATATATTGTGAAAGTAGGAAAAAAATATTCCTCTTTCTTTCTAGCCAATAGTAATTACCTTCTTGGTTATTAAACTTTTGTAATGGGATTGAAGTATGTTGAGTTAATTTTTATCTTACAGTGTTGAGTTCGTTGTTGAGTCTTAGGGTTTTTACTATCTTTCATAGATACTATTACCTTCCATTCCCTTATTCCAATTCCAATTTCTCATAAATACCATATTTTCAACAACACTCCCAAGCTTCCCTACAAATTGCCTTCTTTTTAGGGTTGTGATATTATATTCGGCCAACAATGATAATACTTGGCTTCTATCTACCTTCAAGAATTAAGTTTTCCAAATGTTAATATTTGCAGACCTTGGAAAATTGCAAAAAATGACCATTTAAATTCACAACTTTTCACTTGTCAACATTAAAAATCATTGAACTAATTTTGACCTTCAAAAAACATTTTGAATACAATGCATAAGCTAGTCACCAAATGTAAAAGGGTGAAAATGCGATCTTTGAACAATGTTGCCTTCATGAATACAATGTCAAGGAAAAAAATTTCAAAGTATTTTTACTTCCAAGGAAATAATTTTTGATTACTTATTTTACTACATCTATTCAAATGGTAATTAAATTGGAATATATGCAAAGAGAAAAAGGAGAAGGTAGGAATTGTCCTTTAAGGATAACCCTATCGTCATAACTAGAAACCATTCCAAGGGTGTGGAAAGAATGGGTTGTAAAAAGCAGTAAAATGGGTTAAGGAAACTAAGAAGTAGCTACCTTCCAAATCCTAGATAGTACTTCCAGTGTATCATAATGACATCAAGCAGGTGTATAGCCCTTCCATAGTTGTTTATCCTTTATAGTGCCTACAGATTCTTGGGTGATGATGTTGTGTGCGCCTATGTCGATGTTTATAACCATCATTTTACCCACACTCACAACATATAAGATAAGAATACCTTGATCGGTCCACCAAATCCAACCAAAATAATTAACCTACAACAATGCAAGAATCTAAGCTCAAAACATATAAAACAAAAACACTTGCATAATAAAAAAAGTTACAAAGTAAAAACTATGATCTGTTATCTCGAATCACCAAAAGTGATTTGAGGTCACATGAGATGGACTTTTATCCCATCACAAATATTCTGAACCCCATTCACACCTAAACTAGTTCAAGATTAAATAATTAACTTAAACTAACCTAATTTATCCTTAACTAACTAAGACTTAACTGAGCAGCTAAATTAACACATTTGATAACTTTGTTGTGCATTCCTATGTCAACACCTATAACCATCGTTGTCATTACATTCACAACACATAACATATAAATACCTTGAATGGTACACCACATCCAAACCACCCCCCTATTTGGGGCTAATGTCCCCCTAAGCCAAATAACGTTACAAAACTACCTATTGGAAATCCACCATAGATGAACAATGTGGTTTCAAAGTAAAAAGACCATTAAATCAAGTGCAAACGTGAGCCCCATCATTAATCACCTAACTATAATCCTTCAAATGCCCAGCCAAATGTGAATTACCATGGAAGAAAACCATTATGTCAAAGTCATATTCCTACATGATAAATGGCCACATGGCCAACTTCCTATGAGTTTATTTAATTCCATAAGGAATTTCAAAGGCTAGTGATCGATAATAAAAGTGAATGGGGTACCATAAAAATAACATCAAAATGATAAAAACAACCCAAACAATTGCAAGGCATTTATACTTGGCTTTTGTTTTGCTGTTAAACTGACTAACATATGCCATTACTAACTCTCAACCATCGTCATCAAGTTTGGTAAGCAAAGCTTCTAACCCTACAATGATCTAATCAATGTGTGAGTAGAATAGTCATCCTCTAATGGGTCATTTCAAACTAGGAGCTAATGAAAACCTATCTTTCAAATTTTGAAAGGTTTGCTCTTATGCTTCATCCCAAATGAGCTTTTGGTCAATTTGCATCAATTATGTTAAAGGTTTGGCTATGTTAAAGTTTTCATGGGCATAAAAACAACCAAGTCTATGAGATTTTTACAACAAAAACAAAAACAAAGGCATACTTAATTATAAATTCAGCTCATGAAACAAAAAACCAAGAATAAGAACATTACAAATGAAAAATAATAATTCAACAAGATTTTAATTTTAAAAAAAATAAGAACAAAACAAGGATGTGATAAAAACAACAAACGGGTGTTGAACATACTAAAGGTAATGGAGAATTTACTTCTATTATAACCCATTGGGTATCTAGTTCAAGGAAATTTATTAAGAAAAATTCAATTTGCACGTTGCCCATGTTCATTCATGTGCACCCTAACTAATGCACCCCAAGTTCCTTAATGGATTCAACTTTGAGTTTAAAAGTAAAGATAGTGAAAAGAAAACGAATTGGGGTGCGCTCCCTAGCTCGTAACACTTCAGGGGTAGAGGGGCGTGTGGGAGCTCCAGGATGGGGACTAGCAAGATTGATAAGCAATTCAATTACTCACGTGGAACTTCACAAACCAAACAACAAATTGGTTAATGCATAGTTAGAGCATTTTGGTGTACGGATGAACCACGGGCAAACACAAATTCACAAGACTCACCACAACCCAAATCAAGGGAAGCCACCACCTTCCCCCTTATAGTATTCACTATGCTTGGCCACGAGGCTAGCACCCAAATGTCATTTTGTTTCAGGACTCTCAAGTGAAAGTCTTGAAATTCCCAAAATTAGAACTCATGTAACTATGGAGGCCCATAACTTTGTGTGCAAACCTCCGATTAGGGTGAGGTATGAAGCAAAGTTGTAGCCCTTGTGAAGAGCTTCCCAATGATATGTGACATGCCACCTTCACATAAGAAAATTGGGCGAATTGCCACTTTGATTCCCGACCCTTCTTTTGGCCATAACTTATGTTTTAAGACCTCAAATGGGTCATGTAAACTCAATTTAGACATTTAAGTTCCAAGGGCTTTTCAATGACATAAGTAAATTTTATATCCTATGGGTTTTGACCTTCGTAATCGCTCTTTGAAGATTCGGGAGTCAATTAGGATTCCAACTCTCAAAATGGGAGCTCACTTGGGAGTGTGGGGTTCATTCCCTCACATTCTCCCACACTCCAAGGAGTATGAAATGTGACTCATGGCTTCACTTTTGGCCCGCACCTTCGCAAGCCCTTGCTTTGGTCATGAGCCCAAGGTTAAGGTCATGACACTAACTGAATGAATTTAGACTTAATTAAAAATGATTTATGAATTAACTAGAGGTGAATTGAAAGTGAAGTATAAGTAAACTAGAAGTGAATTAGGACTTCATTAAAAATGAACTAAGATTTAATTAAAAATGAATTAGAAGCGAACTAAAACTTAATTGGAAATTAACTAAAATTTAATTAAATTTTAACTAAAAGTGAACCAAACTAAACTAAAAGTTAGATACAAATTTATTACAAGCACTACTAGGAAAGTGGGGTGTAGTTCACTAGACTATTTAACTGTGGAACCATAAAAGTTAATTAAGTTCACTATAATTCACTGCTTTTACCTTCATTGGTGAAAATGGTTCACTATATGGTGTACATGTTTACTAAGGGTGAAGTTTGTTTACTAGGTTTGTTTCTTTAACGTTAGATTGTTTATCACATTTCAAACCCAAAACTTGTCTGGTGAAAACATAGCATTATTTCCAAACATCATTAACCGGTCTACTTCAATTGTGCCCAAATTCAAACTCCAATTGAGCTTCACAATCTGGTTGCTTCAAAGCGGGGCATAGGGAACATGGAAATCGTTTGCATTAGAACGTAGAGAACGGCCAGCACAAAGAGGGTTTTTGTAGCGGTGGGAATTTTATTAGCTCAGAACGCATTGGGAATGTGGCCTTCATTTATAGGGCGACAAAAGCAACGCACGCAGAGTCCATTCTTCTTCCTCTTCAAGCTCTTTTCGCCACTTTGCTCGTGTTTCATGGTGTTTTCTCCGAGAGGTTTTGTGTTCTGGGGTTGCGTTCACAGGTTTGCGACTGAATTGTAATTATTGAAAATTGGAACAAAGCAAACGGACTGAGGAGGAGGATGACGCGCTCCCAAGTCACGGGGGTGAAACCCACTGGAGGGTCTCACAAAGTCAAGTTGCGGAATTGGGACTTAGTAGCACGCTCCCGGCTTCCAACTCTAAAAAGGGGTAGAGGGTCGAGTTGGGAGCCCCGGGATTAGACTAGGAAGAGATCAAGCTTTTAGATTACACGAACCTGCATCACAAACCAACACGAGTTGGTTAGAATCCATTTGCACTCTTTTGGTGTTGGGACAAGCCACGGGGACCCGAACTCACTTGGACTCACCACATCCTTGGCTCGAGAGTATGCCACCACCATACTCCCTATAGTATACTCTGTGCCACGTTGTGGGGACTACACCCAAATGGCACAAATTCCCGGGACTCCCGAAATGGAGTCCCGAAGTTGTCCCGAAATCGTCCCGGCGGGACTCCCAGAACTTTGAACGGCCATAACTCCCGACTGCGGAGTTGGATCGCGACGAGTTCTGAACCAAAGTTGTAGCCCTCGTCGAGATCTTTTCAACGACGTATCGCACTCCCAATTCGGACTTCGCGAAGAGGTCGATTCCCGACTTTTAGTGGTCGGGAGTCAAACTGCCAGTTTGACTCCCGGCCCTTCTTTTGCCCATAACTTGGGCGACAGATATCCAAATGGCCAATGCGAGGCCATTTTCGATATCTACGCTTCAAGACCTTTTCAATGACATCAAGAACACCCCAATGCAAGGTGTTTTGGGTCCTGCTGTCGAGCTCTAAACATTCGGGAGTCCCGGAGGACTCCAAATCCCAACTTTTCCAAGTGTTGGGCTTCACCCCCACACTTGGCCAAGTTAGGGTTGCGACAGAGGAGGAGGAGGAGCAATGGGTCAAGGACAGTCGGGCAGGTTGCCGAGCAAGCAAGGAGGTACAAGGGATCGAAAAGGCGATCCTAACAATAAGAAGGAGAAGAAGTATGAGCCTGCGGCACCACCACCCCTCGTTGGCAAGAAGTAGCGGAAGCAGAAGGGACACGAAACAGCCGCTCGCTTGCTCGTGATTCACGCCTGCCACCAAGTGCAAGCTTCGACTTCTGAAGCTGGATCGCGTGAAGGATTACCTGTTGATGGAGGAGGAGTTTGTGGCGGGTCAAGAGCGTTTGAAGCCGCAGGAAGATAAAAACGAAGAGGATTGGTCCAAGGTGGACGACCTGAGGGGATCTCCCATGAGCGTGGGCAATTTGGAGGACAAAATTGACGAGAATCATGCCATTGTGTCCTCGTCGGTGGGGCCTGAGTACTATGTCAACATCCTATCGTTCGTGGACAAGGACCAACTGGAGCCAGACTGTGCTATTCTGATGCACAATAAGGGTATTCTTCTCTTTTTATCTGGTTCACATAGCTTTCGAAAAGGAGCAATGGTGGCCTAACATGTTTGCATGCACGTTTTTGTCTCTACCTTTCTGCTGTTGCAACTGTGCTGGCTCCTGTCCACATGACGGGCAACCTAAGCGCTTGGGCGCTATGGAATCCAGTATATCTGGTGCTATAAGCTCATCTTTTCCTATTGAAGGGGTGGAATTATCTAGGATGTTATTTATTGGAAGCTAAGGGCCAATGGACATTTTAGGGTTCAAGCCTAGGTTACTAAATATCCTGGAAGTCAGTCCATTATGTTGCGAGATTTTCAATAGTAGGGTTTGGCAAGCCAAGAAGGAGTTCACCTTGAGTTACAGTTGTGGATGAATTGTTCAAGTTGTACCCTGATATTGAAGTGTGGAGATTAAGCAGTCGCTTGCCCGGGTGAAGCATGAACCCCTCTTCATCCTGGGCTTAGTCAATGAACCGCTGACCTCTGATTGTGGTGGCATTTGATGGCAAGGATCATTTCTACTCCTTGGTCATACCAATTATTGTTCTTTCCTTCCAGTTTTGTTGTTCTGCACATTTTCTGCAGTTCCCCTCTCTCTACTAGAAGCTAATCGAGTGCTGCATATGACCTCCAACCAACCCTCCGTAACAATGGAGAAAAACCAAACTCTATCTTTGACAGGGAACTAGCAGTTCAAAGGAGGGAAGTGTCAGCATCTTCAGGGCAGAAAGTTCTATGACCTTAGTCTATCACCATGCATATATGTAGCATCGTTTCTTGAAATACATGGTCTAAGCCATCATAAATGGCCAAGTGACTCTTAAATAAGTGATTTCTTGTCGTATTCCGGGTGCTGTCAGTGGTAGGACTGTTGCAAGATGAGGTGGACCCCATGGTATCTGTTATGAAGGTGGAGAAGGCCTCTTTGGAGTCATATACAGATATCAGAGGTCTGGATTCACAAATTCAAGAGATTAAGGAGGCAATGGAGCTGCCTCTCACACATCCAGAGCTTTATGAGGACATTGGTATCAAGCCTCCTAAGGGTGTTATCCTTTACGGGGAACCTGGAACTGGAAAGACACTGCTTGCCAAGGTGAGCTTTGTGAGTGCAAGATAGACTGCTTAGGATTGAGGGATTTTGTTGTTTTGGGTTGTTATTGGCACTAATGCATGAGGTGCAATCTAAAAGTAAAGACCTGGGGTTGGAATTTGGAACAGGCAGTGGCAAATTCCACATTGGCAACATTTTTGCGGGTGGGTGGAAGTGAACTAATACAAGAGTATTTGCGGGATGGTCCAAGTTAGTGAGAGAACTCTTTTGTGTTGCTGATGAGCTTTCTCCCATCCATTGTCTTTATCGATGAAATTGATGTCGTTGGGACAAAGAGGTAGGTTTTCCTCTTGCACAACATTGGATAAACAATCCAGTTCTTCCTCCACATGTACACTTCTAATAGTTCAAACTTGAGGGATGTGTTGTAGAGTGGGTCTCTGAGGTTCCTGCACTACTTGGCAGACACGATGCACACTCAGGGGGAGAGCGAGAGATTCAAAGAACTATGCTGGAGTTGTTGAACCAGTTGGATGGATTTGATGCACGTGCTGATGTGAAAGTAATTTTCGCTACCAATCGCATTGAGAGTTTAGATCCAGCTCTGTTGCAGCCCTTAGGGCTTGCATGTGTGTAACATTGGGTTTGGAAATTTGTTCCTAGTGTGGTTTTTTGGCAATGGCAGATGTAGAAGATAGAGATATGGAGCTAGCAATCTGGAAAAGGGTTTGGTAGATTTGATTTGGGAGTGGGAGAATTTTTGTTTCTATGTTTTTTTGTTTGTAGGGAGCTGGTAGTAGCACTCAAGTGATGGAATCATTGCTTCTAAGAACCCTTCACCAAATTTGTTCATAAATTTATTGATGTGGTGTGTCTAGGCAGTCTAGGGCAACAAAATGTCATCCAAGGGTAGTGGTGACTCTTCACTTGTATAAATTGCAAGCACACTGAAAGTTCAAACAAGGATCATCAAACCTTATAAGTTTCTATGCATGTTTCTATACTTGTCATCTTGAGTTCTTAGATGGACACATGGAAATTACAAGATGAACATATTATGGAGTTAATTACCCATATTTAATGGTTAACAAATGGAAAAATTTCCCTGAATCAACCAACCATAATTTGTGAAATAGCTCTCCTAAATTAACTAAACACAATATGAAAAAACAATTTTAATTAATTAATCACACCAGGTGAAAAAAACCCTCTTAATTGACTAGTGTTTTAGGGTGATTTAACTAATAGGTGTAATTTCCATCTAAATTTGGACATCATTTGTTTCCATCTTGTTTCACTGGCTTAATTGACATGTTCGTAGCAACCAGTCCCCGGTCACTGGGGGGTTAACATGTTTTACCATGATTTCCTATAGTGAATCTGTCCTAGTTCACTCAAATCTTAGTGAAATACCCAGTGAACTTGGCCACATCTCCTAGTAGTGAAGTCATGGATGAACATTCAAGTGAATGATTTGCATCCAATAATAAACCCTAAACCTTGAACCTTTCAAACCTCCAATAATAATATCACGAGCCCATAAAAGCTTATAATCAATTAACAATTGTTAGTTGGGGAATGAAATGGTCTCCACCTTGGCCTTTTGAACCCCCAATCCACATGGATAAATCGTGTGACCTAGTTATTCCACTTGAATATGAAAAAACTAACACTTGTTTTAATGAAATTTAAAGTTAAGTTCTTAAAATTTTCCAAACACCTTTCGTAAATGGTGCATATGATTTTTGGGGGTTAGGCTAAAAATACGATGTCATTAATGTAACCATTTAGCAAAACCAAGACCACCAACACTCAATTTGTGACCTTTTGAAATTATATAGGGGCATTCTTCAAACTAAATGGTAAAACCTTCCATTGGTACAAATAATCTTTCCCTTGGGGGTTAATTCCCCAAAATGCCATCATGACCTTGTCACTCTGCCTCAATGGCAATTGATGGTAGCTAGAACTTAAGTTTAAGGTAATAAAAACTTTAGCTTGTTGAAGGGCATCAAAGATCTCCTTTGAGAGGGGCATGGCATATTTGTCTAAATGGGTCCATTTACTCACCGAATGGTAATCCCCACACGTGGTGTTTAGTCCAATTGCCAAAAATATCTTTACATTAGTAGAAAAACCCCATTTTGTGACTTGTCCTTGGAATGATTTAAAGTGTCACTTGTGACTAATTTGGTATTCAAAATAGACCAAAACAATCACAAACGACATTTTTAATTGCCTCAGACAAGTTGCAAAATGGGGTTTTTCTATTAATGTTTTTGGTTAGCATCATTGTTGTCGAGGCATATTACCCTTAAACATTTCCACCAAACCAACATCCAACAATTTTGTTGTTTGAGCTTTAATCAAGGCTTTCTCCACCTCACTAAGCTTGTAAGGTTACTTGAAAATTAAATTATCATCCTCCAAAATGTGACTTAGACTTGTTGTGACATAATTCTTTCAAACTAAAAGCAAAACATCAAGTGAAATCATGTATTATCCATCGTGCTTCATGCACCTCGCCTCTTGAATTGTTGGGCCAATTCATGGGTCCCATGTTTCTACATTCATTTACACCTTAGGTTGGGATGATAGAACATCCCCAACATTTGAGGTTGAGGACATGGCCTGTGATTACTATGCAAAATGTGGAAAATTGCCATCATGTCTTAGCACCCCATGTTAACAGGTAGAAATCTCTAGACTAGTTAGTTTTATAAGCCTCTTAATAATTAATAATTACTAGTGGTAGATTTATCGTCCTTTACCTAAGGGGTGAAACTAGTGTGATTAAGTAACCCAGGTTAGTGAGTAGTTGGGGGGTAATCTGCCCAATCATCTAGGACATTTCTAAAAAGGGATTAAGATAAGGGCCTTATTTTTTAGGGGTCAATGTGGGCCTTGTGTGGTGTGTGGAAAAGCAAGATTAGAGGAGGTGTTGGGGGATCTCTATGAAGAAGATAATTTGAGACTTGTGTAGGAACAAAAAATAATGGAAAAATGGGTATGTACTTTGTGTATGATTTTAATGGAAGATGGTTGAAGGATTCGAGTTTCTTGTGTTTTATTTTTTATTCTATTAGAAAGTGTGGAAGGTAAAGTGATTAGTATTATAGAAGTATGCTTTTTTTTCAAAATGGTATTTAGGCATTTATTCTAAGACAAAGAGTAAATAGGCATACCACTTGGTAGCCTTTGGATCACTAAATTACTAATTGCCACAAGAAGGTAATAACTAATTATTGATGATGGACAACAAGGAAGAAAGGCTAACAAATAATCACCTACAAATTGAAATGTATTGTTACAAGTGGTTGGCATAAGCTATGAGGGAAAATAATTAATTACAAATGGTAGAAAGCATAAGGGACACCTCCCAAGGTGTTGCAAATAACATGTAAAGCCACTGAAGGACCTGTAGGTGAAGGACATGAAGGACAATAGTGGTAGAAGGTCTATAGACCTTATTAAGCAACATCCAAGGGTGTTGAAAATACTACAAAGTTATAATACCAAATGATGTGCCCCTAAACTCTTTAAACGACCCAAATGTGGGTCCCAAAGTGAAATAATGGAAAAAAAAAAAAGTTTCAAAGTGCACATTTTTTAGTTCATAGCACTTATGGGGTACGAGGGGCATGCTAGAACTCTGGGATGGGACTAAAACAAACCCACAAGCAATAATTCAAAATGAAGTCAACCTACACAACCACGGAAAAAGGGTGGTTAATGCAAGTTAAACACTATTGGTGTAACGAATTTAATAAGGACAACTTTAAGCACAAGCTTCACACAACCTGCATCCTTTGGAAGGAGGCATCACTCCCCTCCCTATAGTATACTTTGTGATTCTTCGCAAGGCTACATCCAAATGGCAAATTTTTTCAAGATTCCCAAGTGGGAGACCTAAAATTTGGAATTTTATTGTCTTGAAACTTTGGATGCATACATATTCTTCAAATAAAACCTTTTTGGAGCATGCAAGGAAAATATTTTATAGCTCTCAAAAGATATTTCCAATAGTGTCTTACACACCCCAATCAAAGATGATTAAAAATGTTTTACGAGTGTTGTAACCCTAGCCATGGGCTTATGAAGGTGCAGGTCAAGTATGAAGCCCAATAATCACATTTCATGCTCTTGGGAGTGCAAGAGAGTGTGAGGGAATGAACCCTCACACTCCCAAGTGAACTCCCACTTTGAGAGTTGGAATCCCAGTGGACTCCCAGATTTTCATAGAACGATTGCAGGGGTCAAAACCCATTGGATGGAGGAGTTCCTTATATCATTAGAAAGCTCTTGGAACTTGAATGTCTAAAATGGGCTTGCATGACCCATTTGGACACTTAACACACAAGTTATAGCCAAAAGAAGGGCTAGGAACATACCATTGAAAAACGAGGGCTACAACTTTGATTTTCACCTCATCTCAATCAAAGTTCTCCATGTACAGTTATGGGCCCCCAAAGTGGCGGGAATCCCAATTGTGGGAATTTTGGGGCTCCCACTTGGGAGTCCCCGGACAAATTGACATTTGGGTGCTGGTCCTATGGCCAGGCACAAAGTAAACTATAAAGGGGAAGGTGGTGGCTTCACCCAAGTCCAAGCCGTGGTGAGTCTTGTAAGTTCGAGTTTGCTCGTGACTTGTCTTAACACCAAAAATGCTCTAGTTATGCATTAACCAACTTGTTGTTTGGTTTTGTGTAAGTTCGTGTGAGTGAGTGATTGCTTGTCAACCTTGCTAGTCCCCATCTCAGAGTTCCAACACGCCTTTTTACCCTTAATATGTTGCGAGTCAAGGAGTGTGCCCCAACTCCTTACCTTTTTGTTATTTTCACCTCAAACTCACATTTGGAATCTATCAAGGAGTTTGGGAGCATGTCAACGAGGATTTGTGGCCAGGAATCAAACACTCAATTTGACTTTCAACCCTTTTTTTGCTCATTTGTACTCATGATTTCAAGTTTAAATGGACAATGCAAGGTCATTTTAAACATTTACACTTCAAAAAAAATCCAATGATATATTGGGGACCCCATTTGGTGCTTGTTTGCCCTTTCAACTAAAATTTTAAACATTTGGGATTCATGCACAAGTGCAATTTCCAAAGTGGGAGTGAAGTTGGGAATCATTGGGCTCCATCTTTTGCACTCTCCTTTATTTATGAAAGTGTTTCACACCCGAACACACTCTCTTGGCCTCATGGGCTTTTGCATTCCACACTTAGCCATGAACTCAATGTTAGGGTTACAACAATAGGTACTTTTGGATTCTAACTAATTATCATGTTACCTTTCATTACTTTCTCCCCCTACCCATTGGATTAGACTACTTAGAGGAGGGTAGGTTTGTTCTTGGACAACGAAACCTTACCTTATTTAGTTTTCATTATATGATTTATTATTTGATTAATATAATCAAGTAAACTAGTGAAAGTAACTTCTTTTTGTTGAGTAATAAGGTGTTAACCTTGCCCTTTGGTCTTAACACTATTACAAAATGCATCCTAGTTCACTTTGCGTTTCAGTAAATTTTGAATGAATTTGGACATTTTTATCTAGGGAAATTGTGCAACCCCCTAACGAACGAGGAGTAATTGCTACAAAACAATGAATTGTTTCACGAATATCTAGTGAATCAAGGTTATTTTCTAGTAAAATACAAATTTACCAAACTATTCCCCTATTAATTAATTAAATAACGAACATGAAAATCAATTAAAATATAATTATTTAATATATAATATTATTGAAATTTTCATGATATTTTAAACCAATGATTTATTGACACGTCTCACTAACTAAACTAAGCAAAAACCTAGCCAAGGTAGGTAGGCCACGTAATCAACCTAAGCACCTATTATTGGAATTCCATAAAAAAATATTCAATCAACATATCATTGTTGACCACATATAACCACTCATGAGGTTTGATCCCTTGACCTTTAGAATGGAGGCAAACACCCTTACCATCAAACCACCCCACTTGTTTTGATAATGTGTTACATTACATTCTATTTATCAAATACTTCATTTTAAACGTTACAAAAATATAAACTTTGAAATTTCATATCTTATTAAGATTTTGTTCAAATGAAATGATTCGAGCTTACTTTTTTTAAAAATTCAATCATGTACATAAATACATTTATTTCCTTTTGATAGTTTAAAATCATTTGAAAAAAAATAAAAATGGGTATCATTATTCAATAACATTTCAATGACCATTTTATTTATTTATTTTTAAATAAATGGAATTTTGTTGATATAATAAAACTACTTATGTTAAGTTACTTTCAATTATTATACGACGATTTTTCATTAATTTAAATTATTTCACCCACATTATTTATGGCTATTTATGGTTATTCTCAATTATTTGTGATTATTTTTGGTTATTTCACCCTAGGCTACTTTTGGTTATTCTAAATTACTTTTGGCTATTTTAACTTATTTCACCTTAGGTTATTTTCAGCTATTTCACCTTTAATTTTTAAAATTATAAATCATTTGACCTTAAATTATTTTTAGCAATCCTAAGCAATTTTAATATATAATTGTTGGTTATTCTTTTATTAAGGTTATTGGTGGTTATTAATGGCTATTGATACCTATTCTATTGGTGGTTATTCTATTAATGGTTATTGGTGGATATTCTATTAATGGTTATTGGTGGATATTCTATTAATGGCTATCTGTGGTTATTCTATTAATGGATATCGATGTCTATTTTATTAATGGTTATCGGTGGCTATTATATTAATGGTTATCGGTGGCTATTATATTAATGGCTATCAGTGGCTATTCTATTAATGGATATCGGTGCCTATTATATTAATGGATATCAATGGCTATTCTATTAATGGATATCGGTGCCTATTATATTAATGGATATCAATGGCTATTCTATTAATGGATATCAATGGTTATTCTATCAATGGTTATTGGTGATTGTTATATCAATGGTTATTGATGGATATTAATGATTTTTAATAGGTTATTGGTAGTTATTATATCATAGGGCATTTAAAATTATTTTATATTCTTGTTATTTTTACCTTAAGTCATTATATTTTGTTTTAGATTATTTTGAATTATTATACTTATGATAAAATTATTTATAATAATATAAAATAAAATAACCTTGAATAACTTAAGTATAACTTGAAATAACATATATTAATTTAAAATAAATTAACCTAAGGTATAGCCTAAAGTTAGTTAAATAATTTAATTTAAAATAATTTAAATTTTATAATAAACTAATTAAGATACCTTAAGGTAAAATAATGTGTAATAATTTAAGGTACAATAATTTATAATAGTTTATAATAACATAAAATATAAGTTTGAATAACCAAAATAGCTTAAATAAATATAAGATAAATCATAAAATAACATAGATAAAATATTTTTAAAAACATAGCAATAAACCTATTTATTATAATAAATTATGATAGTGAATTATGTTAACCAGTAACAAAACATGATGTTTACATAGTGATATTATAGTGAAATCAGTAAAATGCAATGAAGTTATTTCACTTTTAAGGTCCCATAGTGATTTAGGCTAGTAAATTGCACACCACTTTTGTAGTAGTGTACCTTTTAAAAGACAACAATGATCGTGGGCTGTAATTTCACCCCTTAACACCCCACGTCACCAATTTCTTGTTCCACCCCCACAAATATTTCTTGGCATCCCTAATCCCATAATTGCCAAGGATGTATTTGTCTTGTTGTAACATCACCCCCCCCCCCCCCCCCCCGCCCCCTTGTATCGCCATAGTTGACCCAACAATACTTGTAACAAGCGAAAGCTAAGGTGGAGTGGGTGGGGGTGATTGGCCAAAATTTAATTATCATGCCAAAACCAAATTGAAAATCCTTATGAGGCAGTTGAGATCTATAAGTTGCCCCAAAATTTGCCCATAGATTCCTTTGGAATTGCCTTGCACAAATGTGGTGCTAATGCGAAACCCCATGGCCCATTCCCCCTCATGTGCATTGGGTTCTTCCATATTTAATGAATGGGAGTCTCAAATCATCCTTAGGTTCCCATTCTTAAATGCATGAGAATGTGGAAAACTTACAAATGTTGGTAGGGTTGTTCATGAAAAGCCAACCTTATTGACAACAACCAAAGGTGGTCGATCATCATGATGAGCCATTCATGAATGGCATGTTAGATCTAGTATGTCACCCACCAAGCATGTGGGTGACCTAGGAATGAACTCATATGGTTGTTGGATCACCTCTAGTGATGCTAGGTTAGTCCACATCCATCAAAATCAATGGGCTCATGAACCAATTGAAACAACATCCACTTGCACCAGCTTGCCGATCCATGCCTTAATTTGTTGCCATCTAGCCAAAACAATTGGCCTATAATCCCTTAATGATGGGACATTTTCCAACAAATATGCACATGGGTGCATGTGTTTTGCTACAAATGTTGCATAACACGAATCAATTCCTAAAATAAACCTGACCTAAAATTGGAAGTCTTTGGTCCATACCTACTTGGGAAAGACCTTAGCATGACGATCCACAAATGACGAGTCAATTGACCCAATCGTGACTAGATCTAAAGCAGCCAACAAGTTGATGTTGCTTGGTAAGGAATGCAAATAACCTTGTATGGCCAATGTTGGTAACAAGTGGGGATACCTTTGTTGTAACATCATGACATGCTGCATGGAGGCTTGTTTAGCTTGTGGATCCTTCTCCACATAATGGTATTTCCATACTAGGATGCCTAACTATAGAACCACAATTAATCCATAACTAATATCCCACTAAATATTCCTATTGTTTAATGAGTTTAAACTTGGAATCACATTATTAACATCCGTAATGAACATGGGCTTGGTGACGGAGGAATGCGTTGTCCTAATGAATGTAGTGACTAGTGAATGCCTGGAATTCATTCAATGTGCCCCATGGTGGCCTAGGATCCAATGGATAGTGTGGAATGATTAACATGGCCTTAAGCCCTAACATTGCCAATTCACCATTTTGAGGTGCATCTTGGTAAATGTGGTAATGGATGTTACCTTCCAACAACTCAAGTCCATGTAAAAGGCCTAAAAATCCAACCAACATGGTTGATTTTTTGGTTATCTTCTTTGCTCCCCAATGAATCTCATTGGTAATGAAGCTTTATGGCTAGTTCTTATTTGCCACCATGCGTAGTAGTATGCGATTTTCCCCAAAAAATCAATGGTAACCCCCAAGGTGTACAAGACAACACCTTTAACCAACACATCATAAAACATAACATGCATAACCATTGTTCAGGCTTGCATAGTAGTGTAATGTGTTAGTTTGTTAGGATTAACCTAGACCATAATCTTTTATTTAATTGGCATTACCCTTTTTGACCCACCCATATATGTCAAAATTTGATATGAACAAAGGTCAAGATTAGCATTGGTCAATCCAAGTCCATTAATAAAAGCTTTGTGCAACATCAATGGTTGAGCACCAGAGTCCAACAACACCATATGGGGTCAATACCAACTTGTTAATGCCCCTTGCAACTAAAACATTCCTTCTTCATTTTGCACAACCACAACCCCGATAATAACATTGGTTTGATCAATGGTTGGTCGTGTTGGAAGGTCATGAAGTTTGGCCATAATTGCTTCCGTACAGTTGACCTCAAAAATTGGATGGGGAACAATAAGAGGTACAAAAATGTCCTTTGATTAAACAATCACATTTGATGTTCCACCATTTTTGTATTATGTGGCCGCCAAACAAAAAATAGCTATTAGTTGAACACATGAAATGGCCAATGTTTCATAAAAAAATAATGGTGCTTGTTGCGCTACTTTGGCTGTCCCCAAAAAACTCATGGATGCCTTGGACCTAGGAATAAAACTATACACCTTCCTTGACACTCTAGCAAAATTTAATGCCCCCATGGGATTAGAATGGTGTTTGTCAACACAAATGATTGTGGAAGATGCACCTAACATTGAACCTCAACCATGTTAAAAATTTAATTTCTCATTAGCATTTCATGGTTTTGGCATTCGTGCATTAGCCCTTGTCATTCGCGTAATTGTGGAAATCATTTTATTAAGTTTTGGAATCATAACATGGTTTCCGTCATTTATTACCCATGACTCATATGATCTTTTGACATATATGGCATTTTCTCATATGGTGTCACTAATCTTGAAAACCTAGTTCCATAAAAGAATCATGGACAACATTTGACCCATATGATTATCCATTTTTTTAATCCTTGGCCTTACCCAAATACAATAAATTCACCTAGGTTTCCATGCTTATGACTAAGGCCTCCAACCATGCAAACTTAACTTCCATGGTGTTGGGTTGGCCATGTGTTAGCTTGGTGGTCGACTTTTGTCATGACCCTAACCTTGGGTTCATGACCAAGGTAAAGGTTTGCAAAGGTGCAGGGAAAAATTGTAGCCCATAAGTCACATTTCATGCTCACAGGAGTGTAAAAAAGTGTGAGGGAATGAACCCACACATTCCCAAGTGGGCTCTCACTTTGGGAGTTGGAGTCCCAAAAGACTTTTGAATTTTCTAAGAGTGATTTTAGGGGGTCAAAACTACTCATTATATTGAGAAATCCATTATACCATTGAATTTTTTTTGACATGTAGATGTTTAAAATGGGCTTGCATGACCCATTTGAATACTTAAAACACAAGTTGTGGCCAAAAAAAAAGGTTGGCAATCAAACTATCAATTTGACTTTCGACCATTAAAAGTCAATAATAGCCATGATTTACTTGCGTGCAAGTGGCATGTCACATATTGTTGGAAAGTTCTCAACAAGGCTAAAACTTTGTTTCAAACATCATTGTAATTGAAGGTTTGTACAAAAGATTATGGACCTTCGAAGTTACAAAAGTCCCAATTTTGAAAATTTTAGGACTCCCAACATGGGAGTCCCAAAACAAAATGACATTTGGGTGCAACCCTCGTGGCCAGGCATACTATAAGGGGGAAGGTGATGGCTTCCCCCAAGTCTGGGCCATGGTGAGTTTTGGGAATATGTGTTTGTGCCCATGGCTTGTCCGTGCATCAAAAGTGTTACAACTATGCATTAACCAACTTGTTGATTAGTTTGTGGAGGCTCATGTGAATAGTTGACTTGTTTGTCATTCATATTAATATTCATCCCAAAACACTAACACGCCCCTCTTACCCTCAAAATGTTACGAGTTAGGGAACGCATCCCAACTTTTTTTTTTGTTGTTGTTTTCACTTTCAAACTCGCATTTGAATCTTATGAAAAGTTTGGGGGTGTGTCAACTTTTGTTGGCTGCACCTTTCCCCTTCTAGCCCTTCCCAAAACATTGGCCCTTATTAGTATTGGTGTTATATTAATGGCCTTGTCATAATTTTGGGTGAAATGTAAAACAATGATCGTCATCATGCCGATATGTATGACAATGGGGACATGGTTGGTTGGGATTAGGGTTGAAAGTTGTGGCATGCAGTGGATTGGGATAATCCTTCTTGTTAAGCCCACCACACCTCCAACACTTGTCTTTTCCACCTTGTTGCATTGAATAGGATGCGGAACCACCACTTGAATTTGGTTTGGCCTTCTTGGCCTGGGTCGTACAACTTTGGTGAACTAACCTCATGATTGTTGACTTAATGGTGTTAGAGAATTCCTTAGGTTTTTCCTTGTTAAATTCAAAGCTGACCACCCATTCTTCCACCATGTTCATTTCAATCCTTTTCCAACAACTGAAACACATTGTCCAAAATGGTTCGGGGGATTATAATAAAATGGCATCTTACATTCAACACCTAAGTTCTTTTTCCAAGATCCCATATTGAAATTGAACTATTTGAACTTCTATGACACCTTGTATCACCATGATTAACCTACACATTAGTGCATAGACTTTTTACAAGTTTTCATGGGGCTTACATTGGAAATTTTGTAAACTCCAGAACTTTTCAATCTTAACCCTTTGGTAATTCTATTGTAACTCATGGAAAAATTCCACAACTTGGTTAAATGTACCTCATGCATAAGTGGATGCCTTGCACCACCACCCCCATTAGTTCCACCACTTTTGGTGGCTCCACTACCACTAGCACTTCTGCTTCCACTTGCTAAATTAACATTAAAATTTGTTGTTACACCACTTGTGGGCCACAATCCCCTTAGTGATAGAATCATAATTGGGGGACCAATATAGCCATCACTTTTCAATTTGAATTTCGTGGGCATGCTTAAACGCATGATAATCATCCATAAGCATCCCCTCCAAATATTGAAACAAACCTTTCCATGCCATGAAGGGTGTGAATAACTGGGGATTACGCATTCACTGCATATCATAACAATTTTCAAAGTCCTAGATGAAATCATTTAATTCAATGGTGCCAACCGCCTCCAAATATTGTCACGGCCCTTTGGTGGTTCCATACATTCCTTGCATGTCCCAAAATTGTGGTGGGGTGACAAAACCTAGAGAAAAATATGTTTGAGAATTTTAAAATCTCTCCCAAATAATGATAAGGTGGTGTGGGTGGTCTAATCTGCACTCCTTGCTTGGTGAATTCATTAGTTATATTGTTCCTATAATTTGAATCTTATGTCACCTCCATGATTAACCCTAAACCTTAACTTGGGTATCCACCCAAAAACCCAATCCCAAATGGATGATAAACTTGTGACGATTCAAATTAAATCTACAAGGATGTTGAACATGTTGTGGCTTATGTGATGGATGTGAGCATTAGGCACCATCTTCCAATAGATGGAATTCATCCACAATGTTCATTTATCACTCCTAATTAAATTTTAGTTAACTTTTAATGAACTTTCAATTAATTCCTAGTTAATTCCTAATTGACTCTTAGTTAAGTCCGAATTAATTTTCAGTTACATTTTAGTTAACTTGTAGTCAACTTTTAGTTAAAAAGGTTTTCAAAAATCCTCCTTACTTGATACACACATAAAAGCCTCCTCGGAAGTTTCTTTGAGTTAGGTCCTTAAAAAGGGTATAAATAGGAGTAGGACCCTTCATTTCCTTTAGTTTGTTCAACACTAATATTGGGCGTGATTTTACACCATAGCCTTGTCAAGTTCTTTTCATGTTCATGTTTGCATACGTTAGCATAATAACAATTTGTCTTCATGTTTGTCATGCACATCTTGTGTTCTTGTTTTTTAATCACATAATCTTCTTTCGTTCCTTGTTTGAAAGTTAGATTTAAACCTTTTTAAAACCTTTATTCTTGTGGTTATTTGTGTCCTTAACAACTTAACTAAACCCCCAAAACATAAACCTCATAACATGAACTTAATGATGTTGCACCTATATAATTAGGGCATTTACATCAATAAAAACATTTCATAGGGTCAACAAATAAATGCACACTATGAACACAACAAATTGGTCTATTGGTCATCAACCAAGTTTCACCATAATAACAAGCAGTGGGAAATGTTAGTCATCAAATCCAAACATATTTGTAATTACACTTCCTAATACAACCTAAACCACGATTAAAACCTAATCAACTTGTTTAGGGAACACAAGAGTCAAGTAGGACTTATTTATTGATTAGGATTGGGTGGTAGCCTTGTCCCATGTTCGGCCATTGACCATACCAATCACAACCCCTAGGCTCATTGTGGCAATAATGGCACGCGTAAGAAAACACATGGCCTTTCACCTAAAGTTTCACATTAAAAGGTCAAGTTGAAAGCATGTGTTCACCCCTAGGTTGTAGCCGAATGGCACACATATTGGTAATCCCCTTATCCCTTGAAAACATATGACAATCTGACCAACATGCTAACAATCAACATGCACAACCCAACAAACACAAATGGAGATGCACAACTCATGTAACACAAATTTCCACTTTTGTGATTCCCATAGAAGGAATCACAACAAGAATTCAAATCCTTTGCGTTTGTTGAAAGTGCAATTTCCACCACTTATGAGGTGCATAAAATGTAACTCATCAACACAATGTTGATACACCAAATGTTTGGTACAAAAAAGTTGGCCACAAATCACCCTATGCCTTAAAATGGGCCTCCAAAAGTGTATATCTTCAATTGAATTGAGAACTTTCATGCTAGAAGTGCTCTTCACCATGAACTAACTACCATAAAAAGTTATTGATTTTGCCTTTGTATAGGTGAGGAATGAATTTCCAAAAATCAAATAGAAATTAAATTTGTAAATGCCAATTAGCTTCTAACCTCCAAAACTTTTACAATTTCACAATGTGTAAATTTGTTTTCCAAAAACCCAAAGGCACAAATGGTTTGTGAATTCGACTCCATATGCAAACGATATGAATTTTCGAAGAAATTCAAAATGAAAATGAAAATGAAAATGAATTAAAAATGAATTTTCTATCTAGTTTTAAGGGTCAAATCATTTAGTGTGTGTTCAAAGGTAGGTTGTTTGCTAACTAGCCTAGACCTAGACGATCATTAACCCTTGTTCACCCACTAGTTTCCCCTAATTAGATGGATGAAAATTTATTTTCATCCAAAAATTGGATGAAAATTTTCAAATTTATGAAAATAAAAATTATAAAAAAAGTTGGCAAGTTTGGATTGGTGCCAAACCTATGCCCTAGGTTTGGAAAATTTTTAATAATGAAAACTAAAAAAGCAGGTCCAGATTAAACCCCTTGACCCTCTTTATCCCAAGCCTCCTTTTGGCTTCATGAACTTCCAAATGTTGCCAAACTTGGCAAGTTCAGGGGATGTCTGGGTGAGTTTGGAGCTCATGATGATGGTGTCACGGAGTTCCACTCCTACTACCATTGCCACCCACAACCTTTTTTTTTTCCTTCTTTTCCTTCCTCCTCTTTTTTCTCTTCCTTTCTTTCTTCTTCTTTGCTGCCTCTTACTATAACCATGATGAATTTGGAAGGGAGTTCTTTCTCCCACCTCTTTTTATTTTCAAATTGTTGCAATGCAATTAACAAACATGGCAAGGAGATCCTTTCCTTACCTCATTTTATTCTCGTGGTGTTGCAACAGTCATGTTGCCAATAAATGATAACAATGAGGGGTGGAAAATGCCCCTCATTCTCCCTAACACTTGTTGGCATTGATAGCCAAACAACAAACTTTTGGCAATGGCGGTGGTGGCTCTAATGACCATTATTAAAATTGTACCTACAGCAATTGTCATGATGCTTACAAGGCAACGTAACCACAATGACCACATGCCCTCCTTGTCCTCCTTTTGCTGATAAGTAGCAATGCACTAACTAGGAGGTAGTGATGGCAACAGTGGCTTTATAGATACCATCACCTACTAAACTTGTTCCTACAAGTGTGTAAAGATAGAAAGGGAGGGATGAAGGAAAAGGGAATAACAAGTAAAACAGAAGAAAAGGACCTTTCACAATAATGGCAAGGGGCCCTCCTTTGTGAATTTTTTTCACATGTGTGAGTATAACTATCAAACTGTAAGGACTAGGCCTTAAATGGTTCAACTCCCAAAGGAGTTATACACAAGAAATAGGTACAAAAACATTGTTTTCACTAGATAAATTTTTTCAACTTAAAAAATAGACCAAGATCTATGAATGAACAATGTTTACACCGCAAACAAAACTCATACATAAAAAATTCATGAAAACACAAATAATGCACGACTAGCTAGCACTTGCTACTAACACTTGTTGCTAATCAAATCCCATGCATAACACACGTACAACAAAAAATAAAAACTCAATTTTAAATAATGTAAGCTTAATTGTAACACAAAAACAACTAATTAGACTTTTGGTGAATCAAAAATTGACTCACTTGCAACAATGCATAAATTTAAGCCCTAAACATAAAAACCAAAACATTTGCACAACAAATAAAACTACAAAGCAAAAATTATGCCATGGAATCCCAAATCACCAAAAGTGATTTATGGTCACACAACATGGGATTATATCCCATAACAAATATTCCAAACTTTGTTCACACCTAAATTGGTTTGAAATTAACTAATTTGTTTAACTAACATAGTTTATCCCTAAGTAATTAAGACCTAATTACTCAAGCAATTAAATTAACACACTTGATATTGATGCTTTTATGTTCACAACACATACAAATCCTTGTTAGCTATTGCTTATCATTTATAACAACTTTCCACTTGCTTAAAATCTCCAATACCATGTTTACATACTATTGTTGCCATATTGTGGTAGCTATTGTCATGTGGTCGAAAGTATTTTTTACTCCAAAAATAAAAACAATAAGTGAATATCCTATTATTATATTAAAAGAAATGGAAAGCTACTACATTAAACATAACAAAATACTGTGTGATTTTAATGCATAATACCTTCCCCCATTATCTATCATATTCCAAGTAGAATAAAACCCCAAGACAATATGTTACTACAACAACAAATTTTTATTGTAATAACCAAGGTACAACATGTATATATATATATATATATATAGATTGGTTACACACCACATTTCCCAAGAAAAGGATCCCATAAAAAACTCTAATCTTGAATACAATATGGAATGAAGCATAGTCATTCTCTCATCCTTTTAATCCCTCTTCCTTTCAAGACTAGACAAGGCCTCCCATGAAAATAGGTTCTTATTATAATCATTTTTAGAAACCCCCCTAGCTGATTGGTGTATTACAACCTTTCATTTAAATTAATTAATTAATCACCATTAATTTCATCCTTTAGGTAAAAGATACTCATATGTATCTACCACTAAAAACTAACTAATTACAAGGATGCCTATGGCAATAGTGAACATAAATTTTTTTACCTTTAACAATTTGCATATTTGCTAGCCTTAAGCCATTCTTGTCTACCATTTCCATTTTTTAAAGTCCAAGTGATAATATTATGTAAAAAAGATTAAACTTTTTAAATTGAGACCTCCTTCATTCCATTGAACACTTTTAGGTCATTAGTGGCATATTGATAGCATTTAAACATGGCATGACCATAACAAATAACAACATATGGTTGAAGTAACACAAGTGGAACACAAGACACAATGTTTGTTATAGTTGTTGTGAGGGTGTTGAAATTGGCACCCTTATCTTTCACTAAGCTATAACTTTGTCCAATAAATCATACCAAACAAGCAAAGTCTTTTAATTGTAAAGCCATGGCAACCCCTATTGTAAATGAATTAAAAAAATCCCCATAGTGATAGGAAATGGCTCCCATTTGTAGATGTAATTGACAATTAATGAAAAGGTATTAAATTTTCCACAAGACATCCACAAGTCAAATGTTGTAGTAACCATGGTGGCTTCATCAAAGAAAGGAAGGATATGGTGTTCCATGGTTTTGGTTATCATGTTTGAGTTTACTTCACTAATGAATTGTTGTTTAATAAAAAGAACAACTTGACCAAGTTGACGAAGCACGTGTCAATTCAACCATATGTTCTTTAAAAAACTCAATGTGTGGTAGCTTTTAATAATGTATAACACTAAGTCTTCAAAAGAATTGTTATTGAGCATGTTCAAATTTTTAGTAAAAGACTTGCATTGTTGAAAAAAACAAGTTGCAAATGCCTTATTCTTTTTCTTAGCATCTTGTTGAACATAAATTCTAATGGCAATAATATATTGTGTGTTATGCCTATTCATAATTGCAGAATATTTTGAAGTAACATGTGACAATTCATGGCAATTGTGCCATGGTTTTGTTATACATTACCAACTTTTCTCGATGTCAAGTAGAATTGTGCTCCATGTTTTGCCACAAATTAAGGTGACCAATGCATTTGATTTGATGACATAAAAAAATATCAACAAAAGTTAAATCATCATTGAATTTATAGAAAACTTGTATTTGTAGTTTTGTTCCATTTAAGCCATGAACCTTGTTGTGCCTTTGATTCAACTTGTAAAATCTCATTATCATCCTCATTAATGTTTTTGTTAAAAAAAAAATTCATTGTGACTTGTTTCAAATCTTGCAAACCCACCACCACCATTCCCAACCTCACCTTCATTAGTGCCAAACCCATAGTTAGCTACACGCAATGGAGATCCATCAGGCTTCATTCATTCATCAAAACATTTTGAAATCATTGAAAAACAAAAAACTACGACAAATTTCACCTTAAACCCAAGTAGTTGTAGCAACCTCCCCTTAAACCTAAAGATCTACAATATACAACAAATCTCCCCTTAAACTTAAAAAACACATGCACGATGACAATGATGGGCTTTGAGTTCAAACTTAATTTGAACATTTGGGTGATGAAGATGCAAGAAACAAACTACAAAAAATTTGAATACCCATGAACACTTAACTACACACACCAATGCCTTTGAAAATTTTATTGCCCTAAATGCATACTCACACATATAAATGCCTTTGAATAATAAAATACCTTAAATGTTTAATCACACACATCAGTGGCTTCAAATCCAATGGTAGATGGTGATGAGAATGTAGAAACAAAAGGGCAAAAGATAATGAAAATGTAAAAAGTCAAACATAAAAGGCAAAGGGTGATGAAAAAACATAAACAAAAAACGTAAATAGTAAAAGGTGATGAGAATGCAAAAATGCAAATGCAAAAAGGCAATGGGTGATGAACATATAGAAACACACAAATGGTAGAGGGTGATGAGAATATAGTAACACAAGATACATTGAACAAAGGATCAAAAAGCTTATTTGAAGTGACTTTTGATTGTTGGTTGGAGCCAACATCAAGAAACCAATGCTCCTTTTGCTTTCTCAAGCTGGTACACTCAACAAACTTAATAATTCAAAAAATTTACAAGTATCCTTTTGAGATACATTAGAAAAAACCTTAAACACTTAATTTTTTAAAACCCTAAACCCCCATGCCCTACACAACTTTGTGATGTGAAATGGCCAACCCCAACAGTGCATCTCACAAGATTTGTAAAATACAAGCCTGCCCAAGTAAGGCCATCACTTGTGTATGGGAGAAAAGAAGCTCATCTCAATCAATAAAGTATATGAAACATTTCTTTCAACAAAGCCCCAACAATCACAGCACCCCATACCAGTACATGCCCTGGTTGATACCTTGCCAACATTAATTGGAACAGATGGTTTTGGCTCCAATTACTAAAAACGGAATTAGAACAGGGTTTGATTGTCAGAATCCAAATTGAAATGAAAGCAGGAATTTTATTTTAAAAACTCCAAACCCAGAACTAGAACTAGAACATATATATTTACAGAACTGGACCCAAAATCAAGTTACTTGTTCAATTTTTGTGTGGAATCAAAACCAAAACTGAAACCAAGATATTTGAAAAAAAAGCATTAGAATTGAGGGCTAATCCAAAGTTAATCAGCAATTACTCATCAAGAAACTGATAGGAATTACGACTGTTTAAGAATTGAAATCAAAATTTTAAAGAAAAACACAAACCTGATTCCATTTATGTGAGGAATCTGA
Source organism: Sphagnum tenellum (assembly GCA_963921925.1). Taxonomy (NCBI): domain Eukaryota; kingdom Viridiplantae; phylum Streptophyta; class Sphagnopsida; order Sphagnales; family Sphagnaceae; genus Sphagnum; species Sphagnum tenellum. Next base: position 4,962,946 of record OY998160.1, on the reverse strand, counting down.
ACTGGAACTGAAACTGAAATCATCCTCATTTATATTTTGGAATCAGACAGCCTTATTTTTTTGCTGGATACATGTAGCCAAAAAGCTATATTAAAAATTTAAAGTGCTAAAATTAAGGGCTCTTTGAATTCTTCAATAGCCAGAGTTCGACCAATTTTTTTTTAAAATCCAGATTTCTATACCGGTTCAAGATGTAGCAAAAAACATAGAAGAACGTTTTTATTTTTCTATTAAATTTTTTAGCTTTTAACGAAATTTGGGTAAATCTTCATGTGGATCATCGCCACTGAGTACATCACAAAATTGACGCAAAACAAAAGAAACAGGCTGAACCAGAACCGGAACCGTTCTAATTACTTTTTAAAACCTGGAAGTAGATGTTTTTCATAAAGAACTGTAAAGAAGTGCTGAATACAGGTATTAAGTATTAACCCTGCTAAAATCGATGACCGACATCAAAGATCGATAGAAGGGCTGACATTGCCAGCAGCTGTTGAACAAACAAGCCTCGAAAGAAGACAATCTTCTTGGGTCTTTCCAGGACGGACGGGGGAGGTTTCTTTTGTGTGTGAACAGGAACCGGATGCTTTGCCTGAATTAAGTTTAAAACTGGGGACAGCAGGGACACCTGACAACGCGTTTTATTCAATGTTCACGTTTGTTTACCCTAATGAGTTCTAGGAGTACCTAATGAACCAGTAAAACTTTTCTAGTGTACGTGGATGTCGCCTTACCTGCAGTAAAAGTTATGCTTATCAATAATATTAAATATTAAATAATTTAAATTTAATTGATTTCCATGCTACTTAATTAATTAACTAGCAAATGAAGTGGCTTGGTAAATTTATATTTCACTTGAAAATAATTTTGTTTCATAAAGTATACTAGACCAATTCATTATTCATAGTAATTAATCCCCATTCATTGGGGTGTTGACGAGTTTCATCATGGTAAAATGTCCAAATGCACTCAAAATCTAATGAAACTTAAAGTAAACTAGGATGCATTTTTGGTGTAGTACAATAATTGTAAGAAAACATACCTTGAATTGTAAAGACAATGTTATAGAAATATGAATTATAAACAACAAACATGTTGCAAAATCTCGAATTCATAATGATGTTGATGTGGAAATTTACCACAAACAAAAGAAACAATAACATTAGTAAAAACAACATTGAAATTCATTGTAAACATGATAAATATCAATTTAGTTTACAAGAAACAAATTGTGGGAAAGTTTTGAAACACAAAAAAACTATTACACAAGATCACAACATAAAAAATAAACAAGGATAACGGTGAGAATACCAATAAATCATTGCATGGACTATTGTGGGTTTAGGGTTTAGGATTTTAGGGTCAACAACATTAACATGAACATGATCAATAAGTTTCCAAATTATGAAGAAGCCAACACAAACAACAAGAAGGATGAAAGAGTTTATTTAGAAGGGAAAATAATGTTATAAAATTGAAATCAATAAGATTATTAAAAAAATGTGAAGGAGTAAAATTCAGTTGAAAATTACAAATTCAAAGGAGATAAACAAGTTTTAAAAATTAATTGGAACAAACTTGGAATGGTAAAAAAAACAAAACCCTAAGCCCAAAAAATAAGGAATTACATTGGGGGGAAAAAATGGATTGATTGGTGCCAAGTTCGTTCATTGGTACAATTGTCTAGTTCTCGTATTTAAGTTGGAAGGCATATTTCAAGGCAATTATTTTCATTTTATTCTATTAAAAATGTTATCTACAAACACACAAAAAATTAACTTGAAAAGGTTTTCTTCAAATTTGAGAATTGAAATATTATTATTTCTTTTAGAAGGAAAAAAAATTCCAAACATTGGGTAGTTCGAATACTTCAATCATCATTGGGGTTCCAAAAAGGAATGTCTATTTTTTGGAAAAATCCAAAAGACAAATTTGGGTCTTATTTGATTTGCATCATTATAATCTATATATGAAAGCTTTTGGTGAAGCAACCCTTGATTCCGCCCTAGTGTATTTTTGGGGATGTAAATGAAGCAACCCCTGACTCCGTTCGCCCGAACCGTCATCCATCCAGCCGGACGGACGTTTCATCCATCCCGGCCACAAGCGAACCGTCGAACCTGACTCCACCTCCAACTGTCACGGAATCCAAAGGCGCAGAACCTCCCACGAAGAAAGAAGAAGAAGTCCTCCTCTTGTCCCTGGCAGCAAAAGGAAAAAAAAAATTGCCCGTTCCCTGTGTAACTTCCTCCTCCTGTCCCTGGCAGTAAAAGGAAAAACAAACACTGCCCGTTCCCTACGTAACTTCCTCCTCATGTCCCTGGCAGCAAAAAGAAAATTCAAAACAGGGCAGGGGCGGGGCGGGGCGGGGCAGGACAGGGCAGGGCAAGGCAGTAAAAAATAAAGAATAAAAAGTAAGAAAAAATAAAAAACAGTGGCCGAAGGTTACAGGCACCCACGGGGGACTTCATAGTGGCCTTCGGCCATGGGCACCCACTAGTTGTAATGAATTGTTGTATGCCAATAAATAAAATGATGTCATCGTAAATTAATGAAAATATTAAAGGATAGTTTGGATATGGGTAGACCCATCCTTGGGTGGTACCACTAAGAATGTCACATTTTCATTTTACTTGACCCATTCAACTTTTTAAAAATAATAAGAAACCTTTAAATAAGGATTTTTTTTAATTAATAAATTTGTTAACTTCTATAGATTTTGAAATTTTAATGATATAAAAAATATTATTTATTTTGATGTTCCTAATTATTGCATATAGAAAAAATTCAGGAATGTAATGTTATTTCCTTTCCTTGCACTTTTTGGTCACAAACACATGTTTAAAAAATGTTTGGGGATTTTTTTTAGGAAATAATTATCTAAGGTACATTTGGAGGTATTTAATTTGATTTTTAAATAGGTAATTAATTTAGTAGGTATGACTTAGTTATGAATTTCCAAAGTTCAATCGTGTAATTCTTGAAAAGGTCATGATAGTTAGGATAAAAATTTGTAATAATTTCCATTCTTTAAATTCCAATAAACAATCAAGACCATATTTTAAGCATGCAATTGATTAATATGAGAAAAATGTAATCTATTATTGTGAATTTTTTATAAAAAGGTTGAAAAATGTTATTTTGTTAATTTTAGATCCTTAACCATTATATGATTTGATTCCTAGTGGTACCACCCAGGGATGGGTTTGCCCTTTCAATTGCATTTTTTATTTATTAAAAAAAAAGATGTATTGCGCAATGCAATTGAAGTCAAGTTTCTTTTATGGAAAGATATTGTTTATATCTATGTTTGACCATGTTCATTGGATGCATTCAATTATTGTTTAAATGGTATGAAAATTTTGAAACAGTAAAATTCATTCATCAAGGCTACTTGGGAAAAGGATTTAAAATATATATTTGGTTAATTGTATCCATTAGGCTTAAAATTTGTAATTCAAAGTGCAAGTCACATGTGCAAGAAATAAACATGTTAAAAGACATGTGAAATTGTCCATTGAAGTTTTTTTTAAAACCTTAACCATCAATGAGCCTAGCCCTTTGATTCTCCTAATTGTATGGTTCATTTATTGCACATGTGGCAAGTCCACATAACAAAATGGTTGTGAAATCAATGACTTCATGAGTTGGCAATGTGAATCAAACAAAGTAGGTTTGATGATTTGAAATGGATGTTGACATGATGAACAAATGATGTTGGTTCGGCTGGAAGCATGGAACAATCCAACCTTACAAGTTGTAACATTTAAGGATATGGAGAAAGACAATTTATTGGCTCATGGTGAAGAAAATAGAAATCTTCACCAATCACAATAGAGAAGAAAGAGAAAGCACGTAGCGGAGAGAATAAATAGATAAATAAATAAATAAATAAAGTATTCTAGATTAATTTAATATTGATATGATCCAACCATTAATAATGATTGGAAAAATAGGATTAAATAACCAGAGGTGGACAAGGAAAGAACCCTAGGTATCCCTTTTGCCATCCAATTCCAAAAATAATGAGTTGTTATCATTGAATGTTAAAAGCAACTCGACCATATGGGTAACCATCCACGAGATGATTTAGCTAAATTTGGTTATATGATAGGTAAGAATCAAGATAATAAATGTCTTTTCATAATCTAAACAAAACACAACAACAACAACAACAACAACAACGATACAAGAAAACACAAGAGAAGTTAAGAATTAGAAATGTAGTGATAAGTGAAAAGGTAACCAATCCATTAAAATGTTTTTTATGAAATTTTTATTTGGCATTACTTATTTTGGGTCCTATAGGATTGGGGACAAAGAATGAAGATTGTGATCTTTTGGTATTTAGGTGTATAGGTTGTGTTGAATATAGTAAAATAGTGTTAATGGTGTCCAAAACCATGGTGAAATTAAGGTTTGTTGTTGGCATAATGCCATAGTTAGGAACCCTTGAGTGATTTTTTATCTGTTTCCATTTGATTTAGTTTTGTGTGGTTGGCTCTTTAGATTTAAAATTGTCTAACAATAGGTAGTTTCTAGAAAGCGGGGCATGTGTTCCTAATAAACCTTTTTCCTCATGGGCACCAAACATCCCATGTCCCCTAATTGATCATGGGACCCATGATGAACCTTGTAGTTCCCCATCACCCATTTGCCCTTTCATGCACCACCATAGACTTATTCACCACCCCATTTCCCATGCAAACCACAAACCACCCATTCACTCCCTTTACTATTCTAACAAACCATGGGTCGATGCACAATTGAGTGTTTCACTATTGTGACAAAATGATCTTTTTTCATAGGTACCCTTTATTCAAATGCATATGGTGATTAGTGTATCTTTATATTTACTAATTGTGACGTGGATTTAAACTAGCAATTTCATTATGAAAAAAATTATGTGGTTATTTATTTATTTAAAAAATCATTTGTTAATAATAATGGACTTTTGAAGTCAAAAAACATGAATCGGTCATTTGACTAGACCATCACAAAACGAATTTTTAAATATTCATTCACACTCCAAATTTGTTATTGGGACTCAATATATGATATAATACAAGATGATAAATTCATGCAAGGAATCTTTTATTTGAAAGCTTGATAATTAGGGACTTTTGAATGGTTATTTGAGTTACAATTTTTTTTGTTTTTTAAATTTTTTGTTCCAAAAAATATGTTTTTGAAAGTTTTTGATGTGGCAATATTCTTTAAAACTTTGTGGGTTTTCCTTTTAGGACCTCTAAATTCAAAAATGACATTAGCTACATTGAATACAAGTTTGCACATAGATTTGGGAAGGTTTGTAGGTGATTGAACATGTATTATTCAAAGATTAGAATAATAAAAATTTAAGAAGTAAAAACCATGTCCATTTGAATCATTTTAAAGAATTTTACATGGACTTATAGGGAGTGCAATTTCTACCAATATTGAAACATTCAAGTATGCATTCACCCCCATGCACACCTACTAATTCCCCCTACCAACCTCCAGCCTTTCATGCAAATGAGGGATCCCAACTCTACACTTTCCAAACCCTTTGATAATGCACATGTAAAAAAAATTCCCCCTTTCCACTTTATCATTCGTGATGAAACCCCCAACTTACCTCCATTTCCCAACATGCTTGCAACCTCCACCTAAAGCTTTTTGCCCCACTTAGAAATGTCAATTTACCATTTGAAGGTTAGCCCATCATTAGAATTCCTATCAAACATTTGATTAATCTAATCCAAATTCTTGTGACCATTTCAAATCAATACTCTCCATTCATTACAATAAAAGGTGTCCATGTATGCCAAGTGTTTTCACTAGATTTTGAATGAATTCATTAGTTTTAGTAAACATGGATTAGTTGGAAAGTAATGAATTCACTAGTTTAATGAATAGGGACTAATGAACTACAGCCACATTTTGTAGTAGTGTTTGTTCCCACCTTCCATGCATTAATTTGGGTTTAGGTCTTAACATTGGATGTCTTTGAATCCTTCTATTTAGGCTTTCATCATTCTTGATTATGAAATTGCATCCTATCGCTCTACAACGTGATGTCCAAATGATGTTTCATTTTCCATTGGATAAATTAGCACATGATTTTTATGATGTGGTATTTTCGGCATTTGTTCATCTTGTTACTCCAATGGTTTTTTATTTTTTCCCCTCATGGCGAAGCAACAGGGTGTAAGGAAACGCAAATTCAACTCAAATGTTTTCTAGCAGTCAAATGAAAAAACTTGCATGATGATTTTTTTTTATGGGCCTAAGTTTTGGCAACAAGTATAAACTCAATGCTTCCTCCTTAACATGAGGTTTTAGCTCATAAACACATTTTTCATATTTTAATTCTTAGATGTGTAGGGGAATACTTGTGTGCAACTTGTGATTTGGCATTACATATTGAATAAAAGGATATTTTCCCACTTTTCCCAAAAGACTACAAATCAAACCAAGACTTTGAGGTTTTGTTCAGATTGGCATTCCAATACACGCCTCATTTATATGCAAATGGTCATTTTGGGATGGTCTTCGAACATTATTGGAATTACCTTCACCTAGAAGATTCCATGAATGGATTTCCACAATTGTTTCAACTTTATTCTCATATTGCACTAAGACACATGTCCTTGGAATGGCCCACTTCTTAACCATGACCAAACCTTCAATTGGAGTCCATCCCATCAGTATGGGGGAAATGTTGTATCGATTCACAAATTGTAATTTATGCTTTCAATTTTTCAATGCTTAAGTTGCAACACATTTCTCCTCACCAATTTGGAATTATATGTTGAGAGTCATAAAGCTCCAGTCAGCTTGAGGACTCGACCACGTGCCCAAGACTCAACCGTAGAGCTAGACGACAGCATAGCCAGGTTGGTAGGACCTTAGCCACAATTGTGTGGTAGCAGCAGCAGGGTATATAAGCTTAGAGACTCTATCTGCTAAGGTTGGAAGTGATTGTGTACTCTTCCATTTTCTATGCTGCTGTGCTGTGTGTGATCACGTTGTTGTGCTTGCTCTTGCTGCGAAGTATGTGAATTCCCTCAACAGGTTATGGGCCCACACTACGCGTGAAGGGTAGACAGGGAATTTTCTATTTGGTAGCTTGGTGTAATTGAGGTCTTGTTTGCTTGTTGCTGATGAGCAGTGTTGCAAACATGGAGTCTGCTAGCTACGAGAAGGGGCAAATCCAGAAGCTGGACGTCAACAACTACAGTACCTGGTGTGTGGAGATGAAGGCGCTGCTGATTCACAAGAAGATGTGGAAATATGTGGATCCCAGCGTGGCTCTGCCGATACCCAGTGAACGTAGTGTTTGGCTTGATAAGTCATTAGAGGCACATTCTTTGATTGTGTTGAATTGCAAGCCGCATCACTTTCCCATGCTAACAGCGTGTGAGAATGGAAGACAGGCGTGGGAGAAGCTGTCTTCAGTGTTTCAAGCCAAGAACAACGCGAGGAAGCTGACCCTCAGGAAGCAGCTGAGTGCGTTGAAGAAGGACGCCGGAGAGCCTGTCACGAAGTATGTGTCACGGGCCAGGGAGCTGTGGGCGGACCTTGCGAACATTGGTCACAAGATGGAAGAGACTGAGTTCGTGCTGGCTATACTGGCTGGACTGCCAGGTGACTTTGAAGTTGTCACTACCCTACTAGAGACATCATCTGCTGAGTTGTCGCTTGATGATGTGCTGCCGAAGCTGCTCACTGTGGAGCAGAGGGTTGTGAAGAAGGACGAACAGGGCGAGTCTGTTGCGTTCTACAACAAGTCACGCAAGCCTGGAGGCTACAAAGGGAAACACAAGAAGGACAGTGACAATGACAACAAGACAGGAGAGGGCGGGTAGAGGAAGGTGACCTGCTACAAGTGTGGCAAGGAGGGCCACATTGCAAAGTACTGCAGAAACCAAGGAGGAGCAAGCACCAATGGCAGCAGCAAGGAGAAGGCTGTTGCATTCATTGCAAGCAAGAGCAAACACCAAGGATGGGTGATTGATTCAGGCAGTGATACGTATCTTACCCCTGAGGTGCAGATGCTGGAGGGCTACAGGAAGCTGGATACACCGGTGAAGGTGGAGGGCTTCAATGGCCAGGTGCTTGAGGGCGTTGGGAAGGGCGCTGTGCGTCTTCAATGCAAGGTTGGTGGCAGTACAAAGGAGGTCTTGTTGAGAGAGGTGTTACACGTTCTTGGTGCTTCTGCGAGTCTGTTCAGTGTGAGGGTTGTTGAGCGCGTGGGAGCTGAGTTCCTGTTCAAGGGTGGACGCTGCGAAGTGCATATGAACGGGAAGGTCTGCATGGTGGGCATCTCTGTGGATGGAGGGCTTTATGTTGTGGACCAGGAGCATGGCCAGCAGGTCATGTTGGCAAAGACGTAGGAGACTGCAGAGCTCTGGCATCGGAGGTTTGGTCATCTGAGCTATGGCAATCTGGAGCGTCTGGTGGCTGAGAAGATGGTCAAAGGCATTCAGTTGCAGCGAAAGGAGCTGCGTACTGCATCAGGTGTGACCTGCGAGCCGTGTGTGTTGGCCAAGCAGCATCGTTTACCATTTGCTGCTTCATCTTCTAGCAGTAGTCATCCTTGTGAGTTGTTGCACATGGATGTGTGCGGTCCTATGCGCGTTGTGGCGAAGAGAAGGAAGAGATACTTTGCTACATTTCTTGACGATTATAGCAAGCTTTCTGTTGTTTATCCTTTGGTGTTGAAGTCTGAGGTAGCAGAAGCTGTGCAGAAGGTTGTTGCCTTGCTTGAGAAGCAGTCAGGTAAGAAGGTCAAGGCGGTACGCAGCGACCGAGGTGGTGAGTATGTAAACGCTGAGTTGAAGAAGTTCTTCGCCAGCAACGGCATACGCCATGAGACAACAGCACCATACACTCCGCAACAGAATGGTGCTGCAGAAAGGCTGAACAGGACGCTGATGGAGCGTGTTCGAGCCATGCTGAATGACAGTCAGAGGGAGGATAGCTTGTGGAGTGAAGCTGTACTGACTGCAAACTACATACGCAATAGGTCTCCTATCAGTTCAGAGCAGAAGACGCCGTGGGAGCTCTTCATTGGAGCTGCATCTGATGTGGGTGGGATGCGTGTGTTTGGGTGCATTGCATATGCACTGGTGCCAAAGCAGCTCAGGCACAAGCTGGAGCCGGTCAGCAAGAAGGGCATCTTTGTTGGCTATGAACCAGGCTCCAAGGCTTACAGAATTCTGCTTGACGACACGTTGAAGGTCACTGTCAGCAGAGAGGTGGTGTTCCAGGAGGGTTCATCACAAGGTGAAGTTGGCTACTTTCCAAAGGATGAAGATGATGATCTGAAGGATGCTCCCAAGCTGCAGCTAGAGGAGATAGAGGATGATGCAGACATCAAGGAGGCAAAGGACAAGGCAGTTGCAGTGGAGCAGCAGCAGGTGCCAGCCCCAAGATATCCGGTGAGGGAAAGATAGCAGCCAGACTTCTACAAGGCACACGTTGCCAGTGTGCAGAATGAAAAGGAAGAACCTAATAGCTATGAAGAGGCGCTGAGGGCGCCAGACGCAGATCAATGGCGCAGGGCCATGGATGAAGAGATTGCGTCACTGCATGCCAATAACACCTGGTTGTTGGAGGAGCTGCCAGAAGGTGTGAAGCCTATTCCTGTGAAGTGGGTCTTCAAGGTGAAGCATGATGGCAAGGGCAACATAGAACGCTACAAGGCGAGGCTGGTAGCAAAGGGATTCTTACAGTAGGAAGGAATTGACTTCACTGAGGTCTTTGCGCCTGTAAGTAAGCATGTGACATTCCGTGCACTGCTAGCTGTGGTTGCTGCTGAGGATCTGGAGCTGCATCACATGGATGTGAAGACTGCCTTCCTCTATGGCGAGCTGGAGGAAGAAATATATATTGAGCAACCACCTGGGTATGAAGATGGGAAGCGTGGAGTTGCCTGCAAACTGATCAAGGCGATGTACGGACTGTGTCAGGCACCTCGCATGTGGCACATTTGGCTCACCAAGGAGCTGGAGTCGCTGGGCTTCACTGCATCAAGTGCAGATCCAGGGTTGTTTGTTCATGGAGAGAAGCAGGTGTGGTTGCTTGTTTACGTTGATGATATTATCATTGCTGCAAGGCAGAAGGACTGCCTGGAGGAGACGAAGAGTGCATTGCAACAATCATTTTCTGTTCGTGATCTTGGGGAGGCCAAGTGGTTCCTTGGCATGGTCATTGAGCGCAGCAGGCGTGCTCAGGTTATCAAGATCAGTCAAGAGCAGATGGTCAAGAAGCTTGTTGTCAAGTTTGGTCTTTCGGAGGCAAAGACCAAGTCCACACCTCTGGCACTCGGCATCAACCTTGTGAAGGCCAAGGAAGATGAAGTCTTCGACAAGACGCAGTATCCATACGGTGAACTGGTGGGCAGCATGCTGTATCTGGCAGTGTGCACACGTCCTGACATTGCACATGTCGTGGGAGTTCTTGCTCGATATATGTCTGCACCAAGTATGGAGCAATGGAAGACTGCAAGAACTGTACTACGCTACGTTGCTGGTAGTGCTTTTGTGGGAATTAAATTTGGGAGCACAGGAAGCAGAAAAGGGAGCACAGGTCTGGTTGGTTACTGTGACTCTGATTTTGATGGTGACCTCAACAGTAGGAGGTCTACGACTGGATATGTGTTTCTGCTCAATGGAGGAGTTGTGAGCTGGAACAGCAGGCTGCAGCCAACCACTGCAGCATCCACGTGAGGAGCGGAGTACATGGCAGCAGCAGCTGCGACAAAGGAAGCCCTTTGGCTTCGGAAGCTGATGGCTGATCTGGAGCATCCAGAGGAGTGCGTCCTAATCAACTATGACAACCAAGGAGCCATCAAGCTGTTGAAGCATCCCATTGCTTCAACCAGGACGAAGCACATTGATGTCATGCATCACTTTGTGCGTGACATGGTCACAAGGAAGGAGGTTGCCTTCCAGTACTGCAAGACGGAAGACATGCTTGCTGACTTCATGACAAAGGCTTTGTCACCTGTGAAGTTCAAGGCATGTTGTGCAGGTCTGGGCATATGTGACTGATGTGCAAAGAAAGCAGGAATCAAGCTGCCTGCGTGGGAATGTTGAGAGTCATAAAGCTCTAGTCAGCTTGAGGACTCGACCACGTGCCCAAGACTCAACCGTAGAGCTAGACGACAGCATAGCCAGGTTGGTAGAACCTTAGCCACAATTGTGTGGTAGCAGCAACAGGGTATATAAGCTTAGAGACTCTATCTGCTAAGGTTGAAAGTGATTGTGTACTCTTCCATTTTCTATGCTGCTGTGCTGTGTGTGATCACGTTGCTGTGCTTGCTCTTGCTGTGAAGTATGTGAATTCCCTCAACATTATAACTGTGGACAAATGTGAAGCACTAATCCACAACATCAAGTGCACCTTGAACCTTCATCTTAATTGGGTTTTTTTCAACCATACATGGCGAATGTTTTCAATTCAATGTTTTGATAAAAAATGGTCATATTTCAAAAACTTTATGTAGTAGTTGGGGACTTCATATAATTCATCCCTTTTGTTCACACATTCTATGCATTTGAATTTCATGTGTTTTACATTCACCATAATTGTGAAAACAATGTTACGATCATCCCATCTGCCATGGAAATCATTAAGGTGATCCCTTGGGAAGGGCATTATTCACTTTAGACCATTTGAATGCTTTGTATTCTATAGGTAACCACTTCCGCTTTTATCTATTTCCATTTATTACAGATGGCATTCACATCATAGTCCTATTTTCAATTGTATCATTTGCATATGAACATTTCCACCCCGAACTCCAAAAATGTGTAACACGGTCCACTTTTGGCCTATCGTTTAACTTTGACACCTCATAAGAAGGAATTAGAATCTTGGGGGTTCCATTGGGCATTACATCATTAAGTTCATCAAAGATGTTATGCTAGAAAATGTTTACCATGTCGACTTTTTCTTTAAAATGGGCGATGTTTAAATATCATTTGGAATTATAATTCATTGCTTTGTGTAATGGTCATTATATATTTTAGGATGGACACCTACCTTTTCCATTTTCATAGAATCCTTTCTTTCCTTTGATTTCTCTTTTCTTTCAAGTGTTTGGGTGCCTTTTGGTTATAATATCCTTTGATAGCCCATAAAGACTTATAATTGGTAAACAAGCCTCTTTCCCAATAACTTTTGATGGCATTGAATTCAAATTTATAACCACTATCACCCTAACAACCTATTTAGGGAGTTAGGCCTTTGTAACTTCAATCATAGTTGTTAGGTTTGTGGTCAATCAACGTCCTTTCCTTCTTGAAGTCTTCACATGAGTTGACAACGATACTTTCCAATTTTAGCAACACCTTAAGGCAACATGTAAACTTTTATTCCTCCCAACTATTTTGGATTTTTCTTTTTGAACAATTCATTGAATACCAAATGGTTTAACTTCAAGATTCCATTTGGGAATGTTTACACCATCATACTATTTCCAACATGCTTGTTGACAAGATATATGAAACCCATCGTGCTTGAAATTTATCATGTTTTGACCCTAGAGCAGGTATTTATGTTAAGGGGGTAGGATGATTATGTGATTTGGATGAACATGGCATTTAGGACAAGGATTATTCATGGAACATTGTTAGTGTTGAATTTTGAATATTTGTTGGTTTTGAATCATGATGATGTGATTTGGACTACCCAAAGAAACAATATCTAAGAAAGAAGAAGAGAATTATTAAACACACAATTTGGAGAAGAGTGAGAGGAATTGTAGGTACTTTGTAGTAAAAAAATCAGCGCTTTTGTTTTGATATACCACATATTTCATTTGTTGTTTTGATTTCGTTTCAACAAAACATGGGATTTTGCTATAATTTTGGATAAATGTTCTCAATAATACATAGAAGCATTAACTTCTATAATGATTTCTATGTTCATATTGTTGTGTGAATTTTTTGTAGTATGAAAATATGATGAAATGAATCATAATCTTGTTTTTGGAGTTTTTACAATGTTTCATGAAATGTAGATTCCGGTTATATGAAATAAACATGAATATGGTGTTTAAGTGAATGGAAATGGTAAACGTGCTGAAAATCTAGGCAAAAATAATAAATGTATGCATGTGAAATGCAAATATGTGTTATAAATAGTGTGGAATAATTCTATAGGAATTAAATTTCACTTGTACCATTTAGCAACCATCTTACGAGGGAATTCTTTTGTTTTTTCTTTCATTAAGAATAAGGTCTTTTATAAAAAAAATTATTGTACTATAAAGGAGAGTATTCAGATGAATGGTTTTGTTTTTCAAGTCAAAACTAAGAGGGGTATGTAAAAAATATTAGAGGTCTAAGCAATTGATGTCGTATGGGATGCAAAACGATCTATAAACTTTGAAGATGAAGAATTGTGAAACAAAATGAATCGGATGGTGACCTAAAATTTATAGCAACAATTGTATTTTGAAATTGTAAAGTCATTGGAAGACAAACAAAAAATAATCTTGAAAATGGAAAGGAGTATGTCGGGCTTACAAAAACCCCATATTGGACTTTAATGTTGGACAAATGAGTTCTAAGAATAGAAGAAAGACATGCAAGACACATGTCATTTTTACCACAAGAGGTGGTATGGCAGGAAGTATGAACTAAGGGTCTTTAAATAAGGCACAATTACAGACGATGATATCCATGAAGAGAAATGTAATTGACTACTCACCCAAATGAGTGGGTGCAATATTTTTTTCAATCGCAATCTATGGTTCAAAGTTGAAGATATTAAAATGAAGTAGGGACTTTTGTAGTACCTAATCAACTGCAAGAAATGTCAAGTCCAAAGTTGGTGACTAGCCAAGGAAGGGGATGTTATAGGATGTATATTGATGCGCTCCTAAGTCCCTTGTTAAACCCACTTGAGGGTTCAACTATGACGAGTTGTAGAAAGTTGGGACTAAGAGGGCGCTCTCGACTTCCAACACTATAGAAGGGTAGAGGGGTGTGTTAGAAGTCCCGGGATTAGATTAGGAAGAGGGACTAGGAGATCAAGCTTGAATATGCATCCAAAAAAACCAACCACACGGTGGTTAGTTCACATTCGGGACACCCTTGGGTGTTGGGACAAGCCACGGGCACTTTGACTCACAAGACTCACCACGACCCGGACTCGGGGGAAGCCACCACCTTTCCCCATATAATATTCTCTGTGCCACTCCACGGGGACTACATCCAAATGGCACATTTTCCTGGGACTTCCAAGTTGGAGTCCCGAAATTGTTTCGAAACTGTCCCAGTTGGAGTCTCGAGACTTTGGGAGCTCATAACTCCTGACTGCAAAGTTTGATCGCAACGAGGTCTAAACCAATGTTGTAGCTCTCGTTGAGATCTTTCGAACACTGTATCGCACTTTCAATTCGAAGGTCAAGAAAAGGTCTATTCCCAACTTTTAGTGGTCGGGAGTCAAACTGCCAGTTTGACTCTTGGCCCTTCTTTTGCCCATAACTTGGGTTGTAGATGTCCAAATGACCAATGCAAGGCCATTTTTGAGATCTACGCTTCAAGACCTTTCTAATGACACCAAGAACACTTTAATGCAAGGTGTTTTGGCCTCTGTTGTTGAACTCTAAACATTTGGGAGTCCCGAAGGACCCCAAATCCCCAACTTTGGGAGTGCGAGTGTCGCAACCCTACTTTGGCCAAGTGTGGGGGTGAAGCCCAACACTTGGAAAAAGTGAGGATTTGGAGTCCACTGGACTCCCAAATGTTCAGAGCTTAATAGCAAGGGGAAAAACACCTTGCATTGAAGCATTCTTGGTGTCATTGGAAAGGGCTTGAAACTTAGATATCGAAAATGCCCTCGTATTTTCAATTTGGACATCTGTAGCCCAAGTTATGGGCAAAAGAAGGGCCGGGAGTCAAACTGGCAGTTTGACTCCTGACCACTAAAAGTCAGGAATCGACCAACTCCCGATGTCCGATTCGGGAGTGCAATACGTCATTGAAAATATCTCAACGAGAGCTACAACTTCGATTCAGACCTTGTTGCAATCAGAGGTTAGGGCGAGGAGCTATGACCTCTTAAAGTCTCAAAAGTCTAGAACCGGGACACTTGGGTGGATTTTGGGATTCCAACTTGAGAGTCCCGGGAAAAAGAGCCATTCGGGTGTAGCCTCCGCGGGGCGTCGCATAGTATACTATATGGGGGATGGTGGTGGCATCCCCCGAGTTTGGGCCGTGGTGAGTCTTGTGGTCCGAAGTGCCCGTGGCTTGTCCCAACACCAAAAGGTGTCCCGGAAAGTGAACTAACCACTTAGGTGGTTTATTTTGATGCAGATTCTAGCTTGATCAAGTAATACCTCTTCCTAGTCTAATCCCTGGGCTCCCAACTCAACCCTCTACCCCCTTTCTAGAGTTGGAAGCCGAGAGCGTGCCTCCAAGTCTCAACTCCGCAACTTGACTTTGTGAAACCCTCAAGTTGGTTTCACCCCGTGACTTGGGAGCGCGTCAGGGAGTTTCATCCTCCCACTTCACCCAAAGTAGGGTTGTGACATATACAACCTAAGTTTTTGTATCAGTGTGCATTTCCAAATTACTATGAACTAGTGGAAGATTAGGAGGTGGAAGAAAACACCAATATCAATGTGGTTAAAGAAATTAAGGAAAATTACCCACGATCATCTGAGTATGCAGAGGCAATGGTGAATGTGGTGGATGAAGTACCATAATCATACTCACATCAAGGGAACTTAAAGTTGGAACAAACAAGGTGCATAATTAAAAAATGAGATCATGAATTTGTAGATTTGAAGATAGTTAGATTACTTTCAAGGGTTTGTGACGCGCTCCCAAGTCCCAAGTGACGCCCAAGATGGGCCTTGGTTTCCAAAACAGTGGAATTGTGGGGACTTGAGGGCACGCTCCCAACTCTCAGCACTAAAAGGGGTAGAGGGGCGTGTTGAAGCGCTCCGAGATAGGACTAGGAAGAGGAAGAACTTTAGTTATTCACTCGAACCTGCATCAAACCAACCAACAAGTTGGTTAGTTTGCATTCTAAAGCACCCTTGGTGCTAGGACAAGCCATGGGCAACTCTGGACTCATAAGACTCACCACGGCCCAGACTCGGGGGAAGCCACCACCTTCATGCATATAGTATTCTCTGCGTTACTCTGCGGCACCCACATTTCAATGGCTTTTAGTCCCGGGACTCCCGAAGAGTACCAAAATTGTCCCGATTTGGACTCTTGGGACTTTGTGAATTCATAATTCTTTGTTTAGAACTTGGATTAGGATGAGGTCTAAAGCAAACTTATAGCTCTTGTTCAAAGCTTTCTAATGGTGTGTCGCACTCTATCTGTACCTACCGGGGTTGGGTCAATTCTTGACTTTTAATGGTCGGGAATCAAACTGCCAATTTGATTCTCGGCCCTTCTTTTTGCCCTAACTTGTGCTGCAAATGTCCAAATGACTCATAAGAGGCCATTTTCGACATCTACACTTCAATAGCTTTTCAATGATATGAATAACGCCTCAAGGCAAGGTGTTTTGACCCTTGAAATTGAACTATAAAGTTTTGGGAGTCCCGAAGGACCCCCAAGTCACCATTATGGGAGTGTGAATGTCATCCTCACATCTTCCAAAAGTGAGGTTACGACAGTTTGTGCATTTTGTGAGGAAGAAGGACATGTAATCATGGATTGTCTTTTTGTGCCTTTTCACATCAACTAAAATATTGTTAAACATGTGGAGTTACAGAATGTGGCAATAGCATTATTGGATCAACCATAAGAACATGAACCATGAATTGTTATAGTCCATAACAAATAGAGAAGCATGGAGTTGGGAAGCCAATTGGGATCATAGAGTTGACATATTCGTCCCTCTATCTAGATCAAGAATAGAGAACCATAAGTGTATTCACATCCACATTTTACACCACAAAGGATACCAATGGGTAACCACAAAATGGAACATCATTGACCTTGAGTCAACACAACTTCAACAATAGTGTTAGAAGCAATAGTTGTTGAAACTCAAAAACAACCTACTAGAATAGGAATTATCCAATCACTTGATGCGAGTATAACAACCACAAGAATGGAAATGGTTGTTACACTTAACATGGATGTAGTTTAAAGGGGAGTATTAATTAGATCTACAAGCAAATTGGGTAATGGATTGGGTGGAATCTTGGCAACAAGGAATATAAGTCAAAATTTGGCACTACTAACGATAACTATTGGAGTTATTGGGACACCTTAGATGGTGTTTACCAATTCAATAATGACTACTCATGTGAACATGACTATAAATCAACCATTGATGAGTTCAATGGTTGTTGGAAGGAACAAAAGTGTAGATGTAACAAATTCAATAGGTAAATATTAATAACCATCTACTATAACTACACAAATTCTTGATTGCAGAGATGGAAATTATGTTAGGCCAAACAAAGTAGCTATTAAGTATCCTAACTTTAAAAAAATGTTAATCCAAATGTTCATGTCAAAGTGTTCAATTTTGCAGTAAAAGCAAATGTAGAAACTTTTAAAGAGTATATCATCAATGCGTTTAACTATATGTTAAGAAATACAACATCAAAATGGTGTCATAATTACATTCTAAAAAATTGATTATACTTTTGTGAAACGTACATAGGCATTTTACGAATGTCATCGAAAAACTCAGAATGACGAACAAATATACATGGAGCTGAAGAATATGAAACAAGAGGAAATTGAAAAGTGGAGGTTTACTATGGGTGGATTCAAAAGTTGGTTCATGGTTTACAAGTACCAACCACAAACAATTTTTTAATTTTTATGTTTAGAATGGGTTTGTAATCATACCTTAGAATTGCAACTACAAAAATGACCTGTTTAAAGTGGTGGTGTATTTCTTTTGGTCCATTTGTTCACACAAACAATACAAAAATAATAAAGATACCTCAACAGTTGAGGATGCCACCTGACATGGAAGGTGCGTCCTCTACTCTTAAATGAATCAGAGCCATCTATTTCTGGATAAGAATGGGGCAGTTCTAGGAATTCAGGTCCAGCACTCTGTTCAATCCTCATATGGGGCCCTCATTTTAAGAATGGCCCCCTTCTCAGTCCTTACCCTACACATTAGGCTATGTTTTGCTCTGTCAACACCCAAGCTAACGAGTAATACTTGTTGTTTTTAATACTTATTTGCCACGTTTCACACAAATATCCTGAACGGCCATTTTCACCAAGTCAAAATTGAATTTCATAAGGTCAAACATTCACTTCATCATGTTGACCTTGCATTTCATCACAACCTTGCAAAACTTTAATTATAAACACACAATAGACTCAAAAAATGTACAAATGAATAAGATAATAGAAAAGGCAGAATTAAAGGACATCTAGTTAGCTCAAACTAGATGTCAAAGTCTCTCCATGTCAACAACCAACTGCCTATAATAGGTCGGTCATGATGATGAGGGGTATGTCATGAAGGGATGGAAGTCAAAAAGGTCTACTATTATCGCCTGACTTAAGATGGAGGATGATTGCATTCTTTAAAATGTAATTGAAAATAAATTATGAAGAAAGTAAGTAAGTTAGTGAAAGAAGGGCCCTCTAGCCATTTCAAGTTCTAAATGCCATTGGCACACGTGTAAGAACACATTAGCCTATTTGTGTAAACATCCAAATACCTCAATTTCTAAAGGGAGGAATTAACCAATGGGGTGTTGGTCACAATAATTTATTTATTTTTTGGCTTAAATCATATTGAAAGCAACAAATCCTTAAGTTGCACAAGATTGGGGGAGTAAATTTGCTTGTGTTAGGTCAATAATGACAATAGACTAAGGTGCAAATGCCATCTTTGGTAAGCACAATGTCAACTCGTTGATGTGAGGAGTTGAATGTGGCTGAAGGAAGCGCATGTAATTGTTCTTGTCCCACGCGAAAGCTAGCATCTCGCATAATGGCATCAAAAGTGTCACAAATAGCATCATGGGTTCCTATGCGTTTATTGCCATGAGTGTAAACATAAACAGTGAATACTCATAGGGTTGATGGGATGTGTGCACACACATTGAGGGATACTTGCAATTGAAGGATGTGGTAGACCAAAATGATGTGGTAAAAAATTAGGGAAGATAATTGAAAGGTTGGGAATAATCGTCGAATTAAATGTTAAACTGGTAGAAGTGACATTTAATTTTTATAGAATTATTCCACACTATTTTAACACATATTTACACTTCACATGCATACATTTACTATTTTTGTTTTGATTTTCAACACACTTAACATTGCCATTCATTAATACACCATATTCATGGTTATTTCATATAACTAGAATATACATTTTAGAATACATTGTAAAAAAACCTAGAAACAATATTATAATTCATTTCATTGTATTTTGATACCATAGAAAATTCACAAAATGATATGAACATATAATTCACTATAGAAGTTTATGTTTATCTGTATTATTGAAAACATTAATATAAAATTATTGCAAAATCCCATGTTTTATTAAAATGAATCAAAACAACAAATAAAATATATGGTATATCAAAACAGAATCAGTGGTTTTTTTACTACAAAATACGCATAGCTCCTCTCACTCTTCTCCAAATTGTGTGTTTAGGAATTCCCTTCCTCTTTTCCATATAATCCTTCTTTAGGCAATCCCAAATCACATCATCATGATTCAAAATCAACAAAAATTCAAACTAATAATGTTCCATGAGTAAACCCTATCTTAAATGCTATGTTCATTCAAATCATGTAATCATCCTACCCCCTTAATGTTACCCCTCTATATTTTGGATTTTGTCCCCAAAATCAAATAATGAAATTAGAGTATTTCCTATTTTTCTAAACATCTATTTCCTATATGATAACCTCTATAATCTCAACCTGTATAGCAACCAGTGGTTTTGTACCCACTTTTGGCTTTTTAGATCCAACATGTATTTTTGTTTCTATAATTCTGACCTCCTCCTATGCTAATTCGATTTTATATAACTCTTCTTCCATTGTTGGAATAGTCTCCACCTATTCTTGTTCTATAATTATTTGTGATTCTTTCCATCCATGACCCCCTTTTCTAAGGTCTTGTGGTCTTTCTATCTATATCTGCTCCTTTTGAGCTACTCCACTTCTGAGGTCTTATGGTCATTTAGTTTTCACTTCTTTTTTTTGAATTGTTCCACTAGGCCTCGTTTCATTCTCCTCATCCTAACTTGGTATTCTTATATTTATTAAACTACCATAAATAAAATTTGGAAAATTCTTTTGATAAGCTTCCAAATTGTACCTCATAATTATTTCATCAGCTTTATGTTAAACAAAATTCTTCTCTAATCTTCTGTAAAATATTTCTCTGCAACCTCCCACCATTCTTCATATTTTACATCAGAATTTTTCATCTTGTTTTTCGTCCTCATTAAAGTATAGTATTGCAACATTTGTTCAAAATCCTCTAGTATTTTCTTGACACTAGTTGGGTCCAGATTCTTCTTTTGTTCTTATGCCATCTTCAACTATGCTTGTAGGTGTTGTAGATTCCTTTGATACTCTTTATGTTCGTCCAACAACTTATTTTTCCTTGCCATTGTTGTTTTTCTCTAATCTCTTCAAATTGTAATAGAATTATATATTTTTGGTTTACCAATTCCAAATATGTTGGAACATTTTCCTTCTCTTTCTTTTCCTTAGTTAATGCTTTCACTTGGTTACCCGAAGCTTCCTTATGTTACTTCATGATTTTCAACCTATGAATTATTAACATGTGTCACAACCTATGCTAAGCTAAAAACCTAGCCTAGGTATATAGGCCATGTAAATAACCTAAGTAGGCACCTACTTTACAAAACTACATACGAAAATATTTGATCAATTTACTACTATTGACCAAAAACACCATTTGTAAGGTTTGATCCCTTGACATTTCAAATGAAGGGAAACACCCCTACCATTAAACCACCACACTTATTGTGATAACATGATACATTGCATTCTATTTATCAAATATTTCATTTAAACATTTCAAAAACGTAGATTTTGAAAATTCATATCTTATTAAGATTTTGTCAAAATGAAATGATTAAATTTTAATTTTTTTTCAATAATGTACGTAATTACGTTTATCTTCTTTTACAAATGTAAAATCATTTGATTATTATTTTTTGAATATCATTATTCGATAACATTTCAATGACCATTTTTTTGAAAAAAAAATGTTTAATACATGGATAAGATTTTGCTAATATAATAATATTACTTATGTTAGTTACTTTTAATTATTTGAGGGATATTTTTAATTTTTTTTGTTATTTCACCTTATGTTACTTTTGGTTATTATAAATTATTTTAAATTATTTTATGTTACTATTGGTTATTTAAAGTTATTTCACCTTAGGTTATGTTTTATTATTGTCAATTATTTCATTTTAGGTTATTTATATTTATTAAAAGTTATTTTTAGCTATTATAAGCCATTTCATCTAAGGTTATTTTTTATTATGTTAGGTTATTATTGGTTTTTTTGGCTATTGAATGTTATGTCACCTTATGTTATTATTGGTTATTATAGGTTATATTACCATAGGCTATTTGTGGCTATTCTATTGGTGATTATTGGTGACTATTGGTCGCTATTAGTGGTTATTTTATTGGTGGTTATTGGTGGCTATTTTATTAATGGCCATCGATGCCTATCAATTGTTATTTTATTGGTGGTAATTAGTAGCTATTTTAGTAATGACTATTTGTGACTATCCTTTTAATGGTTATTAATGGTTATTTTATTAATGGCTATTAGTAGTTATTCTATTGGTGACTATTGGTAGTTATTTTAGGTTAAATTACCATTGGATAATAATGGCTATTGGTGAAGTTATTTTATTAATGGTTATTGGTGGATATTTTATTGCTAAATATTGGTGGTTATTTATTCTACATTATCATAAGCTATTGGTGGTTATTAATGGCTATTATATTAGTGACTATTGGTGGCTAATTTATTAATGACTATTGATGGTTAAATTATCGTAAATTAATTTGTGTTTATTGGTGGTTATTATATTTGGCTATTATAAATTATTTTATTGTAGGTCATTTGTGGTTATCTTATTAATGGTTATTGATGCTTATTTTATTATAGGTTTTTTTTTTTTTTTTTTCATAGGTTATCATTGGCTATTTTAATTTATTTACCTTTGGTCATTATAATTTATTTTAGATTATTTAAAATTGTTATATTTATGATAAAATAAGTTATATAACATATAGTATAATGACTTTGAATAACCTAAAATACCATATATTAATTTAAAATACAATAACTTAAGGTATAAGTTATAATAACTAAGGTAACCTAAAATAATATAGGCTATATTATAAAGTTACATAGGATATTTAAAACAACAACATAAAAAAAACCTATATATCACATTAAATCATAATAATAAATTGTTTCAACTAATAATGAAACATAATGTTTACATATGATATTATAATGAAATAACTTTAATCAAGGTGAAATCATTAAAGAGCAATGAATTTATTTCCTTTAAAGGTCCCATAGTGATTTAGGTTATTGAACTACACACCACTTTTGTATTAATGTTGTTTGTCTTGGTTTGGATTTGTGATTTAAAGTTGTTCACCATTTTCTCCTTATTGTTTATTCTTGTTTTTGCAATGAATCAAAACTCTCCATGACACTTGTCATTATGATTCAAAGTTTATTCTTTGACCATCTTTGATTATTTTTGTTAGTACTACATGTTCATGTTGGGATCTTTGTGATTTCCAATCCCTCACCATGTTCTCATCTCTTGTTAGTGTTGGGAGCCTTCTAATTATTCTATAATTTGCATGCATGCGTCTCAAAGGAATTATTATTATGCATTAACGTATCTAGGTAGGTTGTTGTTTAACACAACACATCAATATAAAATTTTGCTTCCAAATATTACTCACCAACACCTTGTGGGAATCCAAGCCCAAAAGCTAAACATATAAACTTACATACAAATTCACAAGACAAAAAGCTAACATGATAATCTTCAATTAAGTATAACAAAACACATAATATTTTTCACAAAGCTTTAGAGTTTCAAAAACCAAACTAGTTGGTCCCTTCTGGGACCTGGAGTGGAGGTAGGCCTAACGTCGTCTTTTATTGACTACGTCAATTTCTCTCTCAAGTAAAGTAGCAATGCTCTTGCAGCACTAACTTAAACGTTGTTAGCTTGGGTCATTAGAGAAAGAGTCGACATAGACAGAGCAAATGATGATATTACACTCTTCTTCTGTAATATTACCTAGTTCATTAGCTATTAAGAAGAGGTGAGGACTTCAAAAATTTAACATAGCATGTTGTCTCTAGCAACTACAAACACACTGAATGATTGCTAGTCACAGTATGAGAATTGGAAAAAAGAACAGTACTAATTTGGAACATTTGGACTATTTATAAGATCTTAACAGACTGTAGTTTTCTAACGTTGTAGACCAAGCTGCCTAGAAAACTGAATATTACTTAGGCTACTACATATGGGGGGGAGATAAACAAACCAACTGGTAGTCAATATGTCATGACGCATCCATTTAGCAAGGG
Source organism: Sphagnum tenellum (assembly GCA_963921925.1). Lineage (NCBI taxonomy): Eukaryota > Viridiplantae > Streptophyta > Sphagnopsida > Sphagnales > Sphagnaceae > Sphagnum > Sphagnum tenellum. The sequence continues at coordinate 4,939,351 of OY998160.1, read as the reverse complement.
CTTGTACAACTTATGGCAACAAGAAAAACTAAAGCCTAGGCTTAAATCTTCTGCTGCTGCCACCGTCGTTGCGATAACATGGTAACAATTGCGATCGAACTTACATATAATTATGGACTGTGAAACAAATTTTGACTTTGAGGGTGTTAAAAATGATGCCACGTGGCACTTTAAAAATTCAGATTGCATTTTGAGGCCTCAGGCCTACTTCCATTAAAAAAAACTCCAAAGGAAAAAAAAACAAAGTATTATCACCATCTATGAAAAATCTCAAAAAAATTCACACACTAAAATTATGTTATTTGCATACAAATATCCCATCAATGATTAGGTTACATTTATATTAATCCGAACATTATGCTTACAAATGGCATTTGCAACTGTTGTTCAACCTATGATATTAACATCTGGTGACAATGAAAAATACATGTTGATTTTGTGTCTCAAGCTTACAACATTATTAAATCACAAGAAACATCCCGTCTTGAAGGAGATGCATCTTGGGTACTTCTTAGTCCACAAATTTTGGTCGATTGGGACATATCATATCATTGTGCTCATACAACAAATTATTTGGAAGTTTTCTTTTGTCAATGATGATGCAATAATCAAAATTTTAAATTTCAAAATCATGCGATATGTTGTCTACCATTCCAATCTAGCGAATTTTGATGCTAAAAATGTACCCCATGGTCCCCATGGGAAGCATAAGGGCCTCGTGGCTACAACAAAGATCATGGTATAAGTTTTTTGAAAAACACATCATTTATGAACATTTGAAAATATGTATGAGGTGGGAGTTTTTTTTGGTGTAAAGAATTCAAGAAGATGAAGATTAAATAAATTCAGCCAAAAAATGCGATTTCATTTACATCTTATGATCATTGAGTTTTTTGGCAATCAACAACCTTAGAAGAAAGATGACCATGCACAACATGCATTTCTCGAGGATGTGGTTTTGAGGCATTGCTTGAAGGGTTATTGTCCATCGTGTTATGTTGATAATTATGGTTGAGCCACATGGTCTTAAGATAATGTTTTCAAGTTGTGTACATTGACTAGTAACAAATGTGCCATTCAATATTATGGAAAAAACCACGGAAAATTCATCTTATGTTTTCTTTGTTTCATGTGCTACATGTCCAACTTCTTTTTATTTTTAAATGTCTTGCAATGGACATGACACATTTGTAATGGTTGTTAGTTTCATTAACAATTACTAGTTTGTAATCATGTACTAATCATAATTAAACCTCATGTTGAACTTCACCTACTATCATGTCAAATTCCCACATAAAGTTATTAAAGGAAAACACAAATAGTATTAACCCATTCACTATCATTGTTGGAGATTAGGCATTAGTATAAAATCCATATTTAGTTATCATATTTAGCCCAAAAAAAGAATATAATCATAATTTTGGGTTCTTGAACTCTTCAATTTAATTTCCAAATAATTTCATTTCAAAATATGCTTTAATATGTGTTATTTGGATTTATCCAAAGTTTATAGCTTCAAGTTGTCTATGTATTATGTTATTGAAAACAATCGTTATATTTTTTAATAATAATTAATAGCCATAACCACCTTACTCCTTCCTTTCATGGATCTGAAAACTCATATACTTTTTGCAATTTTCCTTTCCAATCATTTTTACCTTTTTTCATAACATTGTTTGAAAAAGGCATATGAAAATGGACTTTAGGCACAAGGTAAATAGAAGTGGGTAAAAGGCATTGGGCAAGCAAAGGGCACAAAGAATGAAAGTCTATGTTAATTTTTTTTTTAAAATTTATTATATATTTAAATTTGAATATATTTCATTTCAATAAAATTTCCAATTTCAATTAATAAACTATATGTGAACTAAATTTAATCACATAAGTTTTATATTTATATAATATAACCTTACAACCAATTGAATTTGGCCTCATTGCTTTAAGATATTCCATGTGAACTAAAGCTGTAAGCTACCACTTATGAATGGGTTTAACACCACAAGCTTGAAAAGCCCATTTGTTTAAGAATATAATTGTTAAGAATATGATTTATAGAATGTTCACTTTTTGATTAAGTTAATATTGAATTCAAATTCAAATTCCCACTTCAAACAAATTCCACTTAGCCAAGGAAAATTTGTGAAATTCAATTCAAAGGTTATTTCAAAGTTAAATTTTTGAAAATGGACAAAATGACAATGATAATAGATCAAAAGGGTAATGTGTGACATATTAGAACCATGTGTTGGGGAAAAAGCTATGGATTGATCCAAAGTATATACTACCAATTCAAAATATCTATATTTGAATACTAGTGTTACTAAACAAATTAAGGAAAAATAGTTGTATATAGATGAAAACATTATTATTTTTAATGATAAATGAAAATTGTGAATTCATCTTTAGTCATTAAATTTTTTCAAAGTCATTTAAACATAAAGGTAAGTTTTAGTTTAAGTTAACTTTTAAATTTTATTTGAATGGTTATTCAAAGCTCAAAAACATTATGATCATTTTTAATATGAAAGTTTATATTTATTTTCACTTTGAAAGGGAAATTTTAAGTGCACGTGAGAATGATGTAAAAATAATGATAAACAAGGTGGAGGTTTATCAAATTAGTGATCATATTTGTAAATATCAATTTCATAATCATAAAAAAAATTATGGAATGTATTTTAATAGTTAAATCTTTACATTTGAATTTTATGATCATTTTTAGCTTTACTCCTAAAAGAGAATTTTTCAAGGGGTATGTGAAAAGAAGGTAACAATAATGATAAAAGAGGTGGAAAATTTGAGAGGACGTTTTTAAAATAGTTGTAAAGGTAATTAAAAGTTTCATATCCATGCATATTGGCAAGGGAAGGGGTGAGGTAATTAGGTTTGGAAAATTTATTTGTAGGATGCATGAGATAAAGTCATGATGTCATAAATGGCTTGAAACAATAAATTGGATAAATCCAAAAAATAACAAAACAACATGACAACAATTGCAAATAGATGAAGGTGGATGAATCATGCACATAAAACATTGTGAGGTGATCACCCACACCAAAACAAAATACAATGTCCAAACATGAATATAAGGGGCCAAGTTGCATTATTATGACAAGGTGCAAGCATGCAAAAATAAATTATTGGGTGAATCTCCTTAAAAAGTAAAAACATATTTTAAATTTTTACATTTTTAATATTTTAGTAGTGCCAAAAAAATTTGGATGTATTTCTCATATAAAAAAACCATATATGATATTTTCAAATATATTTTATTATTTAACATTATTCTACAGTATTTTATTGTAAGTTTATTATTCTAGTTTAAATTGTACATTTTTCCAAATCCAACAATTTCATTGGTATGTTATTAATGTTTGAATCGTTGTGCACTTTGATACACATTATTTGGAACTTGAAATTATGAATTATGAAATTTTTTCAACACACTTAAATTTAATGTCCAAAACTTTTGTTTTTGGTATTGAAAGTGAATGGATTTCATGTGTTCAATTCATTAAATCATTTAAATTTTTGTTTGTGATAATTAATTATGTTATATGATGCCATCTTGATTCGCCAACCCATCTTTTAAAGAGTCATTTAAAAACAACCGAACGTGTGAATAATTATCATTTTATTAAGAACTTGCACATTTGATACAATCATGTAGTTCAAAAGGTCAATTTCACAAAATGTCATCCATTTTTTTCACGTACTTTTTTTTAAATTTGAAAATTACTTTTTATAATAATTTGTTTGTTCTCATTGATGACAAAACAAAATGTAAAGTGAATGATGAAGAAGGTCAAATGAATGTTGAACATGATTGTGCAAAGGTGATAAACACAAATTTGGGAAAGGAGGGGGTGGGGGAGGGGGCAAGCGGGGGGGGGGGGGGGGGTGGGGGGTTGCATGTCTCCATAAATCTATATATCACAATGTACTAAAAAAGAGAAAAAAATTAAATTGTGTGCAACGATGATTTTAAAGTCATGAATATTTTGGTACATTTATTGGCTAGAATTATAACATTTGAATGTGTTTTTTTCAAGTTATTTAAAGATCTTATTGCCTTCATGATCATTAATTATGTGCCTTATGTGAACACTCGAATTTTGATTATTCATAACATATACATGCAAATGTATTAAATGAAATTTGATGGTGAAATTAGGTAACTTGATCATGGGGTAAATGTTGGCCACCTATTTGATTAAACCCTGAACCTTTCCATTCATTGTTTATAAGATGTAATAGAAACCAAAGGCATGTTTGATTTTATTTTTAAAAGCCACGACCTCTCTAATTTAGAAAGTTGTACTCTTTTAAAGTCTTAACAAAATTCAACCATGTACGTTGTGTTCAATGCACTTATGATGTACTATTTATCTTTGAACGAAAGATGATAATATGTGTCACAAAAAGTGTTATTCATTTCTTTTTGTGATGTAACATGGGTGGTGATCATCTCGATAGTGATTTAACATGGGTGAAGACGATCATGGAATGTTTTCGCTTTAATGGTGACAAGTTTTGACAAAATTCTCAAAACAATGTAAGACTAGAAACAAAACTACCTTAGACAATAGAAATCTAAACCCTAAACCCTAAACCCTAAACCCTTCATTTGTGATTGGATGCAACTTGGAACCATAACCCTCATGCTAGAAAATAAATGGCAAAACAAAGTTGTAGACTTTTGTTATGTTAGGTGTAGCTCTTAGCCAAGGGTGAAATTTTGCACTAATTTGCCTTACAAAAACATTGGTTGTATTCACAAACCATATCATGACTAAGGAGTTTTTAAAGTGCACAAGAATTAGTACAAACTATACCAAAAGCATGTCCAAACCTAAGTTCAACCATAAAACACAATCTCCTAAAACAATGGCAACATGCTAAAAAAGGTATGATGGTGTAAATGCTTTGAGATGGAATTTTGAAGTTCAATCATTTGTTGCTTAATGAATTGTTCAAATGGAAAAAAACACGCATGGGCTAAGGGTAATAGATCAGATGTCACCTTGAAGTGTTGTTAGAAAGGAAATGTGTTGTTGTCAATTCATGTTAAGGCTTCTTAAGAAGGAAGGGATGTTGATAAACCATAAACCTAGTTATATGACTAAAATGACAAGGGCCCAATTTCCTAAATAGGTTGTTGGGGCGATGGTGGTTATTGATATGAGTTTAATGCCATTGAAAGTTATTAGGAGGGAGGTTTGTTTACAAGCTATAAATCCTTTTGGGCTATTAAAATATCTTGGACCCAAAAGGTCTCAAAACACTTGAAAGAGGGAATAGTTGAAAAAATATATATTTTGTGAAGGTGGAAGATGGAGGTGTGTATTGTAAAAGATACGATGGGCATTGCATGAAATGAATTAAAATTCCAAAGGTTATATGAACATCACCCATTTTAGGGGGAAAGTTCACATGTGTAACATATTTTAACATGGCATTTTTAATGAATGATGATGTGAAAGTTGATGTGCCCAATGGAACCCCCAAGACTCTAATTCCTTTTAATTGGGTGGTAAACTGGGATGGGGTGTTGAAGTCCTATGGAAGGCTAGAGAGTAACCATGTTACACATTTTTGAGGTTGGATAGAAAGATTTGTCTCACATAATTCGATTTGGAAATGTTCATGTGCAAATGATAGAATTGAAAGGGGACCTATGATGTGATTGTCATATGTAATGGATGGATATAAAAAAAGAGGGAAATGAGTAGCTATAGAATATAAAACCCTTAAAATGGGCTAAAGCAAATAGTGCCCCCCCTCCCCCCCCAAAGATCACCTCGATGGGTTCCCATGGCAAATGGGATGATTGTGACATTGTTTTCATAATTATAATGACTATAAAACAAAGGAAAATCAAATGCATAGAATGCACGAACAAACAAGATGAGTTGTATGATGTCCCCACCTACTACACGAAGTTCTTAAAATAGTACTCGTCCTGACACCCAATTGAAGGTGTTTGCCACGTTTTATTAAATAATAACCTAGTTAGGGTGAAGGTTTAAGGTACATTTATTGCTGTGGAATATTATTTTACAACCGCCCTTAGTTGCAATTCTAAATTGGTGTGGGGAGAAATGTGTTGTAAAGGCATTGCAAAATTGAAAGCATAAAGCGTGGCTTGTGAATCAATATAATGTTTCTCCCACTGCAATGGGATGAATTCCATTTAAAGGTTTGGTCATGGTTAAACTATTCCAAGGACATGTGCAATTTGAGGTGGAGTGACCATGTGCAATATAAAACAAAATTGAAACAACTAAGGGATATCCACTTGTTGAATCTTTTGGGTGAAAAAAAGTTTAAAAATGTTCAAAAACCACCTTAGAAGGACCATTTGCTAATAAATGTGGCATGCTTTGGAACGCCAACTTGAAAGAATAAAAAGAAAGTTCAAGATCTTGGTCTAGCTTGTAGTTTTCGAGGAAAAACTAAAAGTAGGCATGTGATTTAGGGTGTAATGCGGTAAGAAATAGAGTGGTGTCAGAGGATGTGGGTGTAGGAGAAAATGGTGCCAAAATGTGAGTTATTCAAAAGTGTTCCCTTGAATGCCTAAAAACTAAATTGTGGAATAAACGTTTTTGAGTTGGAAAATCATGTTGGGGAAAAAGAATTGAGCTTGAACTGGTAGTTAAAACTTGTGTTTGCAAAAAAAAAATTCTTAAATTTTTTCCCAATTGCATGTTGAAAAGTGCTTGAGTTAAATCCATGTTTCCCTATGTTTTTTCTCCCCACCATGAAGGGATAAAGCGAGACACCATTTAGGTAGTAAGAAGAACAAATGCCAAGCTACCACATTGTACAAGTTTTGCATTAGTTTATCCAATGGAAAACAAAATGCCACTTGCACATCACGCCATAAAACAATGGGGATGTAGTTGTACAATCAAATATGACAAAGGCTAAATGAAAGGACCTCATGACATCCGATGATGAAACCCATGTCCAAGTTAATGAAGCAGGGTGGGGGCAAGGGAGGGTGTTGAACTGAAATGATCACAAGTGATGCACCCCAAAGTTCTTTAATGGACTCAACTATGAGTCCAAAGGTGAAGACAACAAAAAGAGAAGAAGTTGGGGCGCTGTCGCAACCCCACTTTGGCCAAGTGTGGGGGTGAAGCCCAACACTTCCAAAGTTGGGGATTTGGAGTCCTTCGGGACTCCCGAATGTTTAGAGTTCGACAGTAGGACCCAAAACTCCTCGCATTGAGGTGTTCTTAGTGTCATTGGAAAGGTCTTGAAGCGTAGAGATTGAAATGGCCTTGCATTGGTCATTTGAACATATGTAGCCCAAGTTATGGGCAAAAGAAAGGCCGGGAGTCAAACTGGCAGTTTGACTCCTGACCACTAAAAGTCGGGAATTGACCACTTCCCAACCTTCGAATTGAGAGTGCAATACGTCATTGAAAAGATTTTGACGAGCTACAAGTTTGATTCAGACCTCGTTGCGATCAGACTTTGCAGTCGGGAGTTATGAGCTCCCAAAGTCCCGGGAATCCAACCGGGACAATTTTGGGACAATTTCGGACTCCAACTTGGGAGTCCTGGGAAAAAGAGCCATTCGGATGTAGTCTCGGCGGAGCGTCGCAAAGAATACTATATGGGGGAAGGTGGTGGTTTCCCCCGAGTCCGGGCCGTGGTGTGTCTTGTGGTCCAAAGTGCCCGTGGCTTGTCCCCAACACCCAAGGGTGTCCCGGAATGTGAACTAACCACTTTGTGGTTTGTTTTGATACAGATTCAAACTTGATCTACTAAACCTTCTTCCTAGTCTATCCCGGGACTTTTAGCACGCCCCTCTACCTCTCTATAGTGCTGGAAGTCGGGAGCGCCTTCCGAGTCCCAACTTTCCACAACTACACTTTGGTGAACCCTCAAGTGGGTTCACCCCGGGACTTGGAAGTGCGTCAAGCGCGCTCCTTGGCTCGGAACATTTCGGGGGTAGAAGGGCGTGCTAGAGCTTTGGGATGGGACTAGGATGAGTAATAAGCGGTTCAATTATTCACACAAACCTGCACAAATCAAACAACAAGTTGGATAATACATAATCGGAGCACTTTTGGTGCACGGACAAACCACATGCAAACACAAACTCACAAGACTCATCACGACTCGAACTTGAAGGAAGCCACCACCTTCCCTTTTATGGTATTTTATGTGCATGGCCGCAGGGCTAGCATTCAAATGTCATTCTGTCATGGGATTTAGTGAGAGTCTTAAAATTCTCAAAATTGGGACTCTTGCAACTTTGGAGGCCCATAACTTTGTGTGCAAACCTTTGATTAAGGTGAGGTCTAAAGCAAAGTTGTAACGCTCTTTGAGAGCTTTTCAATGGTATGTCGCATGCCACTTGCATGCAACAAAATTAGACGGATCTCAATTAAACTCTAAACCCTAAACCTAACTTTTCTTTTGGCCATAACTTATGTTTTAAGTACTCAAATGGGTCATGTTAGCCCATTTTGGACATCTAAGTTCTAAAAGATTTTTCAATGATATAAGAAATTATTCAATTCAATGGGTTTTGGCCCCTGCAATTGCTCTTTGAAGATTCAAAAATCCATTGGGATTTCAACTCCTCAAAGTGGGAGTTCACTTGGGAGTGTGGAGGTTCATTCCCTCACACTTTTTACATTCCCGGGAGCATGAAATGTGACTCCCGCGCTTCACTTTTGGCCTGCACTTTTGCATGTCTTTGCTTTGGTCGTGAGCCCCAAGTTAGAGCTACAACAACAAGGGTCCATGTTAGATGAATTGGTCTGACATGATGTTGATGATAAGTTAACCCTTAAATGATAAATTGATGCCCACAAGTGGGGCAAAATATTTTACGTGGAGGTTGAAAACATATTGAAGAGATCGGGTAGGTGGGGGTATGATCATGGCCAACTATAAGGACCAATAAAGTGGTGAGGGAAATATGTCTTATATGTGCATTATTGAGGGGTTTTGGAAAAGTGTAAAGTTGGGGCCTCACATTCACATAAAGGGTTGGGGGTTAATAGGGGGAACTAGTATGTGATGTGTGATTTGTTAGAATGGGAAGGGTAACTAGTGGGTGGTTTGTGATTTGCATGGGGGATGAGGTGGAGGATGGGTCTGTGATGGTGGATGATAAGACATATGGCCGATGGGAACTACACGATTCGATGAGACGTGATGAGTTGAAAATTTCCAAGGAGTCCTTTGCTAGGGCATTATGCTAAGGTCAAACCCTAACTTTGTTATAGGCTTGGGTGTGACGATCATTACTCTATTACATTCAACAGGACCTAAACACTTACATACCAAAATATTACAAGCTTCATTCCTTGTTCTTACTTTTGCAAGATTCAAAACAAAGAATGCCACACAAAAGTTTCCTAATTTTGTGGTTGAAAACTAGCTATGTCTTCACTAGCTCGGAGGATGCATTACAATGCTTGAGGATGGCTGGTTAGTTAGGTGCCCCAACAAGGTTTGTACTTTATGTTGCATTGGGCTGAACTTGCTTTAGAAAGACTCTCAAATATCAAGTGTTACTATTCTCAATTGTTTGTCCTTGTTACCTCCAAAAGCCTACTGATGTTGAAGACCGAATAGAAATGGGAAGAAAAAATAATATAAGTGATTATTATTACATGTAGACAAGTAAATAAGACACTTGGTAGGTAGATGAATGATACAATGAAAAAGCATTTACTGTCCACCATCCATCGTGCATGGTTCACAGATGGGTGCTTGATTCACTCTTGCTGGTTTAAAAGTGTTAATCCTTTAGGAGCATGTAGAAACAGATGGTCAATTGGAGAATGGATTCGTCAAGCAGGTATAATTCTCATGCAAATCCTGGTCTTTTTTTCTGTTTGGTTTGCAACTCTCAACACAAGGAGGTTTGATTGGCCACACGGTCGAGTTTTTAATCACATTTGCAGCAGTCCAACCCAATTAACAGTGTGGGATTAAGTGATGGTTGTGAGATGCAGTTTTATATAACAATCTAATAACTGAGTTTTGCTGTTGATTAAACTTATGTGGGGTGCAGGATGTTGCATTGTCTTCCAAGACAAGCCCACTTTGTACGTAAGTATTGTCTCCAGTCCATAACACAATGATGTCATGTTTTTTACAAGCGTTGGATTTCCTTTTATGCTTACAATTGCAGATAAGCAGGCATAATGCAAACAGGGAACTGTGTTTTATTGTTTCTGGATTAACCAGGGGCCCCCATCCTGTATCCTCCTGTTCTAAAGGAAACAGACATGTTTCCCTAATTCCAATGAATCTCTCTCTCTCTCTTCCGTCTTGCCAGGGTTGCTCTTGCTAGAGGAAAAGGAGCATATTCCCATTTGCCAAGCTGCTAAGCAAAGCTTTAAAACCCCTGGCCAGGCTTGCTCTAGCATATTCCCATTTGCCAAGCTGCTAAGTAAAGCCTTTAAAGGGTTATAATATTTATGAAAAATATAAACAAAATGTATACAAAGGTCTGCTGAATAGGGTTGTCCCTGTGGGTGGGAAAAAAACCTATAGAGCCAATAGGATTATCTGTTATGGGAGCCTTGAATTGTCTTGAGTTAACTTCAGATGATTAGATATTATGCCACGGTACCTATGGGATTCCAGCAGTAGTTAAATTATTTTCTTTTAACATCATTTTATTTCTCAAAATTAGCTCCTCGCAATGCTGAAAGTTTTAGAAATTTGTTTGCCATTATTATTGATTGCCAGCCTTAAAGCTTGATGGTGTAGCGTGCCTAGATAGTGCAAAATTAAGTGACAATTTTGTCTCACCTCAGTTGTAAGAACTTCGAGAAATTTTGATTTTTATTGTTAAAGTGAAAAAAGAAAAAACTTAGATATTCATCAAGTCATCAAGAAGATGCCAGAATGGTACAGGTACTATGGTCATAGGCTCATAGGCTTGTGCCTATGTGGAAGGGAAAAAAATTGTGAACAATGAGATTGTTCAAGTCATCACCTTATTGAATTAATATTTACATGTTGCATGCAAAAGACATGCAGCTTTTATTGCATCATTCTCTGATTCTACTCAAAGATTTGACTGAGAGTGCACGAACCCTAACGATTGGGTATACAATTTCCACCTTACAAGCCCCTCCTTAACTTGGACCAAGAGACAGGGTTCTGGCACATTACTTTGTGCGGTTTGTTGTAAAACCTGTGTGCAATGTCTTGTTTTAGGGTGGAGCCCCAGACACACTTGCTTCTGGTACAAAACTAACACATGTGTGTTTTCAAGAAAGTTGTTCCAACAAACAAACCCCCTGTGGACCAGACATTAATTTCAGCCCCAATTTCATGTTTCGTTGATCAAAAACATTGCTTCCCCCACAGTACATGTACTAGTGTGACTTGTGCATCAAGCACATCTTGTAATGTAGTTGTTATGAAGAATATACATTTAAAAAATCCCTAAAGAGATGATTTTTGATTTTTTTTGGATTTTGCAACAACAAGAAATTACTCAAATTTCAATAACTCCTTCAACATAGGTCTGAAAATTATGAAGCCACCTGGGGCGCTCATACTCATTGAAGGCTGAGCAAGGTACCAAGAGTGCACCCTTGAAAACTAGTTTTTGGGTTTTTTGGGGAAATTTCAGTGATAAATTTACTCATAATTTGGTAACTTGTGTAATGCAGATCTAAAGATTACAAAATCACTAAATAAGGCCTTCTTCCAAAAACCCAAACAGATCTGATTTTATAAACAAGCCCCCTTTCTTCAGCCAGAAAATGCACCTGTGAGTGGGTGACATTACTTCTCCATATGATTGGTTCAGGGTTTTTAAAAATTTAAAAATTTGTGATGTAGCCAAATGGTGATGTCATAGAAATTTCTATTGAAATGTGGTGAGTTAGGGTTTTAGAATTTCAAAAAACCCTTTGAATGTGTGGAAACCACATCTATCAAATGGAAACATGCAAAATTTCACCCCAAAAACACACTGATTCCCATGCATGTAAATGTGGTAGAATCCATGTATTATTAAAAAAAGAGAGATATGGGATCATTTGTACTCCAACCCAAAGCAAAGCAATCTTAAAGCAAATGATATTTTGCCCGCCTTAATTCTTTAAGCAAGCATAAGTTGCTTACAAGCACACACCACTGGTGACCATTTTCCCCAGCTGGTTTGACCGACCGCTCCACAACAACTCCCAATGTTCCGCTTACCTATTTGTACGGGCAAGCTTCACATGTATAAACAATTGAGAATTCGGTGGATGGGGGTGGGGGGAAGCAAGAAGGAGAGGGAGTGCGCTTACAAGTCGCATGTGCAAATCCAAAACAGTCTTTTTTGTAATTTGCAAAAAGTTTGTGGTAGGAGTGCGAATCTAAACGGTGGGGCTACAACGAGCCAAAACGAATCGGACGGCTTCCTGGACCTCCACGATAGTCCATGACTATAAAGCGACGGCTGGCAGCTTTTAGGGCACCTGCCATCGGGGGCCACTATTTATTTATTTGTTTATCACTGCCAACTCCCTCAGTGGGCCAAATGATGGGGAGGAGGGTGGGGGGCGCGGGAGAAAGGACGGAGGGGGGAGGGGGTCATAATGGAGGAGGGGATGTTTTTTTTTGACAATGGAATAAAAGAAGTACATTCTTAGATGATCTTATTGCAGGCAATCTATGTATGTAGGTACCTATTATGTGTTCGAATGGAACAATAAAAGGGGAAAGTAGAGGGAAAAAAAAAGTGTCATGATTTTGGTTGAATAATAATATACGCACTTTGTTGGGGGGGGGGGGGGGGGGGGGGACTAGAGCGAACCAAGTGAGTAAACTATGGTGGTGGGTGTTTTAGGGGGAAAAAAAAATGTTGGGGTTGGAACTGGGGGTAAATGAAAGGGAAGAAAAGGAACATTGGGGGCGGGTGGGGTGCGGTAGTGATGTTTTATTTAGGGTTTAAATGTGGTTGTTTGTTATGTGAAAGGTAAGGCCCATCTCCAAGTAGTTCCATGATTTCAGGGTTGGACCGTTAAAGCTAGCTGCCTCCGGGAGCCTATGGGTTAGTTTCCTTGCCTTTTGGCAAACATGGCTGAGTTTGCATTACTTTTAATTGGGTACCACATTTTAGGGTTGGTCATTCTGGGCCAGATGGGAGGGGGATGTGGACAAAGTTTGGTGCACTTTTGCCCTTTACTTTTCCTTTCCATTTTCTGTTTTTCCCTTTTCAGGGGTTGGGGGAGGGTTTCTTATGGGGAGGAAGAAGAAGGTTTGGAAGGCATGTGACATTTGCCTGGACTTCACTGTTACCTAGTGATCTGAAAGAAAAAGATTTCAATTTTCAGTTGGTGAAGTAAAATTGTTGCATCTGTGAGAAAACAAGGATGAGAAGGAAAAAGAAGGAAGTGGGTGAAAAGAAGGGGCTGGGTGGAGGGTAATTGTAATTAGAATGTATTCTTGTAGATTTGTGGAAATGAATAGGTATCCATGTTAATAGGTGGGTTTTCTTTTTGTTATTCTTTCAACAAGATCTTGGGATATTGGCTCCCTTCCCAAGAACTCGCCTTTCTTTCCTGTCATGAGAAGTGACAAAAGAGAGAAAGATCGTATATGCTCGCACCTTCTTCATGGAGGGTTCGCATTATTTCTACTGTCTCAAAGGAGAGGAGGGACATGCAAGAAGTCGAGAGTAGTAGCTCTGTAGTTACTAGCCATGCTCTCTTTTACTTGTGAAACAAAAAGAAATCCATGAACAGAGAAGTGTTATCGTGGCAAAATAAGATTATGTGTCATATTTTAGACTTTTATTGACTAGTTAGGTGTGCATTGCTTCAAACTTTGTTTTTTTTTTTTCTTGTTTTTCGTTTCTTGGTTTGGTGATCTAGCGTTTGGACAAAATAAAATCTAAATTGCATAGTCATTTGACCCACCTCCTCAGGTTAAAAGAGTAGGACTTTGAACAAGGAATACAATGTTGGGCTATTGAGGAATACGCGAGAAATGTGGGAACAACATAAAGAACAAGTGGCAAAGCATATGGGATAAAATTGAGGAACACATAGGGAACACGTGAGGAACAAATTGAGAACAGCTGCAGGAACAGTATTGGGAACATGGGGCAGGGAAGAAGGCCCAAAAACCCAAAAAATCTCCCGGTAAGCCCAGCACTTCTACTGACCTAGAGTTTACTCATACTCACTCACCTCATTGGCTGCTGAGAAAATATATTTAAGTATGTAGTTGGCAATCCTTTTTGCCTAGGTATTCGCTGAGGAAGATATTGTGGGTATATTGTCAAAACGAAGATCTTCCAAATTGAGATTCCCTCCACCACCCCCACAAGACAATTTCCCACGCACTCTCTCCCCTCACACCTACTAACTACTGTGGTACCTAGGTTCGTTCAGCAGTAAGGTTCCTACTAATAAATTTTTTTTAGTCACTTCTGTTTGACAGTAAAAATAAAAATAATTTACAATTCGGCATTACACTAATAAATAATGAAGCTGTTGCGCTTCCTCAGAGCTTCCATTCAGATTTTTGGCATGGCCGGGCGGGCTGGCACATGTTTTTTCAAAGTTTTCAAACAATTCCAGAAAATATTTAACTAGTGGCTAACCGGCCTATGCAGTAGGTTGGTTTTAAAATAAATATATTGTTGGTCGAGGTACTAAAGTAGTTTTCAAACATTAATCTCTTGGCAACAACCCATCATCAATAGCGCTTTCCTTTTGAACATGCTGTTGGAAGAAGTACTTACAGGCCGGCCTACCTCCTGGAATCCGTCTCCTGAATGCTCGGAAATTACTCAAACAGCTGGCGATCTACCTTAGGACCAGAGTCTCACCATCCTCTCCTCCTGTAATATCCCCAAGTGGTGCATCCTTTAAAGCCTAAACCTCTCCCTCCCTTTGTAATTTTACATTGCACAATAAAATTATTAATAAATAATATAGTCTGGTGTTTGTGACCATTTGTTTCCCTTTGGGCAGCACCACTGCATGAATCTTGCTGGAACTCTTCCAAGAGTTTTTGGGGGTGTTGTCCCCCAAATAAACACCCCCCTTGCCCATATAAACTAAATCCTAAGGCTTTTTGGCAAACACCCTTGGGGGGAGATTATTTCAGGAACTACCTGCTCCCAGGGCGTTCCTACACTAATAGCTTTCCCCGAATTTTTGGAAGACAACAACCACCCAACCAGTGTTTTTTTCTCCTCCTTCTGCAAATTCTCTTTTTTCTCGAAATGAAATTGTCAATTTTCTCAAAAGAAGTTTCATTTTGGGAGGGGAATTTTGCTATATTTGGAATTTGGACACCCTTTTTTTTGGCCAGTTCTCTACAGTTTTGACAGCCTTCTGCAGACTTTCACCAATTGATGCCAAACCTTGTTTGGGTTTACAATGCTACATAAACAACTGAATCTTTTCTTTAAGACACACAAAACAAATGAAGAATAAAACTATGCACCCCAACCAAAGTTAGGAGGGGATGTGGGGGAGAAGCCCAGGTCACAAAGAAGCGAGGAAGAAGAACTACTACTATATTAGGAGCAACTATTTATCATAGGCTAGAGATTGGTCCCCAAGTTTAGTGGCCAAAAAAATTGGGGGTGCTGCTTTGGGCCCCCCCCCTTTCTGGCACACCAACTTTTGTGGCTAAAAGGCGGCCACTCCTTTAGTCTCTTTGGTGTTTCACTTTTTCTCCTCACAGGCCCCCCCCTCCCCCTGCCCACAACCCCCCTTTATTGCTCCCCTTCTCCATCATGTCTTTGTGTCCTTGGACCTCTCTTTTCATTAGGTCAATTTTGGGAGTGTGGTTGTAGTAGCCCAACAAAACGTTTTTTAAATTTTTCAACATCATAAAGAAGTGCAGGTACTCATAGACAAGTTGATTGGAACATATACAGAAAAGACGTTCTAATTGTGTTGTATCTCTGTGTGTGTGTGTGTGTTTCTCGTGTCATACTTGTTGGTGGGTTTCAAATACTTACTACCCATTGGTTATTGTAGTTGCTATCATTGTTGAATAGTTGCTGTTGTTGTTTTTCTCTTTGTTGTTGATGTCTTGTGCACTTGGTTGAATGATTGCATAGTTTACATACATACCCATTGTTGATGTTGTTTGGCTTTTTTTCTTCTTTTCTTCTGTTTTTGGGCGGAGAGTTTTTTCGTAAAATTTTCCTCGAGTCCTTCGGAGTTTTTGTAAGCCTGCTATTTCAGCATCTTCAAAATCGCTTCCGACTGCAGTCTTTTTATTAGGTGAGTTGCTCATTCATGGTTTTTAGAAAAAATATATAAAAATTATTATTGTTGTTTTGCCCCGCACACCCTTGTTGTGGTTTGTGCTTTAGTGATGGTGAAGCGATTCTTGATGGATAGTTTTGTTTTGTTTTTGTTCTTCTCTTTTTGGCAAAACTTGATTTCCCCCTGTCATGGTAGCTTTGAGATGGAAGGCTTTTTATGGAGTGTGCTCTTTCTTTGGGTGGGTGTTTTTTCATCTTGGGACTAATGATTTTTATCATCAATTGATGATGCCGAATTGGGTGTTGGCTTGGGTGGTGGTGGCGGTGTTGAATTAAAAGCTTGCTGTTTGGATTGTTTTTTTTTGGGGGATTTTGTTGTATGACAGTTGCAACAGTTTTGTTTTGGTTTTTGGGATGGGTTTGTGTGCAAATTTGTTTTCTTCCTTTTCATTGAGTTTTCAAGCTTTACAGAGAAAGTAGCAAGCTTGAGAAATAGGGTATATCTCTGTTTTAGGACCAATACTTGTTTGTGATGTGTGACAGACCATCACACATCACAATGAAAGTTTCAATGTGAGTTGTTGTCTTTTCTTCTTGAGGTCCATGAGTTTCTCGTTGATGTTCAGTCAGTCAAGTCAGTCAGGAGGGTTTTCAATGGGTTTTTTTCGTAGGATACTAGAAGTCCAGGCACGAGTGCTGTTGTTGTAGCCAATTTCTTGACTTTTTTCCAATGGTTTGTGGCACTGCAGAGAGATCTGGTTTTCGCTGGGTCTTCTTGTTTTTGTTTGTTTGTTTTGGGTGGTGATTTGGTGAAGCTATTGGTGCAAAATATGTTGTGGGGTTAACAACTCCTTGTGGTTCAGAGTAATTTTTTTGCTTAGCTGAGTTATGGACAATTTTATTGGTTTTGCATTTCCAGAAGGAGGAGGGTCTGTTTCTGCTGGACTGACTTCTTTTGGGGTGGGTGTTGGGGTGTTTTGAGGGGAAATGAACAGGAGGAAAAAGAGTAGCACAACCCAGTTGGGTATTTGGGAAATGAGCTTTGGATACCTGTAGTAGTAGCAGCATGAGATCATTGTCATCATCATCATCATCCTCATCATCATATTATTGCAAATAGCAGCAGTGGAAGGCAATACCATCATACCTTAGTTGCTGCTGCCTGCCAGTTTGGGTTGTGGCATGTTGTGTGAGATGATATTCCTGAGAGGTGTGTATGGAAGTTTGACTCAGAACATTGAGAGGTTGTGGGTCTGGGATGAAACTTATACAGAAGAATATTTGAAATGTAGGACTTGTAAATACCAATGTCTGCCCAGTAGTTGCAGTTGCATTTAGAGTGAGCAAGCACCTCTTGTTGCTCGATTTATTCATTCGTGTGGGACTGACTCTTCTCTCTCTCTCTAATTACAACCCTAATACAGTAGATAGAGTCACAAGAGCAAATTTTTGGAAAGATCAGCCCTACTAAAAGGGTTGTTATTAGAGCACAAGTAAATGTGGAAACATTATTTGTGTTCTTTTCTCTTCTAGTGATTGTATTTTCTGCTGCCAAGCTCAGGAAGAATATAAGAGAGACTTGGATTCTTTATTATAGCTCTCTGTGGCCATTGGGGTTGGAGAGTATCGGACACATTAAGAGAGAGAGGGGGGGAGGCGTATGCCGTACTCTTTGCCAACAAAGCCCGCAGAGAGGACCAGACTATGGGAAGGAGAAGATACCGACCTGAGCAACATCCCACAGCGCCGCGGCCCCATTTCTTCCACACCTGGAGAGGTAAGCTACCACCCTGACACGCTTCCAAGAGCATCTTCACTCTCTGAGGTAGATGTACAGCACGAGCTGTCCACCACCCCTAAGTTCAACATCACCCCCTCTCTTTCGGCATCCCGTGTGGAGCGCTTGGTACGAGAGCGACAGCTGCGGAAAAATGTCAGTTACACTCTTGTGGACGAAGCTGCCGATGGCAAGGTGGAGGCCAGCATGGGACCAATTGGCTGCTGTGGAGGAGGAGGAGGGGATGGGGGTGCCACTGGTGGTGGAATTGAGTGCAGCCAGGATAATAATGTGGGCACCAGTGGGGTGAGTGAGAAAGGACAGCAGCAACAGCGGGCTACACAAAGGCTGCTGGTGGTGGCCAACCGATTGCCTGTTTCAGCACAGCGTGATGGGGATAATTGGGATTTGAAGCTCAGTGCCGGCGGTCTAGTCAGTGCACTCCTGGGTATGTTTTTGGACTGCTTTCTGAAGCATTTTGGTAGTTGGAGGCAAGGACAGGAAATGGAAAAAAATGGCTCTATGAATGGAAGGTGTAAATTTTCTAGTGGTTGGTAGAAGTTTGAATTCTGCTCAGTCAGTCAGTGACCCAACACTCACTCTGTAGCTGAACAATGTGGGGGAATGCTGGAGTAGTGGCATGGTTACAAAACTGTACCTTTTTCTTGGTTTGGGTCAGCCTCATTTTGTGTACCCTAATAATGGGGTTGCTTCTCTCTCATTGTCTGAAATTCTACTGCAGGGGTCAAGCAGAATTTTGAAACAAGGTGGATTGGATGGGCTGGTGTCAATGTACATGATGAGAAAGGACGCATGTCTTTGACTGAGTCCCTTGCATCCAAGGTCAGTTTTCATTTTCCTAGTAGTATAGACCCAATTGAAATGGATTGGCAGAGCAGATGGGATTGTGAAGAACACAGGAGGAGGAGACTCTGGGTTTTGTGGCTTGAGATGCATTTCATATTTAGCTAAGAGTTTTGTGATGCTCTGTTGAATGGGGAATGCGCCTCTGACCTGGTTAGTCATCATCTTGCCATTTGTTTGTGGTCTCAGGGGTGTGTCCCAGTGTTTCTGGATGATGATACTGTCGATCAGTATTACAATGGCTACTGTAACAATGTACTATGGCCTCTCTTCCACTACATAGGGCTTTCCCAAGAGGATAGGCTGGCAGGGACTCGTAGCTTGGACTCACAGTTTATGGCATACAAGAATGCAAATCAGCTGTTTGCAGATGTTGTCTTCTCTCAGTATCAGGTACAGTACTACCTCTTTGGTCTGGTCTGTCTGGCGCTCTCTCAAGCTGATAATCAGTAACATTTCTGTGGGGCTTGGGTTCCAAGTTGAGTTCGGTCTTCCGGTAAATAGAAAGATGAGACTCCTCCTGGCATTTGATGTAGTAGTTTTGAAAAGAAAAAAGGTACTCCTTTTCAATTAAAAACTTTGTGCTTTGACTAATGGAGTAATACTACTACAGCATTCATCCTCAGTTGGTGCCATCTTTGGTTGTGTGTTGGTAATCTATTATACATATACAGGAAGGAGATGTGGTGTGGTGTCATGACTACCACCTCATGTTTCTGCCCAAGTGTTTGAAAGAGATGGATCCACAAATGAAAGTTGGTTGGTTCCTGCACACACCATTTCCTTCATCCGAGATTTACCGAACTCTACCTATGCGCTCAGAGCTGCTAAAGGCCGTGCTAACAGCAGATCTTATTGGGTAGGCACACATTTCTTCCCCCCCCCCTCCTCTCTCTCTCTGTCTGTGACTTGCCCTTCTCTCACAGTCTCAGAACATGTTATACCATCATCCACAGGGGGTAGGTTCATGCCAAGTCTTGCCCCAGCCAGCATTGTAAAGTTTTGTACTCTTTTTCCTTTTCCCTGTTTTCAGGAATGTAAGCAAAAGAAGAGTGCTGGCTGCAGGTTCCACACATATGATTATGCTAGGCATTTTGTGAGTGCATGCACAAGAATTTTGGGACTGGAAGGCACCCCTGAAGGTGTAGAGGACCAGGGCAAGCTTACTCGGGTTGCAGCTGTATGTCCTCTTGTGCCTTAACCTGGTCTTCACGTTGGTCTCATTCTAGGAACATTTACAAAAGCCTTGTAGTGAGCAGCTTGCAAAACACCCAGCTGATTTTCTGATTGCAAGCTTGGCTGAGAGATCTGCAGTTCCCCATTGGGATCGATCCAGAGAGGTTCATCCAGGCTCTCGAGACTGATTTAGTAAAATGCCACATCAAACTGCTCCGTTCTCGCTTTGAAGGGTGCAAGGTAAAGTATTCTCCAGAAAAGTAAGTCCTTTAAAAATTGGAAGGGTATTGCAAACTATGTCCTCTTGGCATTGCAAAGCATGTGGACATAAAAACCTGAGCTCCACATGTCCTTGAGTGCTTTGTCCTAGTATGTGCAGTCTGGTTAGAATCAAGGGTTGTATGCATATATATTGCATGTCCTAATTCGTCGTCTATATTCTGAGTACTGATATTTTTCCTAACCCATCTTGCTGTTGGGTACTTGCTCAACAGGTTATGTTAGGAGTTGATCGCCTAGATATGATCAAAGGCATTCCACAGAAGCTTTTGGCCTTTGAGCTTTTCTTGGAGAAAAATCCTGAATGGCGAGAAAAAGTGCTGCTTGTGCAGATAGCAGTGCCAACTCGCACAGATGTTCATGAATGTAGGCACTGAAATTTTCAACTTCGGTTTCTAGTCTAATGATGCCTTTTTAGCTGCATCATCATCTTGACTGTTGCCCTATGCAAACCTCACCAGTGTGTGAGAATCTGACTTGAAGAATTGGTTCCATGGTAATCTTCAACCAAATGTCATGATCGTGGTACAGTGCTGCCTTTCTCATGGATTTCATCCAATTTGGAGGGGGGATGGATGCATGCAGATCAAAGGTTGACAAGCCAGGTGCATGAGATTGTGGGTCGAATCAATGGCCGATTTGGCACTCTGACGTTTATGCCCATCCATCATCTGGCAAGTTTTTTTCTGTTTGCTTCATGAGTCCCTTTTTTCCCTTATTGTGAAAACTTGGGTGCCTCACTCACTCAAAGTAGTAGACATTGAGGCTTGAGACAAGATCTGAAGATGCACAGTTAAGGTAGGGTCAAAGTAGTAGGTTGCTGTTGACATTTGTGCCGTTTAATCTGATGGGTTTTGATGGGGTTGATGACTGGTGGTTACAGGACCGATCCCTGGCCTTCCATCAACTGTGTGCTCTTTATGCAATCACAGGTATCCCTGTCTTCTGGTGGTAATAACTGACCTATTTTGCTAAGAATACAGTCCATTGCACTTCAAAAGTGCATGTTTACAACCTTTTGAAATACCTTTGGGACATTTTGCTTGCTCTTGTAACAGCTGAATTAGGGCTTGCTCTTCTGGGTGTGTGGTAAAGGGTGGGGTGCATGGGTGTGTGTGGAAGGGTTAAAAATGGGTGCATGGGTGTACTCCAACACCCATGCATCCATTCCACACACCCCTTTACAAGCATCTCTACCTTTTGGTATGGGTTATACTAGTGTGCAGAAGCACATTCAGCAGATTGCAGTATCTGGCATGGCAATACATTCCTGAGTGTGGGCGTGTGCATGTGGTGGAAAAATAGATGTGCTTTTGGTGACATCACTACGGGATGGAATGAATCTGGTGAGCTATGAGTTTGTAGCTTGCCAGAACGAAAAGAAAGGTGTCCTTGTTTTAAGTGAGGTTAGTTCCTGTGCTTTCACATTTTCATTTCCATTCCTTTTTTAAGGCTCAGGAATACAGTAGAAGATAGGAAGCAATTTTGTTCCATTTTTTCTTGACTTCAATCAAGGCATATCTGTCAGGATGTAGCAAACTCTTCTCTGTCTGTAGTATAGCTTGAAAAGGGAAAAGTGTGTCATTTTTGCAGTTTTCAGGGGCGGCCCAGTCTTTAGGGGCAGGAGCAATGCTCGTGAACCCTTGGAATATTGAGGAGATGTCCATTGCCATACGGGATGCTCTGAACATGCCAGAAATGGAGAGGAAGGAACGGCATAACCACAACTTCAGTCACGTAACCCATCACACAGCTCAGGCCTGGGCAGATACCTTTGTCAGGTGGGAGATTGCATTCCTAGAGGGATACTCAATCCCTTCAAACCAATTGCATTGATGTTGAATTTCAATTAGTCATGTTTGTTGTAGTCATCACTTCCTTATCCTGCAGTTTCCGGGGCATTCAAAAGAGCACAACACCAATGTGGGTGCTGATTGTTTCTTCAAACAAATGCAGTTCTTCCATTAAATTTTGGTCACAAGACACCTAACAGCTCAATCTTCAGCATAACTATGGAGACTGATTGCTTGAGGACCCAATATGTTGGATCCGAATACCCGATTTGCTTGATTGCAGCTAATGTCGTCTTATGGGTATTCTATGGAAGGACAGTGAACTCAATGATACAATAGTGGAGGCTGAGCTACGGACATTACGAGTTCCTCCTGTCTTACCCACACAGCAAGCTCTAACTAAATTCCAAGGTTCCAAGAATCGGCTACTAATCTTGGTGAGGAATGTAGATTTTGCTTCTCCCTTGTTACACACCAGCTCACCCTTCCTGGTTCAAGACTGAAACTTTTGGTGTTCTCACCCCCTTAAAATGTGCTGTGGATCTTTTGCAGAGTGATTGATGATGGTCAGTCTGAGGGTTTTTGCACATGTAGGATAGATCTCTTTCAGACTGTTCAGCAGATTGTGTCAATCTTGGGCCATCTTGTCATCCATGGTTTTTAAAAGTATCCAACAGTACCTTTGGCTTACAAAACTCTCACCTCCACAAGCATCTGGTCATGGCATTGTGTGATTGAAGGGCTTTAGTGGAACGATTACTGCACAAGTGGAACCTCCGAGGCGAAGAGGTCCTGACCAGATCAAGGAGATGAAGTTGCAGTTGGATCCTGGTTTGAGAGATGCTCTGACTACTTTGTGTTCTGACAGTAACACCATCATCGTTATTCTTAGTGGCAGTGAACGGACACTCCTGGATGAGGTACATGTTAAACACATCCCGAGGGATATATATTGCCTAGTATGATGAAAGTTCATCTGTTTCTATAGGATTTGAGGTCTCTTAAATCGAAAGGTTGGTGGTCATGAACATTTTAAGAATTGTTTTGGTCTCACAATCGAAGACTGGCTTGTCCTTGCTTGTGAATAATTCCCTCTGTGTATCTTATTCTATGGGCTTGTTCTTTGCTATGTTATGCAGGCCTTTGCAGGATTTGATCTGTGGCTTGCAGCAGAAAATGGCATGTTCTTGCGCCACACAAAAGGAGACTGGATGACTACCATGCCTGAGCATGTGAACATGGACTGGGTAGAAAGTGTCCAGGTGGGCTTTTCTTTTCCTTATAATGGGTTTGAAGGATGACCATTTTGTGTAAGGAACAATGGGGTCAAATATGAGCCACAACAATCCAGGGTTTGTGTGCTTTTTTGCCAACAAGAGTTTGGTCTTTCTTTTTGTGTGCATGTGGTTCATCTAACTAAATCAAGACATATGGAATAGTGAGCATGTCTAGTTACTAGTTTGGCTCCTGTGTCCGATAATAAACACATACCATCTCACACAAGTCTTTGTAGGGTTCATGATATTTGCAGTCTCTACCACTTTTAAATGAACTCAGAAGTTTCTATGGTTAGAGTTGTTAACATTGGTCTCAATCATGAAATTGCACCTACTGTCTACGAAGTGTCCTGATCCACAAATTCCCTGTTTGGAATGTCCCAGCTTGTGTTTGATTACTTTTGTGAGCGTACTCCACGATCTTATGTTGAATCTCGGGAGACGTCACTTGTTTGGAACTACAAGTATGCAGGTAAAGATCTTGCACAACTGCTATTGGGTTGCAAAAATAATTTACAGGAAGAAGGGCAGGTGTCAGTAAACTGGGAGTCTGAGATTCAGAATCAATGGCCCTTGCCACTGAGTCAAAACTTACAGTTTTTAAGTCTGACAGCTTTAGCCATGTACATTCTTGTCAAACTTCATTTAGTTAGGAGTGATGGGTTTTTGATGCTGGTCACTAACGAGTACTTTGCTGAATGTACTGATAGTTGGGACAAATATCACAGATGTGGAATTTGGGAGGGTGCAAGCTCGGGATATGCTACAGCATCTATGGACAGGGCCCATCTCAAATGCAGCTGTGGATGTTGTGCAAGGCAGCAAGTCAGTGGAGGTCCGTCCTGTTGGTGTTTCAAAGGTAATCCTCTATTTAAATATATACACTTAAAAGAACAATGTAGGATGTGGGGTATGGAAATCACAGAGAACATGATTGATGGACATTCTGATCTTCTTGTGGCCTTGGCTAACTTGAAAACGAGCTGACTTTGTGTTTTGATATTCAAGTGAGTGATGGAAATTGCGCTATCTGGGTTTTGTTGAAGTGAGAGCATAGTTCCACTATAATCGGTTCTATTACATTCAGTAAGTAGTAGCAGAATAAACAGGACCCTTTTTTTCATTACAAAGTGGGCAATCTGTGATTTGGGTCCAACCTTATGGGAAGCTTTTAAAGCAGGATATGGGATTTGATTGTGTAATCAACATGGAGGGGCATAGTGGCATATTCAAAATTCTTAAGATGGGTCTGTGTGTGCATCCATCCAGGGTTCTGCTATTGACCGGATCTTGTATGAAATTATCCAAAGCAAGCATGCAGGTTTCCACATTGACTTTGTCATGTGCATTGGTCACTTCCTGAGCAAGGTCTGCTTACCATCTCAATCTCAGTACTCTTTTGTTTCGGGTTCTTTATATTCCTGCTTGCTACACAAAATATCTCATCACTGTCATCCAAGCAATTCTTTGAACTGTAAGATTGAAGATTTGATGGATTGTATGGATTGGGTATTAACAGGATGAAGATGTCTTCACCTACTTTGACCCAGAGCTGCCATTTGAGAGGGATCCTCACCATGCCTGCAATGGAAAGACAGACAGAGCCCTTGATCGACGGTTAGCAGCCAAATCTTGTGACCGGCTTCTGGCCAAAAGCAATAAGGTTGGAGTTGTTCGTACCAAGTCATTTCCTCTTACATCACCTGACAGGGGTGGGAGTCATGTGCGAACAAATAGTTTGAAGGACTGCAAGTATACAGAGCGTGACACAATGGAATTGGAACTTGGCTCAATAATGAACATCACAGTTGACACCTACTTCTCTTGTGCTGTTGGGCTGAAACGTTCAGCAGCTCGCTACTCACTACCTACCTCAGATGAGGTGGTAGTATTCTTGAATTCACTCGCTAACGCTTATGTTAAGCCAGTTGCAAATGGGGATAAATCCGCCTACCTCAGTCTTGAGACATCCAATCCTGCCTGGTGACAAGCTGTCCAGAGCTAGGCTAAAGCTTTTATATTTGAGGTAAGTTTTTTTATTAGGCCCACCAATTTTTGACAATGTGGTCTCTTTTGTGATAGAATGAGAGAACACAAGAATTAATACTGGTCCCCCTCAGTAATTGAAGCCCTGCAATTGTTGTAGCAGTCTGTAAAGATTTTAAATCCCTCCCCCCCCTGCCGAAAATGCTTATCACTGTGTAACGATTTTGAAATCTGCCGACATCTATTTCTCCTGTAAAGATTCTTATTTTCTCTCTAAACCAATAATGTTGTCTCTCGAGCTCTAGCTGTGCATCTCCTGTCTATGCAGAGTTCACCAATTTGTCTGACTGCCTACCTATCCACAGGCAGTTGAGGTTGGGGAGTTGGCATCATTTCTGATTTTCTGATTGAATCAATGGTGTTGACATGCAGTAGAATTGAAGCTAGAGTTTTAAACTACAAACATTGAATCAAAAGAAAATCTCATAACTTCAAACTTGGAACTACTAATTATGTAATCTACTGAAATTTGGTATTTGCTTCACTTTTTGCACTATATCCTACTTTTCAGTTGCCTTTGTTGCCTTGCCTCCCTTTAATGGAAACACCCACAGGAGGGTAAAACCTAGCAAGCAATGTAGTTTTCATTTGGGTCTCACATTTTTGAGGAAGGTTGAGCAGGTGTCATTATAAACTTGAGTTCATTTTGTCACTTCTTCTACTTTAATTGTTGCTGTTTTGAGCTTGGAAAATTTCTAATTTAATTGATGCTGTTTCAAATTGCCAAAAGGGGAAAAGCTTGTTCATCGATGCATCTCTTGAAGTGAAATAGATTTTCTTCTTCTTCATTCCATCTTTTTTCTCATCTCTTGTAGTGAATCAATGTGTTTATTGTGGTCAAATGGCTTTCTTAATAGTGGGGATTAGAGGTTGGTCATTGGACTCCCAGTAAGTGTGATTTGTGATGAAGGGAGGTGCATCCAAAACTTTCATGGACTTAAATTGTACCTTACTACAATCTTCATAGTTGTTCAAATTCTAGTGACAATGATTCATCAGTTTAAATTCCAGAGACAATATTCATCAGAGCTGGTGTAGATGGAAAAACTCGTTCAAAAGTCTTGTCATCATCATAGATTGAACAATTCCAAAGTGAAATTTGTTTAGCCCCTTCTCAATTGAAGAGGTATGGAGAGGTGTATTTTTGATTTGTGTCTTTTTAAAGCTTTTCTTGTCCAATGCCACATGCAAAAGAATGTTTTGAATATCTTCTTCAACAATGTATATCTTTATTGTTTTCAATTGCATCATGATCTACTTGTTAAATTAATTGCTATTGAATTGAAATTAAATTTAGTTGGATAAAAATTGATTCAAATTCTATTCAATGTATTTGAGTTCAACTTGAGAATCTGCATTCAATTCAATTGAATGAAATCGAAATTCAATTCAAGTTGCATTACAATGTTCATGCCTCAATTTCACATATAAATAAATTACTGTCTCTCACTTTAAGAACATTTAGAAATTTGTCTTTCTCCACAAGGATATTTGTCTTTTTCTTTCTTCTCTAATTTTTTAAATCTTTGTGCAAATAAGGAAAAAAAATTGTGTGTTACACATTACATCATATCATTATTATCTTTTGGCCAGAATTCATTTATATAAAAGTAACGTCAACATGTCATGTCATTGACATATGAATATGTGTTGTATATTTAAGCTTCATGTGGATATGTCAACATTGTTCAAAAAATTGTTAACTAAAGAGCAAATGTCAATGCAAATTGTGAGAATGGAAAATAGTCTTTCACATTTGATAGTGGAAAACAACTATGGAGTCATTTTGATATTGTGCATGATATTCAATCTCCTCTTTATTTTATTTTATTTATACTTTTACAAATCATAAATTGTGCAAATGATTGATAATCATTCATGAGTTTGGTGGTGATCCAATGAAAATATGTTTCAAACACCAAAACAAGAATGATGTTTGATGAAAAAATTAAAGATATTGGAATTGTGTGGAATGGTTTTTCAACATGTAAATTGTCATTTTTGATGGAGTATTTTTTATCAAGAGTTTCCAATGTTTGGGCATGCACATATTGTTTTATGTTTCATTGTGGTTTGCATTCAATTAGGGTGTTACACAACAAGTGATGTTCATCTCATTATATGTGCATTATATGAAAAGAAATTAGTAAAAGAATTTGTTAACCAAAAAAGGAAAAATGTACCATTCTCCTTAATGTTCTTCTTATGTTCTTTTTCTTTTTCTTTTTGGTTAAATTTTATTTTGATATGTGTTTTGATAATTTGATTAAGTTTATGCATCACATTGTCACTGTACAGCAGAAGCCACATGATATCAACCCATTTATACCTTTATAAATGTGTTTTAAGTGATATAGGTATTTCCTTCAAAAAAGAAGGGAAAAACCTACAAATTTGTCAAATTACTTAAACAAGATGAAGCAAAAGATAATTTTCTTTGAAAATACAATAACACAAAAGAAAAATTATCAAATAACAGTTGAAGTGGTATATTTGTGATTAAAAGTATTTTTGAAATCCACATTTGACATTTTGTTTATTAGCAAAGTTGAATAAGGATTTATTAATGTTTACAAAACATTATACATGAAAAAATGTCATTTTGATCATTGTTACAAGATTGTGTACATAATATGAATAAGTAAAATATTAAAAAATTCTACTTGTTTTATGAGAAAATTCAATGGTTAATAACAATCTATTGGGATAATCCACATTTTCCTATCATAAATATACAGCTTGGCCTTTGCACGAATTGTCTATTGAATAAAAATGATCTTTCTATGTATTTATGATTGATTAAGTTTGTGATATTTTCATTAGTTCTTGGAATTCATTAATAAAATATTCATTTGGAACATCATCAATTATATGGGTAGATGATCAACATTGCCCTCATTACAAATGTCATTGCTTGATGATAAATCCTAATAAACTTATAATGTAAGAATTAATGATGTCATATTATATGAATTTAAAATATCTTTGCAACTCATGGAACTTTTTTAAATTGTTATCGATATTACAAAACATGATAAAAGATGAAAATGTTGCCATAAAACAAGCATAATTTGATGAAATCAAATGGTTTGTATGTTCTTTAAAAACTCATTTGGTGATCCTTGTCTCTTATGCAAATATAACCTAGTAGAAGAAAACAATTTGTCCTGTTTATTGCATAATATATTGTACATGGATATTATTTGATATCTACATTTAATTTATTATTATAGTACCTTGACAAGTTTTACATACAAAATATAATTATATATTTTAATCAATAACTAAAATTTATTTATTTAAAAATTAGAATTTTGTACTACAGTAATAAAAAGTATTTAAGCAATCTTGAAAATATTATGAATCTATTCAAAGCATGTGTGCTTTCTACATCCAATGAATATGTTGTAAGAGTTACAACTATCTTTCAATGTCTATCATTAATTGAACTAAATGCATGGGAGGATGAATTTTTTGTTGTCATAGAAGCTTTACAAGAAGGTTAAAGGAAATAAAAATAAAAATAAAAAACGATTTAGCTTACGGGAATTACACCAGTGCTTACAAATTGGGTGTAAATTGAGATAAAATAGACTTTCAAAACCATAAGAGTTGATCACAATAATTGTTTTTATTACAATTTTTTCTCATTTTTTATTTAATTGAAACATGTTCAAAGTTTGGCTCTTGATTTCAAATTCTAGATTACTTGAAGGTTTAATATTTTGGTTAAATCAATTGCATGTTAATTATAAATGGCATGTTTCTCAGCCTATTATCATTATGTATCAAACCAATGGCTTGAAAACTTTGAAATTCCTTTTTGCACGTTGCTATTAAAAATTGCATGATTCACATTCAAATGCATTTTTGTTTCACCTTTTCATTCAACAAATATACCTTTAAGCTTAAAAGCTTATCAAATAATATTAAATTATTTATTATTTAAATTTTGAAAGATGAATTCTTAAAATAATTCATTGACATTTCTAAATAGCTAACATTCTTATTTTCAATTTAACAGTATAATGTCAAAATTTTATAAATTTAAATAAATTTATAACAAATTTATTAAATAAAATTTAAAACCATTAAATGTCAACATAAAATTTTTTGTAATATTTTAATGGAAGTTCTAAAATCAAAATTGGAAACATATTCAAATCCATTGAAAATGAAATGGTCATTTGAATAAATAACCCCCTTCAACTTTGGTTTCTTTTAACATTAGTGGACATTTGACCTATCTATATTTTCAAAGTTTTTGAACCTTTACACCACTATGATTATTGTTAAACCAAGGTCCTGAAAATGACATCTCAAGGTGGGATGTTAACAAATATTCCCAAATTCAATCAAGCCTAAATCAAAATTTAAATTGGTGTGGTGTTTTGATTTAGAAATAAACTAAGCTTGGTCACAACAAAAACACATATGGACAACATCAAGGATGACAAAAATGGAGAACAAAGAAAAGAAAAAAAACAAGAATGTTAACAAAGGAATGACAAAATGGCAACAAACAATAGTGTAAGGGTGTCAAAATTGCATGCTAGAAACACCAAGGGTGTTAGGTTGGACATCTTTTTTTCTTTTATAGTTTAAATATTGAGGAGAAAAATTAGAATACATATTTTTATTTGCTCCCACCTACCATATTGCGGCAAAAAGATAAATTATTTGTCATAATTTAGGGCGCATGTGTGTTCATCTTTTTTTTTGTTGTGGGGACCATTGCCCTACAAAATGCAGTACAATTAGTGTTGCACCCACATTATTTACATTATAAATGATGGAGGCTGGCTAGAAATTGGGGGGACAAAAAAAAACCCCAAGTTGCACTATATATATATTTTTTTAATTTTTTTTAATTTTTATTTTATTTTATTTTTCGCTCCCTCCAAGTGAAGCTTACAAGCAAAATGATGAGTATTTGATTTGATATAAGGTTCTTCTACATGCTTGAAACTTGTACAGATCCTTCCATTTTCTAAAACTTGCACATCTAGACTATATAATCTATAAAAAAATCCCCAAGAAAATTTCAACTGAATTGGGCACATTATTTCAAAGAACTTTTAAAATTGTAGCTATTAGGCATAAATTTGGCCACACCCTCCCTAGAAAAATAATTTTATGTTCCTTTTAAGCTATTTTTTAAAAAGGAGTTTATGATAAAATGTTGTATTTTCAAAAAATTATGTCACCTTTTGATGATTATTTGCCCCCAAAAAAAAGTTCAAGGTTTTATTAAAAAGTAGTTTTAAGATTATTGATTAACCCATTTCAAATACTTTCATATCCAACCCATTCCATGGCCTATTTTGGGCACATGTGGCCTTGGTTTTAGGGTACTCTATTTGACCAATATGAAAGCCATCATTTAAAGATGTTACATCTACCATTCACAAGGGAGCCCACTTATAGTAAAGGGTATCTACAGGTGAATGCACACTAGTGTACACAATTTGAAGGAAATTTGAAACTACATGTATAATATCAAAAGTAATAATATGTAAGATTTCACTTACTTTGAATTATTCTAAAGATCACACATAAATGATTTGGGCTTCAAAATTAAAAGAAGTCATAATAATCATGAATATGAAGTTCAAACATAATTGTACATTTGTGTAAATGTACACTAGTATTGTAATAAAGGTTTTTAAAAAACACTTATTTGACAACAATTTTCCATTTTATAAAAATTCAAAATTTCATCTAACTTTTATCAAATGATTAAGAAAACACTAAGCCCGAGTAAATCTTCAATGGAAAAAAAATCAACCTAAAAAAATCATAATCGTCAACATTATCATACCATAATGTATTAATGAACATTTTAAAAATCATATGATCTAAATTTCATGACCTTAAAAATAATTTTAAAAATTTATGGGAAAGATTTTCTTTATGGTTTCTTTTATGTATGTGTAAAATTTCATGGAAAAAATATCATTAAATGTAGTACTTCTTAGTCCTTTTGTGGGAATTGCATAAATGTGACAGGGCTTTCTGCAAATCAAAATAATATTTTGCTGAACTATTTATCATTCAGATGTGCATTGATTTCACAACATAATGTTAGAGTGGGACATAAGCCATCATGTATTACAATATTTTAGTGAAAATTGTTTTTCAAATTTTCACCATGATGCATGAAACTTGGATAAGTATTAAAACTTGTCAAACTATAACATTTTTTTTTTAACATTGTAGTATGCATTCACCCCTATACTATAATTTCTTAGAAATTCTTTAAAATTTGATAAGAAAATTAAAATTCATTTGCAACTTTGTTTGATTTTAAATCCTTTAGGGGAAAATGAATCTTGGTCCATTCACATTTGGGGTATCAAAAAGGAATGTCAAAGTTTTTAAGGATTACAAAGGACAACTTTGGATTTTTTTAATCCTAAATTATTATAGTTGTAGTGGATTGTGGTATGCCAATAGATAAAATGATGTCCCGTTAAATTAATAATTTTAAAAATAAATTTGGATACTATGTAAATGACATTTTGAATCATGTGTACTAATTATATAAAATGTTTAAATTGCATTTTCTAAAAAGGAATCAAAAGGAATGCATAAGTCATATAATTGATTTCAAATTTTTTGTATAATAAAAACATGCCCCCTTCTATGAAAGTACATGTTCATTGAATGAAGTTGATGAAAAGCTAAATCATACAAAAATGTCAAAATTTTGAAAATTTGAAGGAAAGGGTTGCAAAGCAAAAGACTCATTTTTTTAATCATTTGACAAAAAAATGTGTTCAATGGGCTCAAAATGTCTAACATTAGATGCAGATCACATGTGCATGAAATAATCTTGCCAAAAAACATGTTTGGTTACTCATTGAAACTCATTTTGGGATTTTCTCTAAGACTTTTTGCATTTTTGGCTATAAACCAAAATATTTATACACAATTATGCATGAATGTGAATATTCATTAATGTCACATGATTTATTTGAAATTGGACTAATCAATTTTTTTCACTTAAAGTTTTTTCAAGTAAATGTTATTTGCAAAAAGTAGCCCCACAAAAGTCCAGGAATCATTTTTTCCTTTTTTTGGTACCCTAATCATGAATCTCCCCTCTAGCAAAAATGAAATGTTCAACTTACTAATTGTGCGTATTTTGATGGTTTAGGGTGCTTTTCTTGTAATTATTACTTTTAGGTGGTTGTATGCCAAACAATCATGAGTGACAATAAACATTAATGAAACAATTTTAATGTTGTGCAAGTTGAATAGTTTTTTCCAAATTTTTGTGGAGGGATGTCCTTTTTATCATTTTATGTGACATCATCTTTTACTTATTAGACATTTATTGTGACTCATTTTTAAACATGTATTGATTAGAGGACATGTTGAAGGCAAAAGGGGTGATGCATTTTCCTAAAAGTTTTTTTAAACTCAATTATTCCAAAATTGGGATGTCAAAATTCATTTTTCAATGATCCATTTTGATTGCTTGGTGTGAAACTCTAGTTATCTCTTCAATGAAACTTTTATATTAGACAACTAATTTGTGACATCCATTGATTTATTCTCATTTTTTCATCTTCCTTTTCTCATCCTCTACCTTCTCCTAATGGAAGTTTGGCTAGAATGAGTTATGAAAAAATTATATGTGGTTCCAAAAAGGACAAAACAAGCATAATGGTTTTACCCTTTATGGTACGTTCAAACCAATGTTGGCCAATTATCATTTTTTTGGTGAAAACCTTTAAGGTTTTCAGTTCGGTTCTAAAAATGAAAACCAGAAGTTTTCACACAAGGTTTTTTACAAAACTTGCCCACTAGTTTTCACCCAAGTGAGAATCAACTTTTTAAAAACTTCAAAGGGTATTAGTTGGAAGCTTAAGGTGAAACTTTTTGGGTATTAAAATATGGGGGCATTAGTTTTTAGGGTGTTTAATGTTTTATTAGGTTTGAGTTTTAGTTTGGGTGGCATAGCCTTTCAACAACTCCTTTAGCAAGAGTTTCATAAAGGAACTTCCTACTCTTCTACAAAAGGGGGCCAAGCTACATCTTGGCCCCACCTTTTCCCTCTTCCATGTTTTGCCATTTTTTCATGTCCCCCCACCCCCCGCGCAAGTTCCTTTTTTTTTGCAATGTGTTAGAGATTCAACTTTTGACATTGCAAGTTTAGAGTTTGGGAGGAAGCAACTTGGAACTAATAAACTCCAAGTTGGTGGAAGGAATAAGTTTTTTCCTCTGTTTTTGGATTTTTTTTACTAATTTTTCAATATTTCTTTTATTTCTTTTTATTCATTATTTTACTTTCTGTTGATTCAAACAATTTTCAATTTTTTGTTATTTTGCAGTGATTTTTGGAAGAAGCTTTGGAATTTTTTTTAAAAATTTATTTCTTTTTGACATGGTAATAAGTGAGCTTTTTAATGATTTCTTGTAAATGCTTAGGTGTAAACGATTCTATATCTTTGTAAATGTTTAGATGATTTTTAGTCAAGCAACTAAATTTTGAAAGCCCTAAAACACTTTAAATCTTTTTATAATTCTTTTTTTTTTGTTTCATTTTTTGCATTATAGTCATAAAAGTTTTTGAAAATTATTACAAAATGGAATTTTCAAGGAAAAATTCCGATGAAAAAATAATTGAAATGAAAATTGTGATGTTTTCCCCAATCAAGTTTCTATGGAAGAAATATCTTTTATTAAAATTATGGGAAAAAAATATGAGTATGTAAACATCACTACAATAGATTGTGTCATATTCCATTGTAACAACTCCACTCAAATCCATTTGAATGGAATACACCCAACCCCACCCAAATGTCCTGAATGGAAATCACTACCAAACCATCAATCACTATGTCAAATGGTCTTTTAATGGACCATTCTAGAAATACCATTGGCATGTATTTTATTGTAATTTTTTTCACATTGTTGCTTGCCAATGAAACGGGTCACACATTTTCTTAACCAAGTGCTTGGAATGTAATTACAATGGAATGGGCTTCCATTCCCCTGCAACTTTATTTCACATGTGCAAAGTGTTTGTAAAGAATTGAAAAAATTTGTAATTAGCTTCATGTGATGTTTAAATACCATGTGGAATCTTGGAATTGCAATTATGGCATTGAAGCATTGTGCACAATGGAGGTTGGAAAAAACATTGTACATGTTTGGTAGATGCAAGCTATTGTGGTTCACTTTTGTGGCAAAACAATGTTTTTTCCATGGGTACCTTTTATTCAAATGCATATGGTGGTTAGTATATCCTCAAATATAATAATTGAGACTTGGATTTAAATTAATAATTTCATCATGAAGAGAATTATGTGGTTATTTATAATTGAAAAATCATTTGCTAGTAGTAATGGACTTTTGAAGTAAAAAAATATGGATTTCATCTTCTGACTAAAACATCACAAAATGGAAATTTTTATCTTGACTCACATTTCAAATTTGTTATTGGGACCCAATATATAATGTAATACAAGATGATAAACTCATATGAAGAATATTTTCTTTGAAAACCTTAATCGTTTAATAGTTAAAGACTTTTAAATGGTTAAAATTTGACCATATTTTCATAGATCCATATGAGTTACAATTTTTCTTTGTTTTTCAATTTCTTTGTCCCAAAAGCAATTTTTTTTTAAAAAGTTCTAGACAAGGCATTATTCCTTTGGACTTTGTGGGTTTTTTTTTAAGGACTTCCAAATCAAAAAATAACATTAGTTACATTGAATACAAGTTTTCACATAGATTTGGGAAAGTTTGTAGGTGATTGAATATGCATCATTTAAAGAAATAATAATATTTTAAAAGTAACAACCATGTCCATTTTAATCATTTAAAAAAATATTGTATGGACTTGTAGGGAGTGTATTTTCTACCGTTATTGAGCCATTATACCATGCATTCACCTTGTTATTATCAAAATGATGTTTGATGTACATGTGTTAAAAAAATCTTTTAAAACATTGTGCTTCAACCCACTTAGCCCAAATTATTTACACACCTACAAGCTTACATTGGTGTCACCCATCAAAGAATTTTACATAAGCATTACATATATGGGTATAATTTGATGTTGTACAATTTTGAAACCTAGCAAAGAACTTAATCAAGCTCTACAAAAGGTTCTCCATCATTTTTTGATGCCTCAATGTTAACAATGGCATCCACTCACTCCATTTCTATTTGCCAACATTCCCTTTTTTCTTTCAATGTCCCTTGCAATATCTCTTGTTCCACCAATCACTTGCATGTCCATGAACATTCCATTTATGTTTCTCCCGATCATCAAGCCCACAACTTCAACTTGCACATGTTGGGCCCATGTTTCTTTTTGCACAACTACCCACCTCGTCTTGGACAAAAAAACCTATGACATTGCAATGTGCATGGGTCAATACAACTATTGGAAGATTAGGGTACATGTGCAAGGTATTTCTTATTCCTAGAAAGTGAAAGTGATGTAATTATTCACTGCAATAGCGATGGCATTCTACCTACAATCCAATAATGTTTAATTCCAAAGTGCCAACTCCGCTATAATGGAACACACATGGAACACAAGTATAATATTAACATAATGGGGTGAAAGCATGATCAAGTATACATTTCGTGATCTTCGTCAAAAAAAGCGTAAAATAACCATAAATAAAGCTTTAACATATCAAATTTTAAATATTATTTAATTTGATCAGTATGAACATGTTCTTTGAATTTATGTCAATGATATTAAAAATCATGTGTTTAAAGTAGATTTAGGTAGATTTCTAAAAAATGCAAATAATTTTATTGTATTTTATGGGTTGCCCAAATAAACAAAATAGGTTTCAAGTAGATAAAATATTGATTTTTTTACTTTTCTTAGTTAATGGCCATCTAAATTTTACTTATGCACTTTCAACTTCCAAGGTAAAAATAATAATATATCAATTTTTTATGTAAAAATAATATTGAACACAATTCCACTAGTCAATTTTAAAAATACTTTTGACCTACTTTTAGTATATTAAAGTTCTCTAAAATACTTTTTGTATACAATGTATTGTAAATTCAATATTGTGCACCATGATGGTTTGACAATGATTGAAAAGGTTTTAACTCTACTTTCTTACATTTATGTGTAAAAACATGAATGTAACTACTTATAGCTACTTTTGTTGTATACTTATCATGTTTTCACCCAATGTGTTAGTGAAATAAGTCACATCACTTCGTAGTGAATTGCAAGTGTTATGTGGAAAGTGGATTCTACCACAAACACGTATATCAAGTACCACATGGACTTGCATGAACCTTAAAATTGTCACTTGAAACAATGTAAACTTCCATGTGCACATTGTGTTGATTAATGCACATGGTATTTTGTTGTTCATTTAGTTGGATTCTATGGAAAGCAAGAGTTCACCTAAAATACTACTAATGGAAACACATAAGGCTCCACATGTGTAGGCACTTTTCAACCATGGTTCACCATCCAAAATCCATATTCATCTTGTTTCATGGTTGCATTACCATGGGTGTTTATAGGAATCCATGGACATTGCATGACCACAAGGCATAATCCTTCATATGACACAACAATTATCTCTTTCAACACCTCTACACAATGCATTATTAACAAATAGGAAATTTAGTCAAGTGCAAACATAACTTTTATTGAAAGGAAACTAAAACATGATGTTCACAACATGGAACATAACATCAAGAACCCTTCAAGGTTCTTGTCACATGAAATACACAAACTTGTGTAATGAAAAAAAGAACCAAACCATCAACACCAAGGTATTTCACTAAAAGACCAAACCACAAATAACCAAATTAATATAAGTAAAGAAAGTAATTCAACCTTGTGAAATTAACCTAGTTATTTTCCTACTCCAATAACCAATGAAACCTAGCTAGTTGAACTTGAATTTTCAACACTCCCCCTCAAGTTCACATCCACTTCTAGTGCACCAAACATTAGAAAAAACTTCCTTAGCTTGTTTGTACCTAAAGCCTTTGTGAAAATGTTAGCAACTTGATCTTCAATACTGACATGAGTAAAGTTAATTTCTCTTGCTAGAAATTTTTCTCTAATAAAGTGGTAATGCACGTTAATGTGCTTTGTTTTAACATGATAGACTAGGTTGTTAACAAGTAGTATGTTACTGATGTTATCAAGATAAATGACAACATGAGCATCCATTGAATGTCCCAAATTTGAAAGTAATTTTTGTAACCAAACTATTTCACATGCAACAATTGTTACGCCTTTATATCATGCTTCCATGCTTGATAGTGCAACTATTGGTTGTTTCTTATTGCTCCAACTAACATCACCACTTCCAAAAGAAAACATGAAACCAATGGTTGATCTTTTATTTAAAACATTGCCAACCCAAACAACATCCGTATATCCATGTATTTGTAACTAGCTCTTGGCTTCATAAAAAAATACCACACTACAAAATATGTGTTATGTACCTCATTTTGCGCCTCACTACATCCAAATGTGGCTTTCGTGGTGTTCGCATGAATTGACTCACCACTCTAACTACATAACTCAAATCCTTGTGATGGTCATGTAATCAAACTCCCCACTATGCATCTATAGATAGTGGTATCTTTCACAAGGTCTCCTTCATCTGCACTTAATTTCACATTTTGCTCCAATGGAATTGAAATGGGTTTGCAACCTGTCATCCCATATTTGGACAAGTTGTTCAATGCATATTGCCTTCGTAGTAACCATATCCCTTTAAGGGATTGGATACCTCAATGTCGAGGAAATAACACAACTTTTTCAAATCTTTCATCTCAAACTTTTGCTTCAAAAACTTCTTCAAATAAAAGATGTCCACATCATTATCTCATGCGATAATCAAGTCATCAACATAGATGACTATGACTATAATCCCATAATCTATCTTTTTCACATATAGTGAAAAATTTACATTGGATGTTTGAAATCTACTTGTGACAAGATACGAACCTATTTTATTTGGCCAACCTCTAGGTGTTTGTTTCAAGTCCTACAAAGTTTTTTTCATTCTACAAACCAAATTAGGATGTGTTTGGTCCACATAAGTTGGTGGTTGTTCCATGTACATTTCTTTTTGTAAATCTCCATGAAGAAAAACATTTTTCACATCCATTTGATGTAAAGACCATCATTTTGTTTCTGCCATAGCAATGATTGTTTTTACAATTATCATTTTTGCAATTGGACTATAGGTCTTTTCATAGTCTATGCCATAAGTTGGGGCATAACCTTTGGCAATTAATCTTGCATTGTATCTGTTCACATATCCATCTTGCATTGTGCTTGACTTTGTACACCCATTTGCACCCAATTGTTTTTTTGTCTTTTAGTAAAGCTATTGAGTCCCAAGTAGCATTAACATCCAACGTCGCCATCTCTTCATCAATGGCATTGTCTCATTTAGGGTTTTCCAACTACATGTTCAAAACAAGTCGGTTCAACCTCCTATATAACTCTCACCATGTATGCGGAATGATGAGCTATAAAATCATCATATGTGAGTATTTGTATAGGGTATTTGACTCGTGTGGATCTTCGTATTCCATTATTGAGTATCAAGTGTTTTCAAAACTTTCTTAGCCATCCAAGCTTCAGGAGTAGTAACTGAAGGGACTCTTGATTCTTCACCCACATTCTTTTTTGTACCACTTGATTCAGCATCTACATGAAAATTTCTAAATGATGTTTGAAACTACCATGTACAATGTTTGAAGATCTTAATTTTCTTTTCCATGGAGTGCTACTAGACCCATTAATTGAAGACTTTTATGGTCCACTAATTAATTGTGATTCTTGTCCCACATTTAATGAAACATCACCAATTCTAGCCTCTCCATCTTTTGTTATCTTCAATGGTGAGTACCAACTAACCATCTCATCAAACAAAACATTTCTATTCACTTGCAACTTTCGAATGGAAGGGTTGAAACATCTATATCCTTTTTGGTCTAAGGAATATCGAATGAATATACATTTTTCAACTTTTGGGTCTAGTTTTGATCTCTTTTTGTTAGGAGTATGCACGTATGTAAATGCAACGAAACACTCTGAAGTGTGAAACATTTGGTTTTTTGCTTGTGTGTTTTTCTTCATGTGTCATGCCATGAACTATCATGATAACAAATAACAAATCTACTCAGGTGCAAACATAGAACTTTATTGAAAGGAAACTATAACATGATGCTCACAACACAGAACATAACATCAAGAACTCCTCAAGGTTCTTTTCACATGAAATACACAAACTTGTGTAATGAAGAAAAGAAAAACAAACCATCAACACCAAAGTATTTAACTACAAGACCAAACCACAAATAACCAAACTAAAATAAGTAAAGGGAGTAATTCAACCTTGTGAAAGTAACCTAGTTACTTTGGTACTCCAATAACTAATGAAACCTAACTAGTTGAGCTTGAATTCTCAACACTCCCCTTCAAGCTCAAATCCACTTCTAGTACACCAAACATTTTTTGAAACTTTTTTAGCTTGTTTGTACCTAAAGCCTTTGTGAAAATGTCAACAACTTGATTTTTAGTACTGACATGAATAAGGTCAAATTCTTTTGCTAGAATTTTTTCTCTAATAAAGTGGTAGTGCACTTCAATGTGCTTTGTCCTAGCATGATAGACCGGGTTGTTAACAAGTAATATGCTACTGACGTTATCACAATAAATGATAACATGAGCATCCGTTGACTGTCCCAAATCTGAAAGTAGTTTTAGTAACCAAACTACTTCACATGCAGCAATTGCTGCGACTCTGTATTCTACCTCCGTGCTTGATAATGCAACTGCTGGTTATTTCTTATTGCTTCAACTAATAGCACCACTTCCAAAAGAAAACATGAAACCACTAGTTGATCTTCTATCTAACACATTGCCAACCCAATCAACATCCGTGTATCCATGTACTTGTAATTGGTTCTTGGCTTCATAAAAAATTCCACACTACAAAGTATGTTTTATGTACCTTAGTATGCGCCTCACTACATCCAAATGTGGCTTTTGTGGTGTAAGTGATTGAACATGTATTATTCAAAAATTATAATAATAACATTTTAAAAGTAAAAACTATGTCCATTTGAATCAAGTTAAATAATCTTGTATGGACTTATAAGGAGTGTAATTTTTGTTCATATTGAGACATTCAATCATGCATTCACCCCCTACTTTCTACTTTGGTGAACCTTACAAGCCACCTATATTTTACTTTGGGTTAGTTTACATCCATTTTGGATCCATTTAAGGTTCGCATATATACCTATCCAAACCTCATTAAAATGACACAAATTCTAAGCATTTCAACAATGTCAAAGTAAACTAAAGCCAATGAAGATAATTTTAACTTGGTCCCAACTATACCTATCAACACATCAGTTATGAAGTGATCAATCAACAAACACACACACACACACACCAATTAAGGCATGAAGATGGCAATTACCTAATTATTGCCTTGCCTAGTCATTAGCAACTACCCTATTAAAGAAATATTGTTTACATTTATAACCCCACTTAATTTCCACTAGGGTTCCATTGACATTCCACCTATGTTTCACTTTGGCTCCACCTACATCACACCTTGGATCCATTATAAGTCCACTTTCATTCCATCCAAAATCCATATAGATACCAACATTGACCAAAGGCCTTGAACTTTGGTTCCATTTACACATCATTTATAGTGTACAACCCACATTCACTCCATGTGCATTACAATTTCCAACCACACTATGTCCACCCACATTCCATCTTAAGCTCACTAGACTTCCAAACTTGGATAAAAAATCTCCATGCTAAAAAAACACTTGTTGATAGTCCTAAGTTAGTCCAAACTAATTAACGAACATACCAATTGAAAAATAACCACACAATATCAAAACACACCAAACATTACATCATGATACCAACTAGATGGCCTATCTTCTTAATGACAACTACCCCACAAGGTGTCAAACATTGGCACCATGATTTACATCATGTGGAACCACATTATTTCAATGTCATTTTACAAGTGTATCCCACCTAGTTTGACTTGGCATCATTTGCATTACACTAATATAGATCCATTATGAATTCACATACATTCCACCCGTACTCCATCTGAATTCCCAACATTTTCCATGACATTTTAATTCAACTTTGGCTCCACATACATTCCACTTCAGTTCCAACAAAAGTTCTAAATATAAGGTTCACTAAACTTCCAAACTTGGTGCATGAAAATTCAAGTATTATCCAAGTTAAGTAACACCCATGTTGAAAATCCTATCTTATTACCACATGCTAGAAAGGTAAATCAATATTCATAATTGACCAATGGACATGCATGATGCCACCAACTATTATACTAAAATATAACACCTAAACATGCCATGCCTTAATGACAATTGCCCCAAGTGTGACCAAGGTTGGTGGCACTTACAATCCACTTTGACACCACCTTCATCCCACTATGGTTTCGCATTGTTCCTAAACAAGTTCTATGCAGACCTTTATAAAACATATTTTAATCTAGGCTACAAGAAAATCAGCATTGGAGCCATTCATACCCCACAAGTGTACTTGAATAGGATTTCACAAATGCATCCCACATTTAAATTCACAACTAACACCACATGCATTGCACTTTGGCTCCATTCCATGGGTTCACCTACATTCCAATGAATTGGTTCCAACTTCTCATCATTATAACATACATTCCACTTTTGCACTACCCACCACCTTGATGCATTTTACCATGCATGGACCATTGACTGTTTAAGGTCAATTTGACATAAGCTTCCACAACAATATCGTGCCAAACATGTAATCACTCCCATGTGCCACTTGCATTCCACTCCAAGCTCCATGGGCACATTTGATTTTCACTGTGGCCCCA
This sequence comes from Sphagnum tenellum, assembly GCA_963921925.1. Lineage (NCBI taxonomy): Eukaryota > Viridiplantae > Streptophyta > Sphagnopsida > Sphagnales > Sphagnaceae > Sphagnum > Sphagnum tenellum. The sequence continues at coordinate 4,897,016 of OY998160.1, read as the reverse complement.
ACTAATGGACACCCATGTTAATCAAAATTTATTTCCCACTCTAAAACTTGGTTCACTTGTATAATACAACCCCTACAACCTACCAAGCCCACTTTCACATTCCACTTGCCTAACTAAACATTACTTTGTGCATAGATATAGGATACTTGTAAATTGGCACATTCCACTTCAATTTAATTCTTAGTACAAGTAGCCCATCACTAGACACCATTAGGTTCCACCACAATATCACTCCAAGCCTATGACCACTTCCACATCATTAGTTCACACATCCAAATTTCATTATATGGACCATTTGATCTCTTTGCATTTTACCAAAATTGTCATGTTGAGTTACAAATCATCACCATTATTGAACTACCTAATTATCAAATATGTCAATCAGATTTTAAATGCACATAATGTCAATTATACTTACTTGAATCAAGCAAATTATGTGTGCAAAGTTCATTCATGTTCACTAGAAGGGAAAATCTCAGGTTAAATCTTTTGTTTTTTAATCTTTTAGCCTTTCATGAACTTTTTTTACTCATTTTATTTCCCTCACCTATATTATATTTGGTGATGTATGCTATAAACAAACAATGTTTGAAACTTATTAAACAACACTAGTGAAAAGCATGAGTAAAAAAGGAAAAACCATCCATTGTTGTTGAAGAATTGTTGGAAAGTCGTAGTGTTTCTACATAATAGTTGTAAACCTTTGAAAAAAAATTTAGCAATCATCCCTTGATGGTTAATTAAGCTTCCTAGAACCAAAAAATAATGCATTTGTAAAATCAATCAAATTTGATATGTTAACAATGTCAATCAAACTTTCAAATCAAGCTAGTAATTGTATTTACTATGATTTGAAATGTAAATCATCCAAAAAACATTCAAAACTTATTAAACAACACTAGTGAAAAACATAAGTGGAAGGAAAAACCTACATTCTTGTGGTTGATCAACAACCACCACTAGGATGCCTTTGATTAGGTTTTGACCACTTGCATTTGAAGGCCATTCCACCACAATATCACTCCAAACTTATCAAATTAATATAACCTACCTTTCCCACTTGATAATGGAATACATAGATTGAAAAGATACATTCCACTCTTGCAATACCCAACACATTGATGCATTTAACCATGCATGGACCGCTAACATTTCGAAGTCAATCCACCATGTAAGCTTCTACCATGATATTGTTCCAAACCTATGATCACTCCCCCATGTTGCTTGCATGTATAATGCAATTTCTACAACCTACCAAGCCCACTTTCACATTCCACTTGCCTAACCAAACTTTGCTTTGTGCATTGATATAGGATACTTGTAAATTGGCAGTTCCACTTCAATGTCATTCCTAGTCCACATAACCCATCATTAGACACCATAAGGTTCCACCACATTATCATTTTGGAAGCTTGCACAACCATTTGCACATATTAGTTCATATATCCAAATTCCTTTATATGGACTATTTAATTACTTACTAGAACCAAAAAATCACACATTTGTAATATCAATCAAACTTGATACGTTACTAATGTCATTCAAACTTTCAAATTAGGAAAATAAATTGTTTTTACTAAATATCTCATTAATATTCAATAGAAAAAAAAATCAACCTCATTTTCTTTCCTTTCCCTCTCTTACAACAACAATGAAAAAAATGAATTTAAAGGGAAAAAACATACATATTTTGTTGTTGTTGAAGAGGTGTTGGAAAGTCATGCATATTCTTTGACTTCATGTTGTGTGCAGGTGTGGGTGTAGTGTTTTTTACACAATAGTTGCAAACCTTTGAAAATAAATAATATTCACCCCCTCATAGTTTTGGTAACATGTTGTAACCTAGAATACATACATTTGTAATGTCAATCAAACCTACTACAATTAGCTATGTCAATCATATTTTCAAATTGTATTTACAAAATCGTTCACTAATACTTAGCAAGAAAAACCTTCTTTTCTTTCTTTTCTTTCTCTTACAACAACAATGAAAAAAATAGATCTAGAGGGGAAAAACATACTTTTTCATTGTTGAAAAGTTGTTGGAAAGTTGTGCACACCTTGACTCCATGTTGTGTGCATGTTTGGGTGTAATGCTTCTACACAATAGTTGCAAACCTTTTTTTAAAATCAATATTCACCCTGTAATAGTTCTAATTACTTGATAGAATAAAAAACCTATACATTTGTAATATCAATCAAACCTAATACATTAGCAATGTCAACCATAGTTTCAAATTAGGCATGTAAATTGTATTTATAACTAAAACGTTCAATAATATTATTCAATAAAGAAAAAATCAACCTCATTTTATCTTTTTTCTTTATCTCAAAAAAACAATGAAAAACATAATTTCTAAGGGGAACTACAACAATGGGGTTGTCCAAAAACTTGTTAAGTTGAAATTAACTTGGTTGCTAAACCCTAACCCTAAATGCATATGTAAGAGCAAAATTCAAATTTCCAAAACAAACCATGCCCATTAGGGTTTTGGTGCTTCATCTTACAATCTAGGGTTTTGGATATTTCAATGTATATTCTTTTGTGTTTTTGGTCATGTTGGTTTGAAATGTTTTGACTCCAAATTATTTTTTCAAGCTTCCACTACTTGTTGTATTAACATGTTATACGTGGCTTGTTACAATTATGATGCAAATTAAAAAATTCTACCATGTTTTATGTTAAGTGAATTCACCTTCAACTCCTTTACCAATTATCAAAAAAATTGTTTACTAGCTTGTTAAGCATTATGGTTGGGTTGTATGTTCCTCGTATTGTGGTCTCTTTATGTTTCCTTGTTGTGATTTTTTAATGCTTAAGCTTTATTCTTTGTGTGAATCTTTTGCCATGTGTACGAACTTCTTGGGTGGTCAATTCTTGCAATTAGAAAATGCAAAATAAAAAAACATTTTGCAATGTTTTATATAAGTTGAACCTTCAACTTCTTTGCTTTAACTATTAGAAAATCCAACAATAAACTTTAGGCAATATGAAAATCTTACAAAAAAATTTAGTTGTATCATGGATTATTTTATGTGTTCCTTGGAGGCAATTTTGTTGGATATTTGTGCAAAATTTGACTCATCTACGTCAGGAGTTTTACTAAAATTCATCACAAAGATTTAATATTATTAAGGGTTGATCTAATATTTTCTTGTGGTGTTTGTTGGTTGGGGTTTGTGTGAATATGTAGAAAACAATTATGGGTGCAAGGAAGAAGAAGCATGTGGGTCCAAAGAGGTTGTTTACCACGATGGAGTATTGGTAGAAGGGCACATCAATGTGCAAGTTTTAAGATCTTGTAAATAGAATTAAAACCATCCTAGTTGTCCATCTTGTTTGCACTAAAATATTGGAAAGTAAAAACATATTTGAAACTTGTAAGTTTTCAATTGCACCTTTAATGTGTATGGGATTAAATTGTGAACCATTCACATTCAATAAATAATTAGGACAATACATTGGGACTTGTAATTAGTAGGTTTGTGCAAATGAACTACAAATTAAATTTCTTATGTATGTAATTAGTAGTGTATCATCAATCCAGTCACTAGTGCAATTCCACTAGGGAACTACTTATGGACTAGTTGTATACCACTAGTGTCATTGGAGAATAAATCAAATGCCTTGGGCTTCACTTCTCCTAAACAAGATGACAAGTGATGAAGACCATTAAGTTAGAATGGAGTACCCCGATGATTAAATTAATGTAGGCAAGTAGCATTGTGGGAAATTTGGGTTCATGTGTATCAAATCAATTACATTCAATAGTCAAGGTCAAAATTCAATATACGAGATGTGTTAATGTGGATAATTCATCATGACCTACTAACATATGGTGCATATTGTCAAGTGGTTGTCGATCTTGTTTAAACTGGAGTATTATAAAAGGTAACAACACAATGTATGGACCACTATGCTTCCACTAATGAGTCGTAGATAATGGACCATTATGCATGCACCTAGAGTGAGTCCCTAAAAGGCCACTATGTTTCCACTAGTGAATTACTTTAAGACCACTATGCTAATATGGAATAACTTGATTGGCACTTGTAATGGGTGTTTAGATGATTTGGGCATAGGAACTTCTTGGGATTAAAGATGTGTTCAACAATTTATTAAAACACTTGTTTGGTGAAAGGGAAATGATGGAGGTGTAGAAGGACATGGAGGGGGCAAGGACACAACAATAAACACGATTATGAAAAAGGTATGGAATTAAAACCCATACATCTATAATATTGATCAAAGCTAATACATTAGCAATGTCAGTCATACTTTCAAATCAAGTAAGTAAAATGTATTTACAAAATAATTCATTAATATTACTCAATAGAAAAATAAATTTTTAGCCTCATTTTTTTTTCTTTATTTCAAAACAATATGAAAAAACATGATTTGATTAGAAGGAAACTAAAACATTGGGGTTGTACAAAAACTTGTTGGGTTGAAACTATCTTGTTTGTTAAATTTTAAGTGTAAATACATGTGTAGGAAGAGAATTCAAGGTTTAGATTTCCCTCCAATAAAAACCATGCCCATTAGGGTTTTGAGTGCTTCATTTTACAACTTAGGGTTTGGGTCCTTCAAGATATATTCTTTTGTGTTCTCAAGGTCATGTTGTTTTGAATTTTTTTGATTCCAAGTAATTTTTTAAAAAAATCCATTACTTGTATTAACATGCACTAGGTGGCTTCTTACAATTATGATGTAGATTCAAAAATATTCTACCATGTTTTAAGTTAAATGAACTCACCTTCAACTCCTTTGCCAACTATCAAAAAATCGTTTACAACTAGCTTGTTAGGTATTATGATTAAGTTGTATGTTCCTAGTACTGTGGTCTCTATTGTATATTCTTTAAAGGTGAGTTTATTGAATTTTGGTTTGTCACATTTGAAAAATCTAGGTTTAAAAAGGTTCAATGTTGGATTCAACACAAGATTCTAACATTGAAATGATTTCATGTTGTTTGCAGGTGGTGTTTGTTGATAAGGGGTTTACATGAATTTGACTGAACATGACAACATGTGAATTTGGCTCCCAAGAACTAAACACCTAGGTCCACACAAAAGTTTGTTTGCCATGATGGATTAGTGGATGGCCAATTTTTTGTTTTTTTTGTTGTGTTTTCTTAAATGCTTAAAGTTTGTTCTTTATTTGAATCTTTTGCCATGTGTATGAGCATCTTAGGTGGTTGATTCTTGTGAATAAACAATGTAATCTTTTAAAAATTACAATGTTTTATATAAGTTGAGCCTCCAACTTCTTTTCTCTAACTATTAAAAATCCAACAATACACTTTAGGGAATTATGAATATCTTACCAAACTTGTTAGTTATATCATGGTTTTTTAATGTGCTCCTTGGAGGAAACTTTGTTGGATATTTGTTGCAAGATTTAACTCATTTAAGTGAGGAACTTATAGAATTCATCACAAAAGTTCAATGTCATCAATAAGTGATCTAATTTTTTGTTGTGGTCCTTGTTGGTTGGGGTTTATGTGAATCCATAGAAAAAAAATTATGGGTCCAAAGAAAAAGAAACATGTGGGTCTTAAAAAGTTGTATGCCATGATGGGTGCTAGCCAAAGGGCACATTAATGTGTAAGGTCTAAGATCTTCCAAATAAAATGAAAACCATTTTGGTTGTCCATCTTGTTTCCACTAAAATATTGGACGGTAAAAACATATTTGAAATCTGTAAGTTTTCAATTGCACCTTTAATGTGTATGGGATTAGATTGTGAACCATTCAAATTCAATAATTAATTAGGACAATACATTGGGACTTGTAACTTGTAGGTTTGTGCAAATGAGCTACAAATCAATTTTTTTATGTCTTTCATTAATGGTGAATCATCAGTCTAGTGTGATTCCACTAAGGAATCATTTCTGGACCATTTGTACCATTAATGTCATTGGAAAACAAATCAAATTCCTTGGGTTACATATGTCATAATATGTATTAATGTCCAAAAGAATGCACAATAATGTGTACTGATGCCAACATAAGAGGTGGTTGCCAATGCATCATGAATTTTGATTTGGCTTAATTGTTTTGATGGGGTTTGAGAAGATGGACATCCTCGACCAAAGGTGAATGCTACAAATATTATTACCCATGCTAACATCCGATCTTAATAGATTGCGAATGGTGGGTAGCATGCAAAAAATTACCCTGCTTAAGGAAAACTGGAGTGAAAGAGTTGTCCATCTTGTTTAGACTGGACTATTGGAACATACAACACATTAACATGGGCATTCCACTAACGAGTTGCTAAAAGACCATCATGCTTTAGTAGTGGGTCACTAGATCAAGACCATTTTTTATCCACTAGTGAATTATTAAAGGACCTTTATTGTTCCACCATTAAAAGAAATTTGAAAATCAACAACTAAATTTGTGACTCATTTATAGTTGTAATGGACACATGCAACTAAAAATAGCCTAGTTGCTTAAGACAAGTGCTAAAAGACATGACATGGTCATGAAGTTGAAAGTGTAAACTTACGACTAGGCAAAATTTTCTCATCCATTGCCATGGAAGATCCTTAGTATGACATGGAACCCCAAATTGAGTCTACATTTAAGATAGTCACATGTTACCAAATGTGCCATTGATGGGTAGTTAGGATTTAACCACATGGTAATTATTTTTTTAAATGGCCATAACACATGTGGCAATCTTCCATTTGTTCAAAAAAAAGGTATTATAGTTAAAATAATTAAAATTTTAATTAGAGTAACTAACTGTTATAATCACAACAATTATAATTACAAAAAAAATTATAATTATAAGAAAATAAATATTACAATTATAATAATTAATTTTAATAATTAATTAATTAAATCTATTTTAGGCTAAATTATAATAAGCAACCTAGCATAGGCTAAGTAGGTAGGTAGGATCCTGTTTATTTTGTTGGGGACAAGCCTTTTGATTGGTTCATCCCACATGGCACATACACTATGTTTATAATGCATTCCATGACTCTAGTCCATTCCTTCACCTAGTTATATGCTTTACAACTTTGAAGTTGTAAATAAAGGATATGGGACAATTTTAATAAAAGAAAAACACTACAACACTGCAACATTATCATGACATCCTTCGTTTCATACAAAAACATTATCATATATCCACACAATAAAATATTTACTATTTTAGCTAATTATTTACTACCTATCCTACTTACTACCTACAAATTAACCTATCATATTAATTAATAAATTAATATAAACAAATTATGACATATCCACATAATACAAGACCTACTACTTAACTTAGCTACTTACTACTTAATACTTATCCTACTTTCTACATGTTACTTAGGCTACATACCCACTATCAATTACCTAACATGCATATAATAAATTAATTACCTAAACTACTTAATTTATTATTATTATTATAAAATCATATATCCACATAATAAAATATTTACAATTTAACCTACCTACTACTTACTATTATCTATCCTATTTATCACACATTACCTAGGTTACATACACACTATCTACTACCTACTTTACCTAATAAACTAATTACCCAGTATACATTTAATAAATGAATTGTTTAACATAGTTAGTTAATTAATCAATTAATACAAAAACACTATGACCATCCACAAAATGAAAAACCCCTTGCTTGACTCATGACCTACCTACCTACTACCTACTAATACCTATCCTACTTATTACATATTACTTAGGTTACATACTCACTGTCTACTACCTAGCCTACCTAATAAATTAATTACCTAGCCTACATTTAATAAATTAATTTTCCAACATAGCTAATTAAATATATAAATATATATATAATTTATAACATATCCACAAAATAAAATACCTTTTGCTTAACTTACCTACCTACCTACCTACAACCTACTAATACCTATCTTATTTATTACGTACTACCTAGGTTACATACTTATTATCTACTACCTAGCCTACCTAATACATTAATTACCTACCCTACATTTAATAAATTATTTTTAAAACATAGCTAATTATTTTATCAATTAATACAAAAGCATTACGACATATCCACAAAATAAAATACCTTTTGCTTAGCTTGCCTACCTACCTACTAGTACCTTTCCTACTTACTACATATTACCTAGCCTAACAAATTAATTGATTAAATACCTGATTTACCAATTAATAGGAAAACATGATCACATATTCACACAATAAACTAATTAACCTACCTACTACCTATCCTACTTACTACCTACTACCTAGTTTACCAATTAATTAATGACCTAGCCTAGCTAGTAACTACCTACCTAGTTTACCTAGCCTAACTAAGTTTAACCTTCATAGCCTAGCCTGTTAGTTACACCTAATAAACTAGCCTACTATTACCTATAGATAATTTAGGCTAATCAACTAAGTATGCAAGCTAGGCTAGGCTAGGCTACCAATGTACATAGGCCTACTTAGTTTTATGTAAGGGTTTAGGGTTTAGGATTAAGCTTACTTAGCTTAGTTTACTAAGTAAACTAACCTTTTCTAGCAAACTATTGGCTATTAGATATTATATCATGGAAGACCCATGTGGATAATTGCAAAGAAGACCCATGGATGGGTACATTGAAAGGATAATAGTCCAATTGAAATAGCAAAATTTGCCATGTGTGGTCTATGTTTCTTTGTTCATTTGGTAGAATATACTATTGCAGTTGCAAAAACTTTCATGGTAGTTGCAAAAACAATTATGTTATCATCCATTGATGAATACATTCAAAATTGGTTGACATTATTCACTTTCATGTACATTTTCAATGAAAATTATATTAGTCATATGTTGTAGTTGCATCAACAACTAGAATTTGGTTCAACCCTTCCTGTAGTTGCATATGCAACTACATGGACACATGGGACTAACACATGGGACTAACACACTGCTAGTTGTAAAACCAATTGGTTTGGACATTAGTCGCATAGTAGTTGCAAAAATATGGTTAGATTCGACAACATTTTTTCTAGTGCACTAGAATATAACTATTTACATCAACTATGATTCCATTAGGGAATCAATTTAAGGTTGGGATGGTTGAATGGAATAATTCCATAATAGACATAGTCACTAGTTAAATGAAGTGGGTTCATGCATGTAGAAATTACCTATCCGAAATACATTAGACATAATGCATATATAACAGAATGTGTTTAACAACTTGTTAAAATATTGTCTAGTGAAAGGGATATTGTGGAGGTGCGAAAGGACATGGAAGAGGCAAGTGTACAACAACACGTACGATTACAAGGGAGGCCTAAAGCTACAAATTTCTTTAAACCAATAGCCCCATTTGTGTTCACACTTGAGATGAAAACAACTCATTCCTTGATTTTGTGACATGCATTTATGCTCCAACATGATATTCAGTTGCATTTAAGAAACACATCAATTTGAAAAGGTTGTTTACTGTGAAAAGCCATGACCACCATGTCATGGTACAACAAATACTACCACTTGTAGTTTGCAATCTTTTGCAACTAGGCCCTAAAGTAGCAATTATATGATTGGGAAGTGCATTTGGCAAAATATGTGCAAAGGTGATCAATCTAAATGGCCTTTCCAATTTGTGAACATATGTGGTTGAATCATTGTGCCTTTTAGAAATATGGTTTCCACCTACATTATTTGATTTGATGACTCATCTCCTAATTCATCTAGTAGATGAATTAGAGATATGTGGGCCAATGGGTGTTACCCAAGGTTGATGCATAGTCGGGTGCACCAATTTGGGTGTCACACAAATTAATTATGCCTTATGGTTGCCATTGCAATGACCATGTTGTTTTATAGGTCTTAAAATTTATTAAAATGGACTTGGTTTAAAAATATTAACTTGAATAACTACATGATGCATAAAATCAAAAGTATAGTTTAGGGTTAAGTCCATAAGTATAACATGGGCGGAATGTGGAAGGGATGATAGGTCTATCTAGTGATACTTTGGTGAAAACAATGGTGATATATCCATGTATTATGAAAGGAATGTAATTAAACCATTGGACATTATGAAGTGTGAGTGGTTTAGGCATGGTTTAGGTGATGCATGATGGCATAATGGAATGTGACCATTACATTTCATTATTAATGGGCATGGTGAGCCGATGTGGTTTAAAGTTTGGAGTGTTATTGAGGTGGAATCAATGGTGGAATCATTGTGTAATGTAAGTGGTGTAAGTATGGTGATTGATAGTGGTAGACTGGAATGTAACCATTATATCCCAAGGTGAAAATCCTTCAAGGTGTACCACATAGGACAAAAAGGGCTTAGCCCTTATTGTAGTCCTTTTTGACGATATATTTTGATCCTCATAAAAAATAACAAATCAAAACTTGTCAAACTTTTCCAAAGGATTATATTTTAAACCATTAAAAGTTTAGATTTCATCATAATCATCCATAAATGTATATTTTCATGGTTAAAAACGACCAGGTAAAAAGACTAAATAAAGATGATAGAAAAGGGTGACATTGTGACAAGATTTTGGTACACCTTAAAGAATTTGGGCCCCCAATTATGAAAGGGACATGGCTAATTGTGTTGATTATAAGCCTAGAGTGATATTGAGGTAGAACCAATGGTGAAGTCTAAGTGTAATGTAAGTGGTGCAACTCTAGTCAATGGGTTCAAAGTTGTGCATGGCAACAAAATGGAATGTAACCAATAGCTTCCACAATCCAATGGTCATGGTCAGTTGTAATGATTACAAGGTTGTAGGCTAATTTTAGTGGAGTGGAATGTAACCCATACATTTTAATATGAAGTGCATGGTTGACTATAATGTTTATAAATCTTGAGGGTAAATGCATAGTTGAGTGGTTCATTTTAGGCATATATAAATTTCACAAGACTCACAAACAAGTTTTTACAAATTATCCATATGGATATAATTTCTATTTTTATTTCATTCATGTAATTTTTGACTAATAAAATTTAAATAATTTATGAAACCTTTTAAGACTAGGTCAAAACCCAAATTGAAAAATATTGTTGTTCAAAGGTATGGTGAAATCAATATGAAAATCCTAAAAGAAAAAACCCATAAAGTTCATAAGGGTGAAAGACCATTTAGATCTTTCAATTCCCATTGGGCACAACAAATTGAACAAATGAAAAAAAGTTCATTTCAAAAGGACTTTTGAAAACAAAGTCCAATTATGACCATTCAAAAGTTCATAACCACATTTGATTAAGGTTTCACAAAATAAAATTTCATATTCAACTTTATGATATCATTTTTCAACCCATGTTTAGTCACAAATTAACAATTTGGAGTGGAATTCAATATGAATTCTTAATTTTTTTCACAATATAGTCAATTGTTAGATTCATATATTTTATTTCAAAAGTTCACCATTGATAATGAGTACATTATTTTCAAAAAATAATTGTGTAAATGTTTTCATAATCAAGTTGTTAATCTAGAATGAGTCATCAGTTAATGTGTTTACAATTAAATCATTCACAAAACACTTGTAGAAATCAAACATGTGATGCAAAAAATGAGCCATTTTGCCTTGCATTCACCCTTGAGTGAGGTTCACATGGAACCAATGGTAGATTTACAATGTATTGTAAATGATCTAGGCTTGGTAATGTGTTCAAAATGGTGTGTGGTGGTAGAGTGGGAAGTATCGTATCCAATCCACTATGAAGTCAATATTACACGGATGTCCCTATTCCAATGCATTGTAGCAATGACAATGATGTAGTAATATTCTTATACTTTTAATGTTGCTGATAGGGTAAATGGTTTAGGGTTGGTCAAGGGATTGTTGGACGTGGGTGGTGGTAGAATGTAACATGTAACACCTACATTCCACTATCTAATGGGCATAGTTGGTTGTGGCAATAACAAGTCTAGAATTATGGTGTGGAACAAGTGGTGTATTTTAAGTGTAATGTAATTGGTGCGATCATGGTCAAGGGGATAAACATGTTGTGTGTAAAGTGGAACATGTAACTAATCGATTCCACTTAAAAGTGTGCATGGTTGGTTGTAACACTTACATCATGTTTAGAAAGATATCACTAGTAGAAATCAGCCAAAATGTAACCACTCCATTTACGACTACATGCGACTTGTAGTCGTTTACGACTAGATTTGGAATATTTGCAACTACAAAACCAAATTTCAACTATTTTGGTCATTATCACAATTATGATGCAACTGTGGCCGAACAAAAGGTGACCGAACAAAAGCTCTGTGGTCGTGCAGTTTGTGTGAACACCAGAATCACTGATCAGGGTTAATCTAGCCGCCTCTATTGATGAGTGGCGGCGGATTTTATCTTCGTTTGTGTGAGAAAAAAGCTGGATGTGCATGGGATGCATGGAGGGAGTGCTGTCTGGCTGTGTGGGATGGGACAGCAGGAAGATGGCGGCGCAATTGATGGAGTGGAGCGGTGTTACATTGATGGATTATGGAGGAAAGAGTGGCGGTGGAAAAAGGGAAAAGAGGAAGACTTGTTGAGGAAGCCAACTGAACCAGCTTGGAAGGAAGGAGAAGAGGAAGTCTAGTGGATACTCAGGGAGGTGGGAGGCGGAGACGAAAAGGGTGTTGAGAGATCCAGGAAGGAGTCGTCAATTAGGCAAATCTGTTTTTGGAGTGAAAAAGAGGAGTTTAGAAACATTGCTAGTTGCTGATTTCTTCCGCTGCATTAGTGACTAGAGAATGTATAGCTTCTACATCTGGTGAGGCTGAGTCGAAATTGAGGAACGATGATGTAGACAGAGCAAGTTTTGGTTTATAGAGCGTAATCTTTGGCTGTGTCACTGTCAGACTTCTGATGAGCATTTTTGAAGAGGAGAGAAAGCTTGTGATGTTGAAGACCTTTGTGAAATATGAGCTATGAATTTTGGTCATTGAAGTTCTGTCTGTCTGATTCGTGTGAGTAGGAATTGCATCTGTAGATATTCGGGTGGGATGATTTTGCGTCCGTAGTGTGAGTCCCCCACTTGGAATTTAGACCAGGGCGGTTGTTGTGTTATTTCTTTGATTTGTGATTGCCCATGTGCGCTATGTCAGAGCGAGTACGAATAGAGGAGTCTGGTTGCTATTTGGTCTCCCTCTCTCTCCTTCCTTTTTTGGTGACACAACTATTAGAAATTTCATCCTATTGGTTGGATTGATTTTACATTTATTTTCATCCATTAATAGGTTGGTATGTCCCATTAGTCGCAATAGTCACCAAATTAGTTGTATCCTCAAGGTATTTTACAATGACATACGGGTGTATTTTAATGTATGTAATAAAAAAAAAAAATATGTATACGCATGTATATTGTTCATACAATTTCAAAGTTAATATTTTGAACATTGAATTTTTTAGTCAAATCTGATAATTGATATTTCAATTCTAAAATCTACTGTTTTAATTAATTATATATAATTAGAATTTGAACCTTGATATTTGACTCTGAAATTTATTATTTCAATGGTTTAAAACATTATTTGAATTTCAAATTTTTGATTTGAATATGATAATTTGAATTTAAATTCAAAAAGGCTTATTTGATCTAAAATTTGATATTTGAATTCTAAATTAATATTATTCAAATCCTAAAATTAATATTTCAATTCATAAAATTATTAATTGATTAAAAATGGACATTTTAATTTTGAATATTTTTATATGGATATGAAAATTGATATTTCAACTCTGAAAATTTTGCATTTAAATTTTAAATAATCATTTCATTTAAACCTGAAATTTCAATTCCAAATTATTATTTTGGATTTTCAAAATTACCAATTCTAGTCTGAAATTTTTTAATTGAGTCTAAAAAGGGACATTTCAATGTTGAATATTTTTAATTGAATCTGGAAATTGACATTTCAATTCTAGAAATTTTTATTTAAAATCAAAAAAATTATTAGATTTAAAACATTATATTTGAATTCTAAATTATTATTTTCGAATTTGAAAATTATTATTTCAATTCAAAAGAAATTATCGAATTTGAACATCAACATTTTGATTTTAAATATTTTATTTGAACTTGAAATTTGAATTCTGAAATTTTAAATTTCAAGAAATTATTTGACTTGACGTTGAAATTTGAATTCCAAATTATTAATTATTTTGGATTCTCAAAATTAATATTCAATTTAAAAAACTATTAATTGAGCCTTAAAATGGACATTTTAATTTTGAATATTATTATTTGAATATAAAAACTGATGTAACCAAAAGAGAGGGTCCGAAACCACAATAGCACTCTGACTGCCTGACCGACCCTAGATGTCCATGTCTTCTTGTTCTTTCTCATACACAATCCAAACCTTGATCTGCTCACAGTCCTCTGACCAACCATGTGCTCATGGTTTTTTACACGCGACTCAAACCTCTAGTCATCTCTCACACACATTGACTGCCTAGTGACGTTCACAGATGCTCACTGCTAGACTAGGTACATCCCTGCGTTCCTTCCACACGACATCAGAGCAAAATGCACAAGACACAATTCCTGCCTCCACCATTCACACAAAGGTCAGTAAAAGAAATTCTTTTCTCATGAACTCTGTACATTGTCGGAAGGCACGAGCTCTATCCTCATAAGATGCTTCACAAAACAGGCGATCCCCACTTTCTCTCTTTTTTTCTCATTCCTCTACATCAGCAGTAGCTTGGAGATTTGCTAGGCGCAGCGGAAAGATTCTAGCTCTACAACCAAGCTCCTCCGAAAAATGCCTCTCTCCCCCTACTCCTCTCTACAGGTCTCTATCTCTCCTTTTCTATCTTCCTCTCTTCTTCTTTCTACCCTCGACTCTCTCCTCCGAATCAGTCTCCTGATCTTCCTCCATGCCATCCATCGTCCATCCTTTCCCTGTTCGCTCCAAACCTCCATTCAGCTCCAAACCGACTCTGCCCATAATGGCAGTTCCATCACTCATAATTCGTCGCCGTCAATTGGCTTCCATACTCATTCAGTAGCAGCCGCCAAACAAGTTCATGTACACCATCCCACACATATCCAACCAAGCTCCCATGCATTCCCATGCAACATAAATGGAGAGGCAGCCGTCACCAAAAAGAAAACGGCTCAACAAGGTGGAAACTCAGTTTCCAGAATCAGGGGATGTTCATCAGGCTATGGCGCTTTCATTTTGCATTACATATGTAACCCCTCCCTTCTTAAACAGTTGAGTCCCTTTGCTCCATCTAGTCTAGTGGAATATAAAAGATCTAAAGGTCTTGACAAGATCTCTCCCATTGGTGACCTTTGCCATCCTGGATGATGCACAATCGACAGCCTTCCTCAAAATTGAGGTTCCCTTTTCCATCTGTGTGTCCAATGAACTGGTAGGGGCCCTCCCAACTCGCACTCAGAGCCCTTCTCTTCCCTGGCTTTTTCATTTTCACCATCATCTGCCCTGCAACCAACCTTTCAAACAAATGCTTACCTCTCCTGGCAGCATAGACTTTCTTCTGCTGTTTTTGAGCCTATCCCACATTGCACAAGACGTCGTTGTGAATGATTCCAATAAGTTCCACTTTCTGTAGAAACTGAGCTGCAGCATCTTCTATATCAGCCCCATCGTCAGTCTCAGATTGAGGGTTTGCAAATAGTTGTCTGCTCGTAAACGAGGCTTGCGGCCAGTAAGAATCATGACGGAGAAAATTTAGTACTCGCTTGGATTCCACATCGGTATCCAAACAGAACCTTAGCCAATTGCTCATCCTAACAATCTGTGTTGGCAAGAGTAGTAGCAAGCACAATTATGCCATGCTTGATGGTCTTGATCATACGCTTAGCCATTCCATTGCACTGAGGCCACTGGGGTGCAGTGCGTTGCTGTTGGATTGCATAGTCCCTACACATCACATCGAACTCTGCAGCCCACTCCCCCCCATTGTTAGTCAATATGAATTTTGGGACTCCATATCTACAGATTATGTCATTCTCCAAAAACCTGGCTATTGTTTTGCTCCATGATCAGCAACCGCCTTTGCTTCGCACCACTTGGAATAGTGGTCGATGGCCACCAGGATATATTTGTTGCCTAACCTAGTCTCAGGCAATGGCCCTGCAGTATCTAAGGCAACTCAATGGAAAAGGTCACACATAGGAATACTCTTCAATTGCTCATCCTCTGATCGGATGCTTCCTGAGCTCCTCACTAATTGGCACTGCTGGCACCCTTTGACCACCGTCTTTACATCTGCAATCCGACTGTGCCAGAAGTACCTTCGTCGAATCTCTGCCAATGTTCGCTATTCACCAAAATACCCTAGGTCTTCGTGCATCTGTTTTACCAGAGACATCCTCTCTTCGGGTTTGGGCACAAGCAATGTTTTGAAAAAGAGCTTCTGCTCCTTCCAACAATAATTGTTCGCCCTCTTACGGATCCTTTTGCTCTCATCAAGTTCTACTACGTCAGACAACACACCTTCCTTTAACAGCATTAGACATTCTGCATCTTGCCAGATGTCAGCACAACTATGCTTCACTCCCTGGCCTTCCTCCTCATCGAGCTCTGTGGGACTCAATTCAGGGTCCCCATATTCAAATAGTTCCTGAGCTGCCAATGCCAACTCCAACTGTTGTTGCCTATCATAATATTGGGGTCTTCTCCTCTTCAGCACCACTCGCGCCTCCTCACGTTGTACTGGCTCATCGTGCATTGGCACTGCTTCCTCACCCGGGATTGATTCCTGAGAAAGTTCCTCTTCTGATTCCACATCCAGCATGAACAGCTGATGGCTGCTTACATACTTCTAGTGATTGATGCCATAACAGCAAGCATCATGTTGTACAAATCTTTTGTCCCTTCTTCTGACACCCATCCATTCTGTCTCTTTGCCTGTCATAGCACATAGAAGCTCTGCTCCATTTTCAAGTACATCAATTTGAGCACCTGTAATATCTTGGATTTCTTCACCAAAATCCTCATCATTTGCAGCTGATCCAACTGGGTTCCTACTCAAGGCATCAGCGTTCATGTGCCTGAGCCCTGGTCGATGCACTATTTTAAAACTAAAATCTTACAACATGCCAACCCATCTGCCTCTTTGACCATGCGTATTAGAAACAGTCGCTAACCACTCTAGTGGTTTGTGGTCTGTTCGTAGGATGAAGTGTTTCATATGTCAGTACTGTCTGAAGTGCATCACACCCCAGATCAGAGCGTATCATTCTCCTTCCATCGGATGGAACCTCCTCTGTGTCTCAGTTAAATTCTTGCTGGCATAGGCCACCACTCTCTCGAACTTTCCTTCTTTTTGTGACAATATGGCTCTAACTCCCTTGGGTGACCAGTCCACGTTTAGCCATAAAGTTCGCCTAAAATCGAGTCGTGTGAGTACAAGCGCGTCCACCAGGGCTGCCTTCAATGCCTGGTATGCATATTCACAGTTCACATCCCATACAAATGCAACGTCCTTCCTTGTTAATTCAAACAAAGGACTTGCTAAACTCGAATAACCTTTAATATACTTTCGGTAATAACCTATCAGTCCTAGGAATGATATGACACTTGTGACATTCTTCGGAGTCGGCAAGTGTAGCACCGCCTCAATCTTTCCAGGATCGGGTTGTATGCCTTCTCTGGTCACCACATGACCCAAGAAGGTGATACTCTTAGTAGCAAAGTAACACTTGCTGGGATTGAGCTTCAAATTCACTTCCTTGAATTTACAGAGCACTGCATCCAGATGCCGCATGTGCTCCCCCCAAGTTTCACTGTGGACATCGAGGTCGTCCACGAACACCTTCAGAAACGTGCTCCCTAAATCCTTGAAAACCTCCGACATGGTCTGAGTGAATGTGCTCGTTGCATTCTTGAGTCCGAATGGCATAACGGTCCAATCATACAATCCAGTTTTGGTAATCAGAGCTGTCTTTTTCATATCCTCTGGAGCCATGTGTATCTGCTAAAAGCCCGATTGCAGGTCGAGAGCAGTAAACCATGTCGACTTGCCCAGTTGATCAATTACATCCTCGACGAGTGGCATCGAAAACATGTCTCGACGCGTTTGAGCGTTGAGAGGTCGATAGTCCCCACAGAAACGCCTACTCCCATCTTTTTTCACCGGCAGTGTTACTCTACAGGCATATTCTGAGTTGCTGGGTTTCATCTTACCCAAATCAACCAGTGCATCAATTTGCCTTTTGACTTCAGTTTCCTCCCGGTAAGACAGTTGTCCAGGAGATGCATTGCAAGGCGGAAATCTTTGCGTATCAATGCTATGCTCACCGATGGTGCAATAGCCCAGTTTGCCTTTGTTCCAAGCAAAGATGTCTTTGTACTTCTCCAAGATCACCCAGAGTTGTTGCTGCCCATGCTCATCCAAATCGGTGTTTACTTTGATTCGCTCACAGATCTCCTTCCATCTGATCCCCGACTCCAAATGGCTACATGATGCGAACTCCTCATTAGGCTTGCGATCGGGCTTGCTAATTTCCACTTGGGCGGTTTGAAGTATCGTGGGAATCACAGAGTCATGTTCGGGCTTGTGTTGCTGCAACAGCACTGGCCCGAGTACATTACGTGCGGATTCACGCACGGATAGCCTGCTCTCTTCTGCATTGGACGCCCACTTAATCCAGTCGGCATAATCCTCCCCATTCGAGATCTCCTCTGTCATGATTTCATCAGTCTGTTTCTGCAACATTAGTTGCAACATTTCTTGAGGTCCTTTTGAGTTGACTAGTTCCTCAAACTCAGCATCCACAAACTCATCTTTTGAATCGTTCTGTTCCAGAGGATTAGATTTTGAGTCATGAAACTCGTCCTCGTCACTTTCATCGTCGGAGTCTGAGACAAATGCGTCTTCTCCTCCTTCGACTGTCTTCCGACCTTGATTAGATTCCACATCACCTCCTTGATTGGCAGGTGCGTCCTTCCAAAAGGTTGCCGTTCCACGCCCCATTGTGCCCGCGTTCATCCTCTGCAGCAAATTTACCATCGTCAGTGGCAAGGCTTTCGCATTGGTACCAGGCCCATGCCTCACCTAGATCAGTCTTCGCTCCACATCAACCACAGCTCCAATCTTCATCAGAAAATCTAGACCCAGTAACACGTCGTATCCATCCGTGTCCACGACCATAAAAGTCATGGCACATTGGATGCCCCCGACTTTCACTTGTACTTCATCAACCCGGCCCAATGCTTGAGTGATTGCTCCCGATGCTGTCTTGTAGTTTTCATTTCCTATCACAAGATGCATCATACCTAATTTTCTCACAACAATAGCAGCCAACACTAACATGGATGCTCCTGTATCCAGTAGTCCTTCAATAATGTAGTCGCTAGTCTTTACATGTAAGTGTAGAGTTTTACTCCGATGCGTCTTACTGACGCAGATCTTCCGGAGTGATGGGGTTGCAGAGACCGCTGAAACCTGATTCTCGGTGGTCTCTGAATCCCTTTTTCTTCTTGCGAGCTTCACCAAGCTTTCCAGGTGCTCCAGCTCACCAGGAATCATGAGAACAGTTTCCATGGGGGACAAAGAAATTTTCCCTTTTATGAAATGTGAGAGGATTTTGGACTTCACAGTAACGTCCCTGCTCATACCAGCTCCCTCCCTCTCAGCTTCTGGGACTGGTGCAACTCCTCCTGGCGCCACATCAACAGGAATTCTGCTCCTTTGCATTCGAGTATAGGAGAATACATTATCATTTCCACACAACTTATTAAGCTGCTGCTCGGTCGCTGCCTCATCATCAAGCATTACCTCCAAGAAATTTGCTGCCCCAGCTATCGATTTCCCATCTTTGGGCTTCTTCCAGCATTTGTCTTCAGAGTGTCCAAGTCTTGCACGGAAGGTACATTTGATACCACAGTTCTCTGTCCTATGCAGCAGATTGCACTTTGCACATTTTGGCCGTGCTTCATTTAGCCTCGGACAGCCAGTGGCCATATGGTCCTTACCCTTACAGAGCTGGCATCCTCCAAAGGCAGTGGAAGAGGATGATGATGTTGAATCATGTGAATGCCCTTTGAAGAAATTAATGAGGGTATTATTCAATGCAGTGACTTGTTTCTCTACATTGCTCTCCGACGTCCCTTCTTCCTGTTCCTCATAAAGGGGTTCATATGGTGTTTCTCTGAGTTCACCAAGAACTCTTTCTACCTCTGTTGCAGCTCCAACCAATTCTTCGATGTCTGCAAACACCCTCACAACGCACAACTTTCGGATTTTTGGCCTCAGTCTGGCCAGGAATCTCCTCCTCTGCTCCACATCCTGTATCTGGCCCTTCCGAAACAACTTATGACGCGCTCCCAAGTCACGGGGTGAAACCAACTTGAGGGTTTCACAAAGTCAAGTTGCGGAAGTTGGGACTTGGAGGCACAATCCCGGCTTCCAACTCTAGAAAGAGGTAAAGGGTCGAGCTGGGAGCCCAAGGATTAGACTAGGAAGAGGTATTAGTTGATCAAGCTTGAATCTGCATCAAAACAAACCACCCAAGTGGTTAGTTCACTTTCCGGGACACCCTTTGGTGTTGGGACAAGCCACGGGCACTTCGGACCACAAGACTCACCACGGCCCGGACTCGGGGGATGCCACCACCATCCCCCATATAGTATACTCTGCGACGCTCCGCCGCACCCACATCCAAGTGGCTTTTTTTCCCGGGACTCCCAAGTGGGAGTCCCGAAATCCACCCAAGTGTCCTGGTTCTGGACTCTTGGGACTTTGAGAGGTTGTAGCTCCTCGCCCTAACCTCTGATTGCATCAAAGTCTCAACTGAAGTTGTAGCCCTTGTTGAGATCTTTTCAACGACATATTGCACTCCTGAATTGGACATTGGGAGCTGGTCGATTCTTGACTTTTTAATGGTCGGGAGTCAAACTGCCAGTTTGACTCCCGGCCCTTCTTTTCGCCCATAACTTGGGCTGCAGATGTCCAAATTGAGAATGCGAGGGCATTTTCGATATCTATGTTTGAAGACCTTTATAATAAAACCAAGAACACCCCAATGCAAGGTGGTTTGCCCCTTGCTATCGATTTCTGAACATTCGGGAGTCCCGAAGGACTCCAAATCTTCACTTTTTCCAAGTGTTGGGCTTCACCCCCACACTTGGCCAAAGTAGGGTTGCGACAACTTATTTAGTCGTTCGAAATATTTCTGCACCCTTTCCTTGGGTTCTTGCTTGATGGCATCCATCTTCATTCAGATGTCATCAACGTCTATGTTCCCATACTTCTAGATCATTAGCATGCGTAGATCAGCCTAGTCGGTTGGCGCTGGCTGCAGCCTTTGAAACCACTCCTTCGCATGGCCTTGTAGATTCAACTTGGCGATTTTGAACAATTAGTCAGGCGTCAGATCATGGACTCCGGCGGCCATGGTCAATCGCTTCGCCCAATCACCGTCTTCATAGTCCCTTCCCTAGAACAAATCGTCCATCCCCTGGGGACTCGTCATCTTCCAGAGACTTTGCAACACAACAAAAATGCAACAATCCCCTCCACACCCACGGTTCTTTAAATAAAAAATAGACACAAAACATAATCAACCAGAATCTTAGCTTGTTTGTAGCTCAATCCTGATTCCTGACACGAAAGCAAATAACACCCAAGTCATCCATTGAACTCAGACTGCACTCCTTCATGTATGGGCTTCACAGGTTCAAAAATGGATGGAACAATGTTAAACTTCTGTCCATCCGTAGATTCTTGCTGGAATCTCCATCCCCCTTCCTGGCTTCGCCAGATTTTCCAGCTGATGAGGCGGGATCTGGACCCGCTATGCTCCACCCGAAGCAATCGATCCCCTTCTTGATACAGGTCTTCCAATCCCGGTATGTATAATCGCACAAAATGGTTAGGCGAGATAGCCGATTTGGGAATCCAGATGTCCCTGAGTCTTGGTATGCTAGCCTGCCTTTCAGCCAGATCAGGAGTCACTCTATGCAAGGTAGCATGCAAAGTAAAAGCTGGTATGTAGCTCGGAGGTTGATACCCACCCCCCTGCTCCATCTGTCACTTTCAACCGGACCTGGGCACGGGTATAGAAACCACTGTGAGCTACTTCTACAGCGATGTCTCCCACCCTAGCCTCGTTGGGATCTATTCCTACAAGTCTAACTACAAATCCTAAGAAACACAAAACCACTGATCCCCTCTGTGGTCCGTTCTGAATGGTGAAGAAATCGAATCTACGAACAAGGTTTAGCTCGCGATTCTCTTGGGTGATTGGCTTGACAGGGACCTCATCGTCGCTAGACGAAGGCATTGTCTTCAATTCTCATATTACCTAGATCTTACACAGGCTTTACAATGATCACAACGAGCTCTGATACCAAAAGAGAGGGTCCGAAACCACAACAGCACTTTGACAGCCTGACCGACCCTAGGTGTCCATGTCTTCTTGTTCTTTCTCATACACAATCCAAACCCTGATCTGCTCACAATCCTTTGACCGACCATGTGCTCATGGTTTTCTACACGCGATTCAAACCTTTGGTCAACTCTCACACACACTGACTGCCTAGTGACGCTCACAGACGCTCACTGCTAGACCAGGTACATCCCTGCGTTCCTTCCACACGACATCAGAGCAGAATGCACAAGACACAATTCCTGCCTCCACCATTCACACAAAGGTCAGTAAAAGAAATTCTTTTCTCATGAACTCTGTACATCGCCCGAAGGCACAAGCTCTATCCTCATCAGATGCTTCACAAAACAGGCGATCCCCACTTTCTCTCTCTTTTTCTCATTCCTCTACAGCAGCAGTAGCTTGGAGATGTGCTAGGCGCAATGGAAAGATTCTAGCTCTACAACCAAGCTCCTCCAAAAAATGCCTCTCTCCCCCTACTCCTCTCTATAGGTCTCTATCTCTCCTTCTCTATCTTCCTCTTTTCTTCCTTCTACCGTCAACTCTCTCCTCCGAGTCAGTCTCCTGATCTTCCTCCACGCCATCCATCGTCCATCCTTTCCCCATTCGCTCCAAACCGACTCTGCCCATAATGGCAATTCCATCACTCATAATTCGTCGCCGTCAATTGGCCTCCATATTCATTTAGTAGCAGTCGTCAAACAAGTTCCTGTACAACATCCCACACACATCCAACCAAGCTCCCATGCATTCCCATCTAACATTAATGGAGAGGCAGCCGTCACCAAAAAACAAACGCTCAACAAGGTGGAAACTCAGTTTCCAGAATCAGGTGATGTTCATCAGGCTATGGCGCCCTCATTTCGCATTACACTGACATTTCAATTATGAATGTTTTTATTTAACTTCAAAAAATTTATTTGATCTAAAAATTGATATTTGAATTCTGAATTATTATTTTGGAATCTTAATTTATGTTTTAATTCAAAAACTTAATGATGGAGTTTTAAGGGTTTTTCTGTTGTGTAAATACTAGTATTATCCATAATAAACCACTTTTATAAATAATTATAAATGATTATGTTTATTAAATCTAAGTTACATTATATCATTGAAATTACTTCAGATAAAAATTAATTAGTATGTGCATAATTATTTTCTAATTGATCATTATTATTCACATTCTGTAATTTATAACTTCAAACCTGAATTAAAAATTTGGAAAAATTACGGTGTAATTAAAATAATTACTTTACTGATTTTAGGTTCACGAATTATTGTATAATATTATTAATTCTGTGATTAATAATCTATGATAAATATTTATAGTAATTTTTTAGTAATTATGAAAATTAATGTTATGTTTAAAAAAATTTGTATTTTTAGTTATAATTACTTGACCTATAATAATATTTACCACAATAAATGTAATTATATAAAATAATGTAATTAGTTGAATAATAATGTTTAAAAAATTGATTCAAAAATTTATTTTCTAATAACAATTGTTAATTCATTACTTATAATTTTAACATAAATATTTGAAAAAGTTAATTTTTTTTATTATAATCATTAAATTAATTCTACATTAGGTATATTATATATAATTCGATCAGATTCTAAAAAGTAATAAAAATATTGTAAAATAATTTAGTTATTTAATTATTTATGAATTATGTATTAATCACTTGTGAGTAATTAGATAGCTAGTTTGTTAAATATTAAAAAATTGTTGCTTAATTTAAATAATTGATAATAAATACTGAATATTTTTAGTGTATAATTTATAAGTTAAACATATATATATTTAGTCATTATTATTTAAATGATTATTTAATTATCTAGTATTTGAATTGTTTAAAAATCTAAAACTACAAAAGTAAGGCATGAAGAAAGTTTTGAATTACAACTTAGTTTGTGAGGAAGTTGTAATTTCAAAATTTATCCCATATTGTTTGTTCTTCATTCCTATTTTAAACATTATATAAACAAGGGGATATGGTCATCCAATTTCACATGAAGAAATTTGTGCACATGGGATGAGCAAATTAAAAGGTTCAACCCAAAACAAAAAAAAAAATTATGCACATTTTTAAAGTACTTACCTTCCCAACCTACTTATCTACTTAGTTAGGTAGGTACCTAGTTTGACCTACCCACCTAGGTTGACCTATGTACCTACCTACCTATATGAATAGGTTTTTGATCTAGGAAGGTAGAACCGTTTTTTTAAAGACCTAAGTAGGTAGGTTGGTATGTAGCCTAGGTTTGTAGCCATCTATTTATGTACCTAACTAAGGACCTACCGACCTAATATTAATATTTTTATTAAATTAAAATTTATGCCACATGGCATACTTACATTGGGCCGCGTGTCATAATATAAAGTCATCCAATATTTGAACTGAACGTCTTAGATTATTTCAAAATAATGATAATAATAATAATAATAATAATAATAATATGACACGTGGCAGAACATCATTTGTCATCAATTGTGACCAAAATAGTTGCATTTTAGTCGCATGTGACAATACGTATACAATGTAGTCGAAGGATGAAATGTATTTGTTGACTACTTTTTTTCATACAATACCCTTTGTCATTTGCGACTAGTTTATCACATGCGACTTGTCTTAGGCGACTAAAAGGATTTTAGTTGCAAAATGTTTCTTGCGACTAAAATTTAGTTGTAAAGACTAGTCGCAAAATACATGTTTTTCTTCTAGTGTATTGGGGTGGAAGTAATGGTCAATTGGCCATGGATTGCAAGTGGTATAAGAAGTGGGAAAGATAAGTTGTGACAATGAAAAATTGTTAACAATATTGTGATGGAATCGAGGATTGAGTGTTCAAGCAGTGATGCTTTGGTGCAATGTAAATAATGCATGTATTACGGGTTTAGTCTAGGATTGGTTTGGGGGGGGGGGGGGGGGGAGCATTGTGGAATGTTCTATAGGTTGAATGTTATTGAAAGTGTTGCAACAAATGAAGTTGGAACATGGGCATAAAGAGTGGCAACAAGCATGTTTTAGGCTACAACAAGATCGTACGTACAAAGTTTTGTGCAAGGGCAATGGGTGGGTGTCAAGCCTAATGGAATATACAATGGCCAAATCACTTCACAACAAATATCCCACCTTTTGCAAATTGGCTACTAAATGCTATGAGGATGTAAACTACTAATGGTGTGGAAGTTGAACTTGATGTGCTAATTTTTCCACCTTCCAAATCGTATTGCTTATACATACAAAAACATGTGGGCATATGGAAATCATTATTGATTTGATGAGAATGGAGGGTGCACGACACATGCAACCTATGATAGTAAGTGGCATGCATATTCAATTTAAAAAATTAGTGTTTTGCTTAAAATCAAAACATTATAGTGGCCAACATGCATGTTGAGATTTCAAGTTCAACTAGTTAGGTTTCATTAGTTATTGGAATAAAAAATAACTAGGTTACTTTCATAAGGTTGAATTGCTTTATTTACTTTTATTAGTTTGGTTTGTGGTTTGGTCTTTTATTTAAATACCTTGGTGTTGATGGTTTGGTTGTCTTTTCTTCAATGCACAAATTTGTGTATTTCATGTGACAAGAACTTTGAAGAGTTCTTGATGTTATGTTCGATATTATGAGCATCATGTTTTAGGTTCCTTTCAATAAATATTTATGTTTGCATTTGACTAGATTTCCTATTTGTTAACATGCACTAGAAGAAAAGTATACTTTTTCGACTGGTCCTTGTGACTGTTTTCTAGTCGCAGGCGACATCTACAACTAAAAGTTGTGTAGTCGTGTTGGACAAGTTGCAGCCGTCCTTAGTCGTAAGCGACAACAGGGTTAGATGGAAACTGTTCAGCATATAAATACCAGTTCATGACAAAATACGAGTATACGTATGTGGTGCCAGTATTCAACAATTATTTTGGTTATTATTTTCCACTAATGCCCAGAGGCCACATGGTATATTGGATATTTGATTTAAAAATTCTTCATGACATCTAATAGTACTACCTATCTGATTTAAGCACTAGGATTATGACACGTGGCTTTTAATATGCATGGCATTTATTCTATTATTAAATAATTATAATATATATGGACCGTTCGATTTTACTCATAACGATTATGACATGTGACAATTAAGTTTTTATTTTAGTTTTAAATAATGCATTTATTTACAGATAATGCATGATTGTTTTTATCGTCCAATTTCATGTTGCACACAATAGATCCTAAGCGTTTATTGCTTTGCCTAATATTTATAATAAACACAATATATACTTCAGTTGAGTTTTGAAACCCAATGGTAGGAGCATTTATAAATTGCCTATAATCCCAAAAATTTAAGCACTTAAGGTAAAATTACATAAGAATTTGGTAGCTTAAGCTTGACATGCCAATTTGCTTGGCCTCCCACCAAAACCAGGATAGATTTTATTACTATGGCAATGGGTTACAAGTTCTTGCACTCATCAATCTAATTACACATGAACTATTCCAAGCATTTGAACAGCCCACATGGGTTCACTGGGGAAAAATTGAACATACATAACATTGAGTTCACCTTTCTGCCTGCAAGGTCCCTAGTGCAGCAACCGAATCTTAACCCACATCTTCCAATGTAAGTATGTATGTTCAAAACCTAGCAGTGCCTAGACTACTACATTCGGCTGTAACCACATCCACGCCCTCATGGGTCCTCTTGTTGCCTCTAAATGCTCCTTGACCTGCACCATTGTTGCCATGATCTGATTAGTCCATTATGGGTGGACAAACAAACATGCTCTCTAACACCAGAAAAGTTCATACATTTAAGACAATAGAGATAAGAGGTTACCACAACCAATAGCAATGGTCTTAAGGCCTTTCGATCACAAATGCAACAGCAAGCAGCAGCTTATGAGTGAGTACCATTGTGGTAGAGATGTTGTTAAGATGTTGCTTGTGTATGGAAACTTCAAATTACATAGTGAAAAGAAGGGATTCAAAGTTCAGGGCATCACCTTGAGTGCAGCTATTGAAAGAATGCCAGAGCCAATGCCATAGTCTAAGATCTGTTCACCAGGTCTCACATCATGTTGCAGCCATTGTAGGCAAAGGCGAGTGGTGGGGTGCTCACCTGTGCCAAATGCAAGCCCTGGATCCAGCATCACATTCAGTGCCTTTGGATCCTACAGTTCAGCAGAAAACTTGCAGATTCAGCAGCAAGCTCAAATAATTTAATTTCCATTAAATAATACTTTATGGTAGACTAGATCCTATTGTTGGAGTACATCAAAGGATTCTAGCTTCTTAACAAATATTATTATTTCCACCAGAGAATTTCTAGCAAAAAGACTGTATAGTGGTATTATTTCCACCAGAAAACAATTATAAATGGTTTAGTGTTTTGAAACAATGCTAATGGTCACAGTGGGTCATGGTAAAGTTTAATTCTTGATTCCATTTTCTTGTTTGAGACCTTACACACATCCACAAGGCTTTTTGAGAGCTCTTGGAGCCGATTCTTTTGTCAATGTTGATCATCTGGTTCTACATCTTTCCACATCAACAGATCTGCCATTTCTTGTCTAGAGTGGTCTAGTAGTGGTCTGATGAGCTATCAGTGAGTTTGACTGCTCTTTCAGGTCCATAAATGCCAACGTCTTGGCACATGCACAAATAAGGGGGTTCACCAAAAGAATAGGACCAACCTACAGGAAAGCACATGACATACAGGAGGTGTGCTCCACTTGGGGACTATCCACAAGCCTTTTGCCACCTCAATTGGCTTGAACTGACACTGCATTCCAACATAAAACTAAATCATGACAAGGAAATGTCCATGTGATCAAGTAAAATTGAAGATGGTAATACAGATGGTAATAAGTTTCAAAAACTAGCCAGAAATAAGAGTCTGAACACCTACACTTGTTGAACCCAGTCGATTTCTTCAGTATTTACAACTTCATACTGTGGCATTTTTGTCAGCCCTATTGAGTCAGCAGCCATAGCCAGTGCCTCAGCCACATCCTCACCTGCCGGAAACAGTGCAGTTATGCGACTCTGCAATTGGCAACATGGACTTTTGAATTACTTATTTAAATTGCATCAAACAAAGGATAGATGTGATTATTGTCCCAGATTCATAGGGCAAATACCCTTGGAAGCGAATCTTTACCTCATTCCATAATTGTCGCTTATCACATGTCCATGGTACAGGGCCATTAGAAAAAATCTGCAGTTCCAAAACAGCAAGAAAATTAGTCAGAGTTAAAAAAACCTGCATCACATTCAGTGACATGATGAAGCTCCAGTTGTGATCTATCAACTCAAGTCCAGGTATTTTGAGTTCAGCAACAACAAAAAACTTTGTAGTATTTTGCACTCCTATAACCAAAACATTGCTTCAACCTGTCTTTGCAAATGAAGATCTGAACAGATGCCTAACAGCTATTAACATCATGTAAAACCAACAAGATGGGAGGTACATCACACATGCACCTCCTGTTCTTGGGGTGCTCCCAAATGTGCATCCTCAATACTATAAGAGCCCGCACCAAAACACATCAATGTTTCCATAAATGCATCCTGCAATCCTTCAATGAGGTTTAAGCTCATCATTGGTAACATGAATCAAAATTCATTCAAGACCCTAAACCCTAAACCCTTGGAAGTCTGCACTCAGCTGTACCATTATGAAGTTAACCCTACGCAGGCCCTGTGGCCAGAAAAGCCAGCAAACCAGGCCAACATTAAACTCAAGAGATCATTCATACGAGAAACCCCACAGAAAACCACGAGTCAAGGATGTTTTTAAGGTCATGATTGCTAACACCTGATACATCCTCATTATCATATGTTTTCAAGAGATCAATGTCTCCACATTTTATGAAAATTTTCAAGACCATGAAGATGCATTGTTTACATAGTTTGCCATATACTAAAGGAGGCAGGAAACAAACATACGGAAACAGCACCACAACAGGTAATTCGAACAGACTGCATTGGGTATGATGATGAGACTAAGTCCCTTTCTGCACAAATTCCTCTTCGGAACATTGGAGGTAGAGCAGTTGAAAACTTTAACCAATAGTCATCATCTCCCCTTTCCCATGATTGGGAACGCAGTCCCTTCTTCCAAATTCCACCCTTTGCAGTGGTGTACGCTGATTGTTCTCATTGAAATGGCTTCTTATCCACCCACAACCTGTAATGGATAATCATCAAATGCATATATCAAAGCCACTAAGATTCAAATCCCCACAATCACCGAAGGCTCAATTCTTGAATGGATTGAAACCCTGCTTGAGATGGATGATGAGATGATTTCCAACTAATTCTATACAAAAGAAAATTCAGATAGTCACAACTGAAACCCGCCACCTTAGAAAGTAGCTTTCAAA
This sequence comes from Sphagnum tenellum, assembly GCA_963921925.1. Taxonomy (NCBI): domain Eukaryota; kingdom Viridiplantae; phylum Streptophyta; class Sphagnopsida; order Sphagnales; family Sphagnaceae; genus Sphagnum; species Sphagnum tenellum. The sequence continues at coordinate 4,867,303 of OY998160.1, read as the reverse complement.
GAGGAACACAAATCTCAAAAAGAGGGGGGAAACAACCCCTTCAGAAACCCATCAAACAAACTCACTCTTGAATCGTGTAGAGCAACAAGTGCCCATCTCAAATGGCATTGCAAACTCTGGAAGACACAAAAATAGTTGCGTACTTTTACAAGAATGACATAACCGCCTTCTGATGAGGCAGATCTCTAATGGTTCACAATTTTAAAAAGTTTCAAGATGGACCAACTTACCGGCAATTGACACATCAAGAGAGGGTTTGAATGAAGAAGAGTGAGCAGACAACACGGACAGAAGTTGTAATGGAGGTCGCATCTCTATCTGTCTGTCTTCTTCCCTCGCTCCTTCCTCCCTGCGCATATGTTTTGCATGTGAACCCCGGGGGTCAGAGGAACCGTAAAATCCCAAACCCTAAAACTAGAAACCCTAAACCTGGGACTTTCAGTCAAATTTTCATTTACAAAACCTTATCCCTTGAACTTGGAAGCTGAGGCTGGAACCCAACCCACGAGAATTTGAAACGCCTGAACAAACAATGACACTAAGCTCTCTCTCTATCTCTCTTTCTCTTTTTCTCTCTCTCTCTCTTTCAAAAATCAAATCCACTACTGTCGGCACAATTTCTCTGGGGTCTTGCCACTGGGAGAACATCTTTGTCTTCATCTCCCGCGACATCTTCCTCCCCGGAGGAGCTGATCTCCGCTGCTGCTGCGGCATCATCTACGGTATGATGATGATCGTCATTGAAAGAGCTTCTGAATGATCTAGCCACTGCCATGGAGTCAAAGAGCTAATCCTGGTCCACATATCATCTGTTCTGCGCAAACAAGTGGCAGAACTCCTCCTTTAGTCTCTCCATCGCCAGTTGAATCACGTTGTGTGCTCTCTCCAGGGTTGCAGGCTGCTGCTCTTCCTCCTTGTTTTGCACGGACAACTGATCTAGTAGGTTCTGTACCTCGTCCACCGCTTCCAGATAAATGGAAGCCTCCTTTTCCGAGCACTCGAAAATCCTTTGCTGCTTGGCTCACTCTGAGTATCCCAGATGCCATCGAACCACCACATCCTCCGCATGATCAAAGCGCGATTCGATCATCTTCGAACTGCCCGCGCCCTGTGAAGAAGGTCGGGAACACTTCGACTGCAGATCCTCATATGTAGCTGTTGTGCCTACTTCATGCAAGGTACTAAACTTTAGCTTTTTGGGCTTGTCATTCATGCTGGAGAATTTGTGATCAAAGTTTGAGAAAATTTGGAGCATGTCATCCGTCATTGCAGTATCTGTGGTGCCTAACGATCTCACAATCTGTTGTGCTGTGATTAGAACTCGCTCTTCTCCATCTATTGCCATCGGCCGCAGTATTGCCGTATCTCGCACGCAACGCGATGATTTAACCAGTGGTACAAAAACACGGCGGGCCCTCTTCTATAACCTCCAAATCAAGTCATCCTTGCCAAGGAAAAAAAATCACACATAGCAGCAAAGAAGAAGCTCCTGCCTCGCTCCTCTACCGAAACAGAGACAAAAAGAAGCCTCTTCTCTCTGCACTTCTCCACCCCGTCCTCCTCCAAAGCTCGTGAACAATATTCGCTAGTACTACTCTAACTGGTTTCCCACCATCCTAGAAATCTCCCAAAAACACCAAACAAGCCAGACCTAAGCAGTTCTTAGTCTGGAAATGCAATAAGCAAGCAAGCAAGCAAAAAGGGCTCTGCAAATCCTCTAACAAAGCCCAATCTGCAAACGAGAAATTGTGTACAACCAAGAGAAGAGTGAAGGAAATCCCATTAAGGTTTCCAACGCCAAGGTTTAGGGTTCCGCTGAGAAGCTCGAGACAGACACCATTAAACCACATTTCCACTAAATTCAAGGAATTTAATTATAATTTATCATATGAATATTATGAATATGTACAAATTTGTATTTTATACCTTTGTATAACACTTTCACTAAAAAACCATACAATACGATATTTTACATATAGACATATGCCAACTATAACTAAGCACCATTTCGCTTACGAGTAAATGGGACTTTAAATGACTACTCTTGGATGATAAATCCAACCCATATATAGATAGAAATAAAATTAGTTGCAAACTAGTCGCAGGTTAGTCGAAGATGACTTGACTGATGTCAGGACGATGTCACAATAGTCGTAGATAACAAAAATTTAGTTACAAAGACCAAATAGTTGCAGGTAGTTGTAAATGTGATGGTCACATATTGGCCTTTTTCTTCTAGTGATGGTATCAAAGCTTAGGTCGTTTGATAAGAAAGTTGAAAGAGAAATAAAATTAAAAAGTCTTTAGAACTAGAGTTTGAAAAACTCTAGTAAAATCATAGAAGTTTGTCAAGTGCAAAAGAGAAATGGGGAAAGGACAGAATGTGAAGAAAAAGAAAAGAAAAGAAAAGAAAAGAAAAGAGGTGAGAGGAGATCAACACTTTAAATTTTTTTGGAAGTCAGATCTTTAAATCTAGAGCTAGATCTATTGTGAAAAGATCTTGGAATGAAACTTGGAAAGATTATAGAAGACTATAAGACATTTCTATTCTCAAAATTCCAAAAAAAAAAAAAAGTTTTGTGAGAGTTATGAACTTTTGAAGACTTTGTGTTAAATTTGGTTTTTTGGTCATTTCTCTTTTGTTTGAACATTTTTAAATCTACAACTTTAGGATCTTATAGATCATACATGACTGTATATGTGAAAAGTTTCATGTCATTTGGATATTTATTGAGAAAGATCCAAGTATCTAAAGTTTCAGCCTTAGTTTTTAAATCGGTTTCTTTTGAAAGTGACAATTTTTTGTAATCATCATCAATAGAGCTGAAATTTTTAACAAATGTAGAAAACATATATTTAATGTGTCTCCCAAAATCTTTAGTTGACATATTGACCAACATTAGAAGATATAATTTACAATCAGAAAACATGGGAAAAATATTTTTTTGTTAGCAAAAATTGACCTAATGATACAAGAGCTAGTTGCAAATCTCCTAACGATTTAGTAGAGTTTATTGAGATGGATGAACAATTAAAAGAAGAGTTACAAGAAGTTGAGGGTGAATTTGAATGAGATGAAATCTAAAATAATTTTGAAAAAATTACGTTTTTTTCATGTTTTGCAAGTAATTTTGACTTTGAGTTTTTTTTAAATTTAATTAAAAATTGACATTAAATTAAATAATAAAAAACATTCTGGAATTTTTTAATTTCGAAAACTGGCTTGTGAGAACCATCATTGAAAACTGAGGCTTGTAATTTTGATCAGAACTGGCAAGACTGAAAACTGATAGGAATTTTTTTCTCAAAAAAATGAAACCCTTAAAGGTTATCTAAATCTTTAAATTTTTTTATAACAAGAACCTTAGAGGTTCTTTAAAGTGGTTGTGAGAACTGGAACCAACGGTTTTCACAAATAGTGAGAACCACCCAACACTGGTTCAAACTTCAAACAATATAATGAGAAGATGGAGGCATGTAATGTGGTTAGGTAACTTGAATGGGAGATGAATTAGGCAAAGCAAATTAGAAGTACAGCTCTGTCTGCAGTTTCACCTACAAATCATTTCCTAGTTCAAGCCAAATTCTATCCCATAATTTACATGGATGCAAAGTCTTTTCCCTCCTCACAGAGCAACCAAATTTGAGAACAATTGGCATTTGGTCATGTTATCAACTAGCAAAATCTGATAAGTCCACACAATCTGGAATTTCTTGTTTTCAGCGTCTTAACTTTTTGACAGCAAATCAATTCTAAAACTGGGAGTTGGAGCATAATTACAACTTAGAAAGAAATGAGCTCATGGGATGCATTGCATCCAGGGTTAATTTTTGCAGCTGCCAATGCCCATCACATATCAAATGCATGTCAAATAATACTCACACTTGGCAAAGAAAACCAAATAAATAAATAAATCTAAGCTTCAAATGAAGCAGCTTAAAAAGGAAACCCTCTCATGTGACATGCTGTAAAATCATCGACCTGTCAAAAAGTTCTTCAAATCCTAAATGGACTACCTGTGCAAATGGACCGGGATACCCAGTGTGGAGTGTGGATGGGTCTTGTTGTTCTAATGAATGATGGATGAAGAATTATTTCAATTTCAACTAGTATTGACAACTTCCATGAAATGTTTTGTTCACCAGCAGCTGCAGATTGTGGTATTTCATTTGCACATCCATATGCTGCAGTCTTGCGTGTGATTGTTAAGGGACATGTTGATGTTTATTGGTGTGTAGCATTACTGAACATTGAAAGATGTAATAGCCACATATACAAATGCAGTCATGGGTATGTATTTGTGCTTGTAAGATGGACATGACAAGCTTATTATATGAGAGTTCCACCCTTTTAGGAAGTTTTGCTTTAAAGCTAATCGTAAACCCAAAAAGTGGGCTGATTGGCTTGAACATTATTTAAAAAATAAAATTGTAGGATTCCATTCTTGATGATGTATCTGAAACATGTTGACTCAATACAAGAAAATGTAAGCAACTAAATTGAAGTAGGCTAAGTATTACCAAGCATATGCTTGAAATGTTTGGAGATTGTACTTTTGCCAATTTTGTTCTTTTGCAGGTGAAAGATATACACCTTTTATTTACAAAATTAAAAAATGAAAAACAAAACTGGCAAAAGTACAATCTCCAAACATTTTTGAAAACGAAAAATTGAAAAAATTGAAAATAAGGGTCATATTTTCTTCATAAAAAAAACTGGATGAATGTGAACAAACACTTCAAAACGACCATCCAATATCTAACCCATAACATAACCAGTCATATCCATTGCCATATCCATTGTGAAAAATTAACATACTTTCCAACTAAAATGACGTAGAGCCAACTTGGAATTGCATCAACCTGATCAGCAACAACATATTGCAAAATATCAACACAAACCCAATTACAATCCAGGTCATTTGCAAGTGGACAATACCACTAGGATAGCAACAGTAACACAAACCCAGTTCCCAGCAAGATCAGAAAATTGAGGAATGAAACGAGATGAAGGCTAAGATGACCACAAATTAAATTTTAAGAAAAGGTTAAGAAAAGGTGCCCAGAAGGTGATGGACAAAGTATTAACCCAAGACAGCTCATCAAAATTCTGCACAATTGCAAGTACTACAAAGGCTACAGCTTACAGAGTAGGTGGCAAAGAGGTCACAGGAATTCTCAAGCAGTAGGAAAAATTAGTGTCCACAATGTGAGAAGTAAAAGCCAGTTAAAGACCAGGCCTCAAATCCCAAACTTTCTGAATCATGAGGGAAGATCAGTGCCAAGACCTGGCTTGGTGTCAAATGATTCATGGCTTACACTGAAACATCTCACCTACAGCAGCCTGTCAACATGTATATATATAGCCACTTCTACCAGAAGTTTGCAAACTCATTCACCAATACCTCATTCACCTACATATACATTGACTCCAATCTCTACTCATTGGGGTTTCTGGTACTTGGTTGTTTGTTTGGTTGTGCAACTGAATAGAAAGCTGACACTGCAAGCTGTACAAAAACATCCAAAATGTATCTAGCAAACTCAAATTCCTTCACTCTCTATTACCTTGTCTTTTACCCGAACACAAAATAGATGACTTCATCATTAGTATCCATCTCCTTCCTCATCCTTCCTCCCATATCATGTTATAAAATTGTCTGACAAGGCCCAAAGATATACATATGTAGAACAAAGGATTGACTTCCGACATTGAAAACCCACCTCATCTGGCAGCACAAAATAAGCTACACCGAACATACTTTCAGTTCTGTGCTATGGGTGCTGCTGGTGGCTGAGTTGTGGCAGCTGCACTGGAGCTGGTGGGGACAGCAGCTGTGTTGTAGTCATAAGGAGCAGCAGCTGAGCCAGCACTCTCATTTGGTTGTGTAGTATACCCTGTTTGAGGCTGATTATATGCATATGCTGCTTGGCTCAAACTTGGCTGGTCCACCTGAGTAGGCTGAGCATACCCGTATCCAGCATTGTATCCCTGTTGGGCATAGCCTTGCTGACCATATCCTCGCTGGGTATATGCAGCAGACAGGTCACCATAGCCTGCAGCAGGTGGCTGCTGCTGATAACCACTATAATAACCCTGCTGACCATAGCCATACCCTGATGTATCTGTGGCAGAGGTCCCTGCCTGTGAAGTTTGCTGTCCACAAACACCCCAACTTTTGTTTGAGTATCAAGGTTAATGAAACATAGGACCTCCTGGCTCAATAAATGCCCTCAACATGGTAGATAACACCAAAAAATCTGGACAAAGGCCAGTTTCTACCAAATCACAGCATATAAAAGCAGGGATTACCAGTTGTCCTTGCTGTCCATAGTAGTCGTATGAGCTCTGCGGCTGTGCTTGTGCTGGTGGAGCAGAAGAGCGTTGATCCCAGCCAGATGCATAGCCTACAGTTGGCTGTTGAGAGTATCCACCATATGGTTGTGGCGGTCCTGCATACTGTGGTGGCAGACCCATATATTGGGGAGCTTGCTGATATCCATAGGAAGGAGGTGGAGGTGCTGGTGGAACCCATGGCTGTGGGGGGCCCGAGGGCCTATACCCTCCTTGTTGGTGGTAACCACCAGGAGGGCCTCGTGTAACACGATTCTATGCAGCAATCAAGCCAGCATACCCAATAAAAATCAGCAACTTATCAAAAGAGAGAACAGGACAAAGGCCAAGTGCATAAACCAAACCTGCAAAGATGCCAGCCCTTCTTCAGCACAAGAAGACTTGGCAACTGAGCTTCATCACTCCCAATATAACTTCGAGCAAATATGCGGCAGAACAGTTTTGACATCACATCACACAGCAATCAAACATCAATGACAGGCAGGAGTGTCAATGACACAATACAAGCCAAGCATTTTATTACACATGCAAAGACATATTTGTCATGATGGTTCCTAATAACCATAGATGTGCACCAAGGCATGTGTAGTCAGTCAGTTCACACAGGCTGGACAAATTACTCTCACCTCGTCTCCAAACAGTGTGTGTGAGCTTTCTGGCTACCGGCGAAAGAGTGGAGCCCGTCCTTCCTCAGTGCATTTTAGGTGCACCTGTTCCAGGGACTACTAGCTGTTTCCCGTCCCACAGCCCAAGGGGGCTCCAGTGGACAATCCAAATTTTTTCTGACACTACAATTACTGGATGCAATATTTTTCTTCACAAAGAGTGATCTAATTAATCACAACATTAAGAATATACACAATGACAATTGAACAGAAGCCCAGTAAACCCACTACAATGTCCAACACTATGCAACACATGCTCAATAATAAGAAAGCTGTTTGTCAGGCATATCCTTCATAACATATAGGTGAGGTTGAGTTTTCCCTGGAAACTAGCCTGAGAATTCTAAAGGGGAGCTGGTTGCACCCAAAGCCTTCTCATCAGCCACACATCATGATAACATCCATGACCAGCTGTGAAAAGTTCTCTTAGAATCCAATTTCTACAAATAAGCATATGTTACAATAACCATGACAGCACTGGAATATGCAAGGGACAAAACACCAACTGTCCAGTTGATGGCAAGTTTTTAATTACATAAAGAGTTACAACATTAACAACTAAAAAAACCAGGAATGCAAGAGTCACACATGCCTAATGGATATTAGCAGGAGAGACATATCCATGATCAATCTCCAAAAGCATCATGAATCTGTCTGGAAAGCATTATCAAACAATGAGCTGACACTATTACTTCATCTGCAGAGCAGACAAAGGAGCATTCCAAGAAAAGGATACATACAGAATTTTCAAGAACTGGAATGCATCTAAGTGTGGAACTAGAATGAAAAATAATGCAAAGAAACCTCAAAGTAGTTGCAGCTTCAAGAAATACATAAGAATTGACTGCCAAGTAATTCAATTGCAGAGCTGAGACAAAATACGTTTGGAACCATACCATGATCCAGATGGTGCGATATATCCTCGTACTAACGGCTGTCAAGATTAGAACTCATTGCAAATAATATAAGGTCATTACCAACAGCATTTGGCATAATGGAAGATTTTTTGTACACTTTTGAAAGGGTTTGCAAATTCAGAAGTTTCACCAACTCAGCCAAGCATGATTTGAAACAAGCTTGATTGAATTGTCTGGAAGACAGAGGTCCAGTTGGGGGCAAATTCATATGAGGATCTTTACAGACATCCTGTAAATAGGAGGGCTGTAATTTTTTATCAGTGAATGGAGCATGTTAAAGACACCACAAATGAATCTGCATACACCCAAAACAAAACTTGCATCCAAGCACTCCCACACAGACATGAGCATGCAAACAAGGGTGTGTTTCACCACACTGACCATAGGCTGCAAGCAAATTTACCTCATCAATTACTTCTTTGATCAGATCATAAGCCATATCTGTAGCCTTCTTGTTGCCTATCAGCGTCACCAGCCTTTCAGTAGCACCTGGCTCAGTCTCACCATCATTTTGAACCTGGCAGATAATCAGTAGTGACCCAGGTTTACAACCATGAGAATGAACTGGAGCAATACTAATTTTAGCTCAAAACTGTCTGAAGGAAAAATATTTGCATCTAAAATGATTCTCCAAAACCATGGCAAGGTAAACAAGGCACACAACCTGTATGCGGACACCACAGCGGCTCTGGAGGTTCTTGATGGTCTCACCTCCCCTCCCAATGATTAAACCAACCTGAAAATACCCCAACTGTAGCTCAATACTTCCTGGGGACATCAACTTGATGATCATTGCTACAACTACTACAGAGAGCACAAAATTGCTGAGCACCAAAAAAGATACAGACCTTGTTATTAGGTACTTTAACTTGCACTTGCTCCCCTGGAGGACCAAATCCACGAGCAAGACCACCCGGTCCACCAGCTGAAGCCTGTTTTGAACATCCATAGAGATTACAGGGACATTAGGCAAATTCTCTAATATATATCAAAAGTCAGAGGAATCCTTACTCTACAAGTACTCAGGATGCCTGAGAAACCATGAGCTCAATCAAGGAAAGAGGAAAGATTACTGTACAAAACAGATAACAACACTGTAAGTGATCACAAAGACAAATCATACATGATACACCTATAGCCAACCAGCTTGAATCAAAGGAGGAAATTCTTCAGCAGAATTGAGAACATTTCCATGCTTACAGTTTAAGTTGACCTGAATAGAATTGAGAGAGAACCCAGTATAATGTTAAACAAACAGAACTACATCGCGTAAACAATGAAAATACAAGATCCTGACCCTAAAACTCATAAGAGAAACTGAGGAGCGGGCTACTAACTCAGTTAGTACAGCTCAGCTTGTAAAGTAGCGACAAGCTACTATAATATCCCACACACTTCATCAGCCCACAGCAGTCAGGGAAGTACATTAACCAACATACTGAGTTTCTGTCAAAAGCCTAGCAATAGCAGGAAAACTCAGCCACAATGCTACCTAGCTCAATAAAGTGTAAAACAGAAGGGAATTACCAAAAAGAAGAAGAATAGGGACCGCCGATGGTGAGAAATGGCCAAAAAGAACCAAGAAAGGAGAAAGGTTAAAAACAATAAAACAACATGGAGAAATCTAGAAGCATGATCATTTGAAAACAGATAGATCCTATGAGGAAGAGCAATAGGTGGTCAGAATAAGTTGACCATACAGACCTCTGCAATCACATCTTTGACAAGTTGTTCAGCACGGTTAATCTGTTCTGGAGTTCCTGTGAGCTCCACTTGTCGTGTTGACAGACGAGGGTCAGAATCAGCATCCCGTGCCACCTGAATTCTTGCACCTGATTGATGCTGCAGATACTTGATGGTCTCCCCACCTTTCCCAATAACTAGCCCTACCTGCAAACGAACATAATATCATATTGGATCTCACATGGCCAGGGCTTACAGCTGATATCAAAAATACACATTGCCCTGACAAATGTATTCTTTCAAGTAGCAACTGTTGAAACTACTCCAATCCTTGTGCACAACTTTGAAAGCAACTGTCAGAGCATGAACAGCCACATTAAATAACTTGATGTACTCAGGAAAAACCAGTCAACTAGGAATTTGATAATGCTTTCTGGAACTGCCCATGTAAGAAAAAAATAATATTCGGGGATGACTTCCCATCAAAGCCAAAAGTGAATCAAAGACCATTCTCAGATACAATTTCTTCCAGAGGTGCTGGCAGTCTAGGCAAGGGAACTCCTATTGCTGCCATGAGAGTAAGTGATCCAGTTGCAGCAGTTGACAGATGAATCCTCATCATCATGGAAATGTCCCATACTCCCCATTTCTGTTGCCATCTTGTTTCATCTGGGTTGTGAGTGCTATTCTACAATCCAAAACGGGACACTACTCTGTCCTAAGAGCCACACAGAGAAGAGGACAAAGGGAAACCCTACCTTTGAGTTTGGGACATCAATTTTCCTTGATAGGGTATATCCCCCTTGGGGATTATAGTATTGAGGAGCTTGATGATACTCTTGAGAAGGTGGATGTTGATACTGCTGTTGCTGCTGCTGATGATGATGATGTTGCTGCTGGTGCTGATGCTGGCTTTGATGCTGGCTCTGGTGTTGGTCATCTTCTGAAGGCTGATCTTGCCCATTGTCGTGATCTGGGGCAAACAACATACCATGAGACAATCACACCCTCCTCTAACAATTATCATGAGGAGGAAGAAAACAGTGAAACAATATAAAGATATAAAGGAGCAAGATCCAGGAAAGCATGTCAGTGAACCCATAATTTCTGTTTATGGTCAACGAGAGGCACATATGTGTCTAGCTTGGGCCAATAATCCATGATGTTTTCGAGCATTGGTCAATGGGGAGGCTAAAGGATATTTTCGAAGACTTGCACTAGCTATCTAGGAAATGACAACACTTCGATCAATAGAAAATAAGAGCAAAGACTGAATTTCCAAACCCTATCCTATTGTCATCGTCCTTACCAGCATAACCCTGGTCCAAATCGGAGCCGTTAGACCGAGACGGTCCCTTGACGTGATCGTCCAAAACCTCTTCCGTCCTTGGCCTTTTCCCCTCCGCGCCGGTCACCAAGCGCGCCGCAATAAGCTCGGCTCTCTGTTTCGCAAGCTCGAACTCCGATAGCGGAGGCGGCACGCTGTTGTAACTCACCCCTGAGGTAACAGCTGCCGCTGTTCCTGCTGCCCCTCCTCCTCCTCCGTCCCCAACATCGAAGGCGGCATTAAAGCTGCTGTGATGATGATCCTCCCCCGCAACATCTTGGAATTTCCGCTTGTTTTCAATGCGAGCAGGTTCGAACATCGCGGAACTCCGCACTCCGCCGCCATCGTCCGCCATTCTTTTGCAACCAAAACTACAGAGGAGGAATCGACGCAACAACCTCCGTCACAAACTCCAACCCCAATACGAAAACTACACAAACACGCGCGACGCACAAACCCTCTTCCTCCACCTCCTCTGTGAGTATGTGTGTTACGAGAGAATCAAGAGCCCCCCCTACCGCGCAGGCCTAGAGAACGCGGAACCGCTCGATCTAATATTCTTTGCAGCCTGTGTGCGGCCGCGATATGTAGTTAGGCTGGGCACATGAGAAAAAATGACCAGCCGTTTAATGGCGAAAATGGGCTGGCGGGCCCCCTCCGGAAATCCCAACAACAGGCGAACTATCTGCCAGCAAACACGCAGATGGCGGCAAACGGCGCTGGCTTATGGTTCGCCGGTTTCTTTACGCACCCGGAGAAAAAAGAACGCAGTTTCCACAGAACACAGTCCTCAGAGTCTTAGAGACGGCCTGAGTGACCGGCCCAGCACCCACCAGTGCGCCATCCAAAAAATCCCGTTCTGGGATTTCACGGATGGGATGAAACTGTCCCAAGGGGGCAGTTTACACGGGCAGTAGTTTTATTTTCTTCTGGGCCTTTTTTTTTCCTAACTCGCTGTTTTTTCAAATGGGGCTCCCTTTTGATTTTTTCTTTTTTGGGCCACCCCTGACCCAATATTGTTTTTTGGCAACTCCTACCTACTGCCCTGCCTCTCTCTGACCCATCTACCTCCCTCCACCTGCTTCTTTCTTTCTACCTCATTCCCTCTTCCGCTCACCTCCGAACCCAGCGCTTGAGAAACAGGCACAGATTGAGCTTGCACTAGGGTTTCGCTAACAAGGCTTTGAGTTTCCACAACTTCAGGAGCTTGTAGAAGGAACTTTCAGGAGTGTGGAGAGGGGTGGAGAGGTGAGGAGCTTGCAGAGCTTGAAGAGGTGACGACCTTGAGTACGTGCATAGATGAAGATTGGAAGGTCAGCAAAAAACATTTTCAAACTCTATTTTAAAAAACTATGTTGCTACACCAAGGGGTTTATAGTGCAATGTCTTTTTTCCATCTCAAATGTTGCCTCCAAGGACTTGACAACCACAAGCCCAACTCATGGTCATCGTCATTTTCTTTGAACTTAGTTGTTGCTCTAGGACGACAATGACAATGAGTTGCACTCATCATTGTCATCTTTTTTTCCAACACTCATTTGCTACCTCCAAGGAGACATTTAAAAAAATTTACGGCGTGTTGCACTAGGGAGATGAAGATGATGAACGCAATTCATTGTTGTCATCTTTTTTTTCATGTCAACTACTGCCTCCACCAAGGAGACAATGACGATGAGTGCATGTTCATCATAGTCATCTTTTTTTTTATTCTTAGGTCCTACTTCCACCAAGGAGATGACAACGATGAATGTGGATGTTCAATGTCTTTGCTAGTGTTGTCTAAGGATAACAACCACATGCGATGATGATGAGTGCAACAATGCTCATCATCATCTATTTTGTTTTTGAATTGCTACCTACAAGGACAATGATGAGTGTAACAACATTCATTGTCATCAAAAAAATTTCACTTGTTGCTTATAGAAAATGACTACACTCCTGCTAGTTTTTTACTTGCATTTGTTGCATAGTTGGTGGTTGTATTCTTCTTGTTTTGTGTTATAATTGATGGTAGTTTTCTTCTTATTTTCTACTACAAATGAAAGAGTGGAAAATGAACTAGGAATTAAAATATTATTATGTTGTTTGTGTTCTTGTTAGATTTAAACTCAAAAGAAAACAAAGAATGCTAAAGCAGATCAACAAGTTTTAGTAAAAGCTATAGATGGCATGGGAGGTATGATAAAATGAAAGACATTTGGAGGCTAATGTGATGGGATAGCAAGCATGTGTTGAAGATGTGGTTCCATTGGTTCCAAGTGAAATTGTTGAAAAGTGGAAACATGTGAAAACGTTGGGAAAAACATCTAAAATATAATTTAATCAAATTGAAACGGATTTGGAAAGAACTATTTTGATGGCTAAAAAACAAGGAAATGTTGTTTTTGCTATTCCAACAGTATGTCGCACGCCACCTACAAGCAAGGAAATCAAGGTGATTTTCAACTTTTAGTGGTTTAGGGTTTAGGGGTTCAAGCTAGGGTTGTTTTGGTCTTGGCTAGTTTTTGCACATTTTTGTAACACATGTCACCCATGTTTTTTATTTAAGGCATTTTACTTTCATTTTGTACCATCTTGTGTTAATAGTTATAAATACATTATCACATATTTTTATATGTATGTTTGATGAATTTATCAAACCAAAAAATCTTTCTTTACCCCGAAAAATTAGAAGTTCAAACCTAAAAAGGAAAGTAATATCCTCGTGAGGGTATTCTGTAAACACCATGGATTGAATTATTTTGGTCCAGGCTACTGGAGGGGTATCGCTTGTGCCTAAAATTATTCAATGCGAATGAAATACCCTTGTTAAGGTATATCAAAAATCTTTTCGGCTCCATAACATATTAAAAAAATCCTAAAGGGGTGTTGCATAACTTTAATAAAACTTAAAACAAACACAATACCTTCATGAAGGCATTTTGTAAACACCATGGATTGAATTATTTGGGTCCAAGCTATTGGAAGGGTATTGCTTTTGCCTTGAATTACTCAATGCACATGTTATACCCCTATTAGGGTATATTAAAAATTCTTTGGGTTCCATGACATATTTAAAAAATCCTAAAAGGTTATTGCATAGCCTTAAAAAAACCTAGAAGGAGTGCCTTACCCTCATGAGGATATTATGTAAACAATATGGATTAAATTATTTTAATCTAGGCTATTAAAGGGGTATTGTTTGTGCTTAGAATTACTCAATGGGTATGCAATAATTCTTTCAATGTATATCAAAAATCTTTTCAACTTCATCACATATCTTTTGAAACTTATAGGGCTATTGCTTAAACCTACAAGGAAAGCAATACCTTATTTGGGGTAATCTACAAACACCATGGGTTCAATTATTTTGGTTTGAGTTGTCAAAAGGGTATTGCTCATGCTTAGAAGTATTCAATTCACATGCATTATCCCTTTTCAGGTATCTGATAAAACCTTTGGGCTTTATAACATATCTTTTGGAATTTGGAAAGATATTGCATAGCCCTAGCAAAACCCAGAAGGAAAACAATACCCACATCATTTTGTGATAATATCATAAATTGTGAAACAAAAAGGATTTTTTAAAAAAATATTTATTCCATGCTCACTATAAATACCAGACATATTGATTCAAGTAAATGAAGGTATTGCAACGTTCTTCACATTGATGGCAGAATGTGCACTTGAATGTAATTCAAGTGCAATACATGTGTCAACTTGGAATATTTGCATTCGCTTTGAAACTTGGAGAGGTATTGCATAGCCCTACCAAAACCTAAAAGGAATACAATACATGTACCATATTGTGACTATATCTTAAACCATGATACAAATGAAAGTATTGTCAAGTTGGTCACATTAATGGTAAAAGGTAATGAAATTATCACTAAAATGAAGGTTTGTAGTTACATTTCAAAACTTTGTTAGAACATTATACCATCAATATGGCAAACATATATTTTGATATATTGTAAAATAAAATTTACATAAAGGTAAAAAGATACATTGACTAAACAGACATGATATCAAGTATTTATATTTCAAAATTCAATTAAAACCTTGAGTGAAAGAAGTTATGGTTTTTATTGAAGGATTTTTTTTATGTTCCAAACAAAAAAACAACAAGGAGAAGATTTTGTTAATGTTAAGGTTGATGAGAAATGCATATGGTTTGCTTAGCATTATCAATCAGTGCATTATTATGTTGCAAGAAATTTTAGTTACATTTTGGAGGCAACATAATTCAACAATGTAGGAGGTCCTAACTCTACAAGGAGGAGATAAGGAATGTAGTAGCAAGTGACCTTCTGCAATACCGGATTCTATGATCATTAGAAAACATTTTTAATCAACCATTGCCTAAAGAAGGGGGAAACATCTAGTGTTTATTTTTATTCAAATGATTGCTTTGATGTTCATATATTTAATGAATTTAGTTTTGAAAAGGCAATCCATAGAGGTTTATTAGGCTAGAGACTGAAACAACAAGTTGATTATATTCAATTAGGGTATGACGATGACATCCTTGAATAAGGGGTATCTAAGAAGCAAAAACCACCCAGAACTGGGATGCATGAAAATGGAACTTAAGCACATTCACACAATGTCTAAAATGATCCTAGTATTAATCTTTGATCATCATAAATAAGTTTAGTCACATGAAGTAACATATAGGTCATATGCATGAAGGACATGATTTCTATTAGCCATTTGACCAGGTATCTGATGCCTAGGTTTTCTCTTGGAGAATGTATTATATATATTTTTATAAAAAGGTCAATTTGATGATCTGGGTGGTGAACATCTTAAGATAGTTCCATTCATAATAAAATCATTGTTATGTTCAATGAGAGTTGGAGGATTCAACATCACCATGCTTGATGTAGTAGTAATTTAATCATAGTAACTATAATGTTGTTTAACTTTTTGGTGGATTCAATCTCCACAAGGAATTGCACGATCAAATCATGTTCAACTTCTTAGGGTATCAAGAGCACTGCATAACAACTTGACCATCACAAAGTTCTAGAATCCACACAAACTTTGGCATGGTTTCCAAGAGCTTATGAACATTTTCATACTTAGCTATTTTAAACCAAATCATATCCGAAACGAAATTTGAAAATTTCTTGGAGGTTTCCAAGAGCAAACCCTCCTTTGTGAACAAATAATTCAAGCACTAACTCCATACAATCAACTATCATCTTTAGAACACTATGGAAGTTAATTATATTGTTGTTGTTTGGTAAAATATAAAATCTTTAATCCTCTATTCTATTATTAATCTATATTGAAATGTCATGAAACAAATGCTAATATAGTTTAAGCATTTAGATCTATTCAAGTTTAGTTTCAAAATAAAAATCTAGCAATGAAATTATGATCACAAAACATCAAAACAGAAGTTATGGTTAAGAAAATTAAACTTTTCTAAAATTCAAAGTATTATTTCTCACACTCCATTGAAAACTCAATATTTTATAATGATGATCATCTCTTCCTTTTCTTTAAAGATATTAAAAATAAATAAAGTCCTATGTTTTTTCAAATTCAAATGGTGACAAAAACTATGTGATCTAGTTAGTGATTCCTAAAACAATAACTAAATAAATAGAAATATACTAACTAATTATTACTACAAGTAACTACTCCTTTAACATTACCCCACTTGTACTTTGAATTACATCCCAAAATTTTGGATGAAAAAATATGTTAAGAAAAATAAATTTGACATTATTTTTGATCTTATGATTCAAAAATCTTATGTAACTCTTGTTACATTATAGTTGATTTTTCGTTATATTCAAAGTTTGTTGTTGCTCTTTTGATGCCTTTGCTAACACATGTGAAGTCGTCTGATGATGTGTTGTTGTCTACTCCTATGATTATAATTTTGATATCCCTTGTGGCTATTGCTTTGTCTATAAATTTGATGTGATTTGAATCTACTCATGTGATTACATATTTGATGAAATTTGAGTTTGTTCTTATTGTTGCAGCTTTAATGTTAACTGAGTTTAATCTTGTTGAACTTCCCGAATTCGTTGTTATTTAGTTGGTATCTATTCCCCCATGCTATAACTATAGATGCATACTCCTAAGAATTGACATCCTACATAATAGATTTTGTTGGTTCCAAAATTTGTTCTAATGCATATGTCTTACCAGCAACCTCCTTGGTAGGGCTTTCTTTCCTTCCTTTAGGGTCCCCTAACTCCTCCTTTGTTGTTCTTATACCTTATGGTCTTGCACCACCAATATCCCCTTTGTCATTTTCCTCATTTAAGGTTTTAGGTTTTTTAGAGAGAACCAAAGGTTCATACTCAATGTTGGCATGACCTTCTCTATGTAAGATATTTGTGTTTGTACATCCTTTCATTCTTCTCATACCTCGTGTAGATCTTTTCGATATCCTTTCAAACAATATCCTATATACTACATCCCACTAGAGATCTGCATTTTTTTCCTCCATTGATAATGCCTTGAGTTTTACCTGAAGTAAAGTATTTTGCTTCTCGTATTCATTGTTCTTTGTGAAGACATTATCATAATTGAAAGGTTTAACTCTCCAGGTTTTTTCCAAAAGCTTGTTTAATTTTTCATAAAAAGCCATTTGCTTCTATAAGTTTTTGTCCAAATGTGCATGCTTTTGATCAACTTGCCTTTTGTGCCTATTGTAGAACTTGGTCTTGAAGGTAGCATACCTTCAATATTCTATTGTGCTAGAACAGATTGTTGTACTTATGGTGGATCCATGTTTAAATTACGTGTCTACTCTTTTATTGGCTACTAGGCTTGAGATTTTGGCTTTTGTTTGGGCTTTTTCTAATGTTCTTGCCTATTTAATATTTGTCATGCTTAGGAGAGATCTGTGGTTTTGAATCAGATTTAGGAGATACAAATTTCTCCTGTTGTTTATGAAATTGATGTTATTGTTTCCTCAACAATTCTACTACCTATTGAAGATTAATAATGCCCTTCATTGGAGTATCCTCTTGTCTTTCCTCATCATCAAATTGGGACATCAAATTTGCTCTTATGATTATCCTAATATCTAGTTGTTTCTCCGTTTTAGGAGAGATGTGTGTAGGGTTCAAAGGTCTTTTATTCTTGATGAACCTTTCCCTCAAACTCTTTTTTCTCCTCTTGTCCTCTTATTGTTCTGCTTACTGTTTTTTCCTTTGTGGTTCTACTCTTGTTGGAAATCACTTCTAAAAGATAACTTCTAACAGTATGGCAAAATGACACACATCTTTTTTTAGTTCTCTTTTGGCTGTTCCCTCGCTCACATTTTTCTAACACTTTTCCCATTTCATCACCTCCTTGACCAATTGAAAAAACATAATTGTAGCCCAATTGACAAATTTTCCATGATCTACTTTTAAAATCATCATAACACACTTATTATTAAAATATTGTACCTCACCTTTTTAATAAATAATGGGCAAGATGGCATCTATCTTATGGCATATTCTAATCTCATTTTCTTTATAACCCACCTTTCAAGTTGTTTAAAATATTTAGAACTCTATCAGCTATATCTACCAATGTTACTTTAGCATCTAACATCTTTGCATGGTTTGCTTATGTCTCTCTTGTATGGAAATTTTTTAAAACCTCTACCAAGACATGTTTGTCAATTTTTTTTGCTCTTCCCCTAACATAACCTAGATTCTGTTATGTTCAGAATCCAATTTCCAATTGTTCAAAAATTCAACCAAAATGTTATGACGAGGTGTTTTCCATTCAACCTCAAACAAACCTACTAATCTAGCTATGTTTGCATAGGCTCTCTCTTCCTTTCCAAAGCTTGTCCAAAGAAAAATATTTTTGAAATTACTATTATAACTCTGCTTTGTAAAAGTAAAAACAAATCTGACCTCATCAAGCCTGGCACTTTCTTCCCACATGGATTTCCAACCATTGTTTGTTGATTGACTCTCTTCATGCATTTCTTGTTGGGAATGTGAATTTCCTTTGGAATTTGATCCTTAACAGGCTCTTATGATGTAATGGCACTTATTGTTGTTATTGTTGCAAATCGTCTTTCTACTTATTTTCTTCAAAATCATAAATAGAAATCAGACCGACTTGCTCACTTGGACGTGCCTTTTTTTTGGGTTTCCTAAAATTATCTCTTCAAAGTTTCCCTATAATTTCTCTTGTTTTTTCTAATTTCTAATTGGAAATTAGATAATATCTCTGATAGGAAAAAAGAGAATGAACAAGAGAAGGAAATGGTGGACCCCTTTCTGGAAACCTAGATTGTAGATGCAAAATGTTTACAAACTTCTACTACTCTCTCTATCTCTTTTGTTCTTCTTTCAACTTCTACAACCTTTCTCTAGATTGTCTTTGTAAATTTTCCACAAATTTTTTTTCTACATTCATTCTAAAAACAAAAAATGGAAGCAACTTGCTTATAAAAAATGAAAGTGAAGAGGTGTTCAAGTCCTTGTTGCCTTCTTAAATGTACTCACCTTTGTTTCATAAAGTGACGTTTCAACTTTTCACTATAGGGTTAACATTTTAATGATTTGTCCTTTTTCCTTATTTTTTGACACCTAACATCTTTTGTGAAATCCATACTAACAACAAGATGGGCTACAATAAATGCTTGTTGACTTAAAAGTTTTGTGGATGTGGCACCAAGTTTTAATAATGACAAATCAAAATCCAATGACCTAGTGTTATTTATAGTATAAATTACCTTTGTCCTATGTTGAATCATCATATTGATAAAGTTTTATTATGATTTGACACACTTATCTAACCCACAATCCAATGACTATGTAATTGTATAATCACTATATGTGAATACTTTCATAACTTGTTGACTCATTAGATTTTATGATAATTTTTCTAATATTAATGTCTTATCAATGCCAATGATCTTTGTTTTTTTTTTGATCCTCTAAATCCTCACCAAATTGTTCTTCCATCTAATTTGGATCTATAAACTTTATAGGATCCTAATTCTTTGAACTCTGAGTCCCTTTTAATGTCTAATCCACATATTTGTATGGTTTCAACTTGTTAACATTGACTAACACTAGATTTGGTTCAATTTTATTAATAAAAACAATAAGAACAATATTATTCGGTAAGTAATATTATACCCTAAATGGACCAAACCATCTTTTCTTGAATTTACCCAAGTGTGTTTTTTCTCCCTTGGGAAACCATGAAACATAATTTCCAAATTGAAACTTCTTTTTGTTTTTCTATTGGCTCCATAAAAATCTAGTCCACTAGTAGGCTCCCACATTATTTTAAGCTTTTAATTTGTTATCTTGTAATTTCTCCAACTTTATAACTCTAGCAATTAATACTTTGGTTGGTTCTGCATCTATGTGGTCCCCACTAATAGCCCGTAGAACATATTCTATTAGCATTAAAAGATGCAAACCATAGACTAACTGGTAAGGTGTATAACATGTTGCCACTTTGTAAATAAACATATATGAAAACAAAATGCTAAAGAGATGCTCTCTCAATCTAACTTTTCTCATTGACTAACTTGGTCAAATATCTACTAATGACTTTGTTGGTAGATTCTGCTTATCCATTTCCCTATGGATAATAGGTAGTTGAACTAATATGCTTGAACAAAAACTATTCTATTAAATATTTGATTATATCATTGAGAAAATTTACTTCTTGATTTGTAATTATGGTCAATGGACATCTAAATCTGGCCAGATGGTATTCATATAGGAATTTGGTTGTTATTATTGTAGTATTGGTTCTTAATGCTTTTGCTTCTACCCACTTAGTTGCATAATTAGTAGCTACCAAAATATATATGTTTCTTGTTAGTCTTCCTATTGGTTTAATTAGACCTATAGAATCTAGATACCATTTCATAAAAGGTTCTTTTAGAAATGTTGGTAGTAACTTGGCTAGATTTTTTGTTTTGAGTATTCTAATTTTCTTATAGTTGTCATAACTTCTGAAAAGTTCATGAATATCCTTGAATAGAGTTGGCCACCAATATCTTGCATTTAAAAGTTTCTTTACTAAAATATTTGCAGCAAAATGTCTTCTTGCCATTCATTCATGTTTCTTTTTAAAAACAATTTATGCTTCTAAGATGGTCAAACATTTGCACATTTTGTTATTTTATCCCACTCTATACATTACTCCCTCCTTCAAAGTAAAGGGTTCTGCCTTTTTGGCCAACTTTTATTTCTAAGCTAGGTTCAAAGTTTTTGGCATTTGACTTGTCTCCAAATAGTTCTTCACTTCCTACATCCATATAGGTTCTACAAAGAATAATGATGCATTTACAATCTGATTTGGGACTCCCAATGGTTCTCAACTATTTAGTAATTTGGATAAAACATCAACTACCACACATGTTCTTCCAAGCTTGTATAATATTGTGAATTCATATTCCAAAAATAACACACTATTATAAAACCTCTTCCCTTTCCACTATGCACTTCCATTGAAATTGAAATGAATGGATTGGACCTCACCACAACCACTACACCTTCAGTGAATACATTAAGTTCTGGCTATTAATGACCATTTCCACCATAGATCCACTATAATTCCACCCCATTGTGCAAAATAGTGGACTCTTGGTGGCATGGATATTTGAAACCACTAGGTTGTGACTATTGGTGGACTACTTCCACCATGATTTCACTTCATTAGGATTCTTAGTGGCGTGAATATTTTCTATTGGAATTATCTATTGGTTTAGGTATTTTAAAAACTTTTTATATGAAGTGTTTAAATCATGGCTTTGAATGTACAATTGGCCCATGTGAAAAATTGTTGTGCAACTACCTCAAAATAGTATTACACTTAAAATCGTATGTTTCAATTCATATTTTTAATCCTTGTATACATGACATATATATAACAAATTAATCTTGTGGTTTTACACCCCTATACATTTTCCCCCAAATCTAGTTTCAATGGAATGGGATTCAATTGTCCCATTCCAACATACATTGATTGTAATGAAACCCCACTAGATTAGTATGTAGAGGATTGGTTTGGTGGAATTGTTGGCATATTGGAATTACTGATTTAGTGGATTAACTTGGTGGAATTGTTGGCCTTAATATTATGATTGTTGGTCTAATGCAATGGTCTATTGTGTTGAACTTCAATAGTTCATGAAGGTTAAATGATGAATTATAGTGACACCCAATGTGTTTCAATGTGGGTGCTTTAGGATGGGTTTCAACTTGGGGATTGGGAAAACATGTTCATTCTGCCACATATTCTAATTGCCACATTTTGCATGTACATGAACCAAATTACTTCCAACAAATATAATGAATTTTATTCATTATTAATGGTTTGTTCATGAGTGAACTTGCTTTGATTTTTAATTGCATTTGTGCTAAAACACATGCATTCAACACTTGCTTCCATAACAACAACAATGTGGGTTCCATATGTTTGTACTTTGTGAAAAAACAAACCTGAAAATCACATTAGAATTAAAATATGACCAAAATTAAACCTAAAAGGAATGAAAACAATGTTTTATTTGTTCATTCTAATATAAATTTTTGAATCACAAACAAGAGTAATAATTGCATGCCATATTTTCTTGCTACCATGTTTTACATACATGTCAAACAAGTTATATCCAATAAAAACATTAGTAGATCCCATTCATTTTCAAAGCTTTAGAAATTTGTTCACAAACACACATGCCTTTTGAATGAGTTTCAATTATAATATCTATGTTAACCATGCATTTAACACCTGCTAGCAACAAGCAAGTTGGATTGCATACATTTGCATGTGGTTGAATCATACCTATAAACTACATCACGCCCATGGCAATAAGAAAATTGGGTTGCATCCATTTGTATGTGGTGCAAATCATACTTGAAAATTGTATCAGCACCCCATGTCAATAAGGATGTGACTTGCATCCACTTATATGTGGTGTGAAAATTTGACATAAAAATTGTATCGACACCCCATGGTAGCAAGAATGTGGGTTGCATCCACTTATATGTGGTGAAAATTTGACATAAAAATTGTATCGACACCCCATGATAGCAAGAATGTGGGTTGCATCCACGTGCATGTGGTGCAAATCAAACCTCAAAATTGTATTGGTACCTTATGGCAACAAGAAAATAAGGTTGCATCCATTTGTATGTGGTACAAATTAGACCTAAAAATTACATCAAACCTCAAAGGAAGCAAACTTTGACAGCTCTTGGAAAAAAAAATCTAAATTTGAAAAGAAATTAAAATTCTTGAAATTTTTTGACCAAAGTTCAGAATGCTAACTTGTTATGATGACAAAGGTTCAAAAAATAAGTGGAAAGCTTTAAGAAAATACTAAGAAGAATGGAAAAGAAAGCTTCAATGGAACACTATAACCTAACTCTATGGGTTGTTTTCAAAAAGAAAGGCACAAACTTGGGTTCCAAAAGTTTTAGAAGAAATTGTTTTTTGAATTTTCTACTATCTATGTATATACAAAACTTTGGAGTACTAGTGTCTAATATATTAAATATCTTATACACCTAAAATTATTCATATACTCGAAATAACATACATATTACATATTGGCAACTATATTTATACTTTTTATATATTAAAAGATACTAAAAAATATTAGGTATGTAAGTATATTGTTAATTTCAAGTATATTATTTTAAGCACACTTGAAGTATACTAAGCGTATTTCATGTATATAGATGAAATAATATATTAACATACCTAAAATGATATATGTACTATACAAAGTTTAAACTCAAATTTTCCCTCTAAAACTTCTTTTCAACTTTGTGCTTCCTTTTGGCAACACCCCATAATGATGGGCTTTGGTGTTCCATTGAGGCTCTCTTTTCCATTCTTCTTAGTGTTTTCTTGAAGCTTTTTCCATTTTTCTTTTGAAACTTTTGTCATCATAACATGTTAACCTTTTGAACTTTGGTCAATACCTTTCAAATGTTTTATTTTCTTTTCAAATCTAGTTTTTTTTTCAAAAGTTGTCAAAGTTTGTTGATCCCTTGAACTTTTATGTAGTTTTTAGGTTTGATTTGCACCACATACAAATGGATGCACCTCAATTTCTTACTACCATAAAGTGCTCATACAATTTTTAGGTCTAATTCACACCACATACAAATGCATCACCCACATTCTTGTTGCCATGGGATGCTGATACAATTTTCAGTCTGATTTGCACCACGTACAAGTGTATGCAATCCACATTCTTGTTGCCATGGGGTGTTAATATAATTTTCAAGTTTGATTTGTAGCACATACAAATGGATGCAACCCAACTTTCTTGTTGCTCGTGGAATGTTGATGTAATTTCCAAGTTTGATTTGTAGCACATACAAATGGATGCAACCCAACTTTCTTGTTGCATATGGAATGTTAATGTAATTTCCAAGTTTGATTTGTAGCATAGATAAATGGATGCACCAACTTTCTTATTACCATGGGTGTGATGTAGTTTCTATGTATGATTTCAACCGCATGTAAATGTATGTAATCCAACTTGTTTGCTACCATTAGGTGTTGAATGCATGGCAAGCATAAATATTATAGTTGAAAGTCACTCAAGAGGTATGTATGCTTGTGAACAAATTTGTAAAGCTTCAAAAATGGATAGGATTTGTTAAGGTTTTTATTAGATATAATTTGTTTGACATGTATGTAAAACGTGGTAGCAAGAAAATATGGCATGAAATGATTATTTTTGTTTGTGATTCAAAAAGTTATATTAGAATGAAAAAATACAACATTGTTTCCATTCATTTTAGGTTTGATTTTGGTCATGTTTCAATTTTGATGTGATTTTTAATATGACTTTTCACAAAATACAAATGTATGCAACCCACATTGTTTTTATGGAGGCATGTGTTGAATGCACATGTTTTAGCACAAATGCATTTGAAAGTCAAAGCAAGTACATTCATGAACAAACCATTGATCATGAATAAGATTCATTATATTTGTTGAAAGTAACTTAGTTCATGTACATGCAAAATGTGGCAATTAGGATATGTGGCAAAATGAACACATTCTTTTCCCAATCCCCAAGTTGAAACCCATCCTAAACCACCCACATTGAAACACATTGGAATACCATTACATTACACATTGTTTTATTTGTCTAGAGACATATACTATAGGCTGGTCATACTTACCAATTGGGCTCTGTGCCAACATTTCACCTATTGTTAGTAATGATGCATATGTGTGGACATGAATTGTGAATTTGGAGCTATCAAAATTAGTGTTTTTATGTATTTTTGCTTGAACTAATCCCCAAGCTTCTTAACACTTTGTGGTTTGGATAAAAGGTTTTGTCTTCCTCATCAATTGACGTGCCCCCAAGTCCTTTATTAAACTCAAAAGAGTCCAACTATGTCAAAAAGCAGAAGTAGATGGGACTTGGTGCCGCTCCTAGCTTCCAGCATTAAAGGGGGTGAGAAGGGCGTGCTGAAAGCTCCAGGATTAGACTAGGAAGAGGGACATTTAGTTATTTGGTCCTACATCCAAAACCAACCAACAAGTTAGTTAGAACTCATTCTGCACCCTTTTGGTGTTGGGACAAGCCACGGGCAACCTTGGACTCACTTGACTCACCACGGCCCAAATTTGAGGGAAGCCACCACCTTCCCCCATATAATATTCTTTGAATTGCTCCACGACACCCGCATCCAAATGGCTTTTATTCCCGGGACTCCTAAGGAAGAGTCTCGAAAGTGTCACAGTTTGGACTCCCAAGACTTTGGGAGCTCATAACTCCTGGCTCAGACCTCAGATTTGGGATGAGATCTAAAAAAATCTTGTAGCTCTCCTCAATATCATTTCAACGGTGTGTCGCACTCTATCTGGACACACCGGGGTCAGGCCGATTCTTGACTTTTTGTGGTCGGGAGTTAAATTGCCAGTTTGATTCCCGGCCTTTCTTTCGACCATAACTTGTGATGCAGATGTCTGAATGGCTCATACGAGGTCATTTTCGACATTTAAACTTCAAGGCCTTTCCAACAATATAAAGAACACCTCAAGGCAAGGTGTTTTGACCTCTGCAATCAAGCTCTGAAGTTGCAAGAGTCTCGGAGGACTCCAAATTCCCACTTTTGGGAGTGTGAGTCTCATCCTCACACTTGCCTCAAAGTGGGGTTGCGACATCAACTTTGTGATTGGTGCCATTATAAAGGCAAAGTTCTTGAACCATACCATTAAAGATTTGAATCTATTGTGGGTTTATAGGTACTGGCATATTGATTATTGCCTAAGCCTTCTTAGGTTCTAGTATTTTTCCTTCCTTAGAATTTGTGAATCGTAAAATTAGTTTTGAAAATACCATAAATGCACATTTTTTTGGGTTAAGATTGATTTTATATTCCTTGCATTTTTGAAAGCAAAGTCTAAGCTTCATCAAATGATTTTCCATATCACTATAGACCATGAAGTCATTTAAAAATGTCTTCATAAACGAATTTAAGTATTCTTTGAAGGCGCTGTTGACTACTCTTTGGAAAGTTAAGGTTTAACACCATCCAAACAAAAGCTCCTTTATCTATTATAAAAGTTGTTTTCGATCTATCCTCAGAAGCTATAGAAATTTGATGGTATCGTAAGTATCCATCTAAAAATGAATAAGCTTCATACCATGTTATAATGTTGAGTACATCATCATAAAGTGGCAAAGGATAAGGATTTTTTTTGTTACCTTATTGAGTTTCCTGAAATCCACATAAGATTTCAATTTTCCACTCTTTTTATGCACTGCCACTATAGGTGAGAACCATGTACCCTTTTTTATTGGTTGAATAAATCTTGTTGTTAATACTTTGTCAATATCCTATTTAATAGTTGTAGCATAATTAAGGTTCAATTTGTACCTTGCTTGATGTGCTAGTAGAATTAAAGTATTTAACTCAATTATATGTTGAGCCAATTTTAGAAGTATGCATTTCAAATCTTTACAAGTCCAAGCAAACACATCTTTGAACTCCTTTAGCAACATTTGAAGCTCCTCAATTTTTTTTTTGTCAATTGTGCATTAACTTTGATGTATTGTGAATTTGTTTCTATACCAAGATTCAATTTAACAAGCTATTGTTCTTTAATCAAAGTCAAACCTACTAGTTTTAAAAATTATACCTATATTTTTATTGATGTTTCATCCACTTCAATATTAGCTTGGCTATGATGATAATAGGTTTTTGGATAAACTTTATCTTTAAGTGCGTTCTTTGGTTTGACATGAAATTTTATTTTGTTTGTTGTTGAAAGCACCACTTATGTTGTTCCTTGATCTAATGCTTGTCGTTTTAGGTCACATTCTCCATTAACTCTAACTTTTGACCCTCCAATACTCAATAATGAAACAATTTCATATGAAATAGTGATTGTGCCAATTGAAAACAACTCTAGTTTTGTTCCAAAGATCAGATTTTCCTCTTCATTTGTTAATCCTTCCATCAAGTCATAACAAACAAATACTTGGGGCCTTTTGGTTTATGCTCCCAATTTCTTGTTAATAGATATTGTTCTAACCGTTCCATTACCTTGAACAATAATGACATTATTACCCCGGTCATGTGTAACCTTTGCATCTCTGAGCCAAGGTCTTCCGAACAAACATTGATGCACCCCTAAACTCCTCAAGGGACCCAAAGGTGGGCCCCGGAGTGAAACAACAAAAAAAAAAGAATTGGGGCATGCTTCCTGATTTACAACACTTTAAGGATAAGAGGGTGTGCTAGAGCTTTGGGATGGGACTAAGGTGAATTCACAAGTGAAAGTTCAATATGATATGAACTTGCACAACTAAGAAAAGAGGGTGGTTAGTGCAAGTCGAATGGATGTGATGCGACGAACTTAATAGGGACAACCTCAAGCATAAACTTCACACATCCCACAAGCTTTGGGAGGAGGCACCATTCCCCTCCCTATAATATATTTTGTGCCTCTCCATGGGATTATATCCAAATGTCACTTTTCCCCAAGACTCCCAAATGGGAGTCCCAAAATTAGGACTTTTGTTGTCCCAAAATTTTGAATGTTCATATTTTTCTCAAATCAAGTTTTTTTTAGAATGTGAGGACAATATGTTATAACCCTTGAAAATATCTTTCCAATAATGTACAGTATGCTCCCATTGGACCTCATTTGACCCCTATTGTTAAGAGGTGTTGTGGTCAAGAAGGTTATTTGACTCCCACCCCTTCTTTGGATCATAACTAATGCAAATCAGGTTTAAATGAGTGATATGAGGGCATTTTAAGCATCTATGCTTTAAGAAATTTCTTATGGTATCCAGGGGCCCAATTTGGTGCTTGTTTACCTTTCCAACCAAGGCTCCAAACATTCGCAACTCTTACATGAGTGCAACTCCCAAAGTGGGAGTGCATTTGGGAATCATTAGGCCTCATCCCCTACATTCTCCCCCATTTATGAGAGTGTGTTTCACACCTAAACACACTTTCGGCCTCATGGGCCCTTGCACTTCACACTTTGTCGTGAACCTAATGTTAAAGTTACAACAAACATGGAATAGTTAAAATCTACCATACTAAGGTGGTATGGAGATGGTCTTGGTTTGGGTAAACTTAATTTTGTTGTGAGGTTTTTTGTTATAATATTTACACTTGCCCTTCCATTTATCAAAACATCTTCAACAATGTTCTTCACAACTTGTACTTGGATAATTAGCATCTGGTTATCTACCTTCATAGTTACAATGTCTATTTTAGAATGTGTCTAAACCACTATGGCCATATTGAATTCTAGTATCATTTTAACAGTTATATTAAGTTTTTTTTAACTTTAATTTTTTGCCACATATACTTTTTAAGGTTTGGTGCTATCTTCAGTATTTGACCTAACCTCAGGGTATTGGTAGTTTCCATCATTTGTTTATTGATATCTTGGAATATTTGTCCCATAAACATAACTTTATTGTTAGGAATAAATAATAGATTTTGTGGTATAATTGGTTATGTGGACATTTTAGCCTTTAGTAATCATGTCCAACTTGTATTCCACTATGTTTTGTTGACCCGCTCCCAAACTCCTTAATGGACTCAAATGCGAGTATAAAATGAAAACAATGGAAAAGCGAGGCATGCTCCTTGGCTCGGAGCACTTTGGAGGGGTAGAGGGGCGTGCTGGAGCTCTTAGATGGGACTAGGAAGAATGACAAACATCAATTAATCACACGGACCTGCACAAAACCAACACAAGGTGGTTAGTGCATAGTTGGAGCACTTTTGGTGCTAGGACGAACCATGGGCAACTTGGACTCACAAGACTCACCACAGCCCAGACTTGGACGAAACCACCACCTTCCCCCTTATAGTATACTATGTACCTCTCCATGAGGCCCACATCCAAATGGCATTTTGTCTTAGAACTCCCAAATGGGAGTCCCGAAATTCCCAAAGTTGGGACTTTTGCAACTTTTAGGCCCCATAACTTTGTGTGTAGACCTCCGATTAAGATGAAATATAAAGCAAAGTTGTAGCCCTCATTAAGATCATTCTAACGGTATGTCACACGCCACCTGCACATAAGAAAATTGGGTCGATTCCCGACTTTTAATGGTCGGATGTCAAATTGCTAATTTGACTCCCGACCCTTCTTTTGGCCATAACTTGTGTTTCATATGTCCAAATGGGTCATGCAAGCCCATTTTAAACATTTATGTTTCAATAAATTTTCAATGGTATAAAGAACTCCTTGATCCATTAAGTTTTGGCCCTTGCAATTGTTCTCTGAACATTCAGGAGTCCACCGAGACTCCAACTCCCAAGGTGGAAGCTTCCTTGGGAGTGTGAAGGTTCATTTCGTCACACTTTCATTCACTCCCAAGCTTCCTTTCTTGGCCCACAACCTTGCAAGCCGTCGCCTTGGGTTGCGAGCCCAAGGTTAAGGTTGTGACATTCCTCCTTAAGAGTCAGATTCTTCGGTGGGTTTTCTACTTGCATCTCTTGTATGGTCTTAACAAAAAATTGTTGTAGTATTTGTTCCTCTTCCCAATCAATAACATACTTCTTCTTGATTAGCGCTCTGTCCTTAAACACATGTTTTTACTACCTTGCTCCTAGCAATGACCATGCATGTTAACATCCACCATATGGACTGAAGGATTGGCAACCTTAGGCGCCACCACATATGATTTTTTTGTAGTCTTCACTCCTTTGTTCTTAAAAATATTTTGCATATCACTATACTTAAGACAATTTATGATCTTGTGTCCCATGTCACCATAGATATGACAAGAATACCTCATAGGTCTAATTACTTTGATCTATTGAATAGTAATTTCAAAAACTCTAGGAACATGGTCTTTTTTTCTTTTGATTCTACAAGTTTGAACATTATGATTTGTCCTATGACAATTTGTGTAGTACATTCTTATTTTCTATATAGCTATCTAAGGTTTTGAATTAATATTGTTTTACTAGTTTGTGGTATTGCTAGATCACTTATAGCTTTTACTTCAGAATTTCCTTTTTCACAAACCAAAGTTGTTTCCTTATGGTGTTATAGGGTTTTTCTTTTCATATCTGTTGTTGCTACATGCAAATATGGTTGTAATCCAAATTTGAAAACACTCATTAGGAAATTATATGTTGTCATGTGTTGAAAAATAGGCTAACTTCCACTCTTTCATTATTTTCTTCTTTTATTTCATGTTTTTCAACTACTGGTAAACTTGTTCATCATTATGAACTTTTCTATATTTTTTACAAACAACCAATTGTAATTCTACAAAAGTACAATCTGGGTAATCTCCCATGTGATTATTACACCAATCAAACATAGATCTAAGGGTAAAACAAAATAAATTGACAATCTCTGCATCTTCTATTTCACCATTTTCTCTAATGACAACTTAAAAACTTTGACATGAGCATCTAGGTCAATATCCTTCACATATTCAAGATAGTTCAATGGCGAATGATAAGGTCTGTTTGGTGGTAATGGTGGCCTTCTTGGATTCATCATTGGCAATCCAAAATATTTTGAAGGTTTTAGAGGTCTTGGTGGCCCTAAGCCTCCTCCTTTTGGATTTAATGGTCGTCCAACAAAAATCATGTCCACCTCCAGGCATTTTTGTATGCACATTGACCAGTTGTGTTTCCCTTGGAATCTAAGGTTTGGACTTCACATTAACAATAATATGAATTGGTGTTACTACAAATGGAACTTCAATAATTGTAACCATAGTTGAAGCATTGCCACAAAATATAATGGTACAAATCTTATTGGTTCCATTCTTAAATAAAAAATTGTTGGATAAGTAATTCTAACATCATTGTGATGTAATAGACTTGGTGTAGGAGCTACAAAAACAAATATTACATCTACCACAATCTTAACTTTCATTTCCATTTTGTTATCTTTCTAGATTCGTTTTCTAAGTCTATTTGGAATTTTGATCCTTTCACAGTACAATTCTTCTAGCTCACTATATCCATGGTTCTTTACTTTTATAGGTTTTGGATTTAGATTCTAGAAATGTTCAACAAATCCTTGCTTCAGATTATTTTCAATAAATGGACACTCATTGATATGATGTCTAATTTGATGATAATATGTACTCATTGAAGATTAGGTCTTGGAACTTTATTCACATTATGAATCCCTCTATTCTAGTCCCTTGAAACTCCTCCAATAATGTTTCCAATCTAGTTATTGAGTATGGGTTCATTGTACTTTATTTTGACAGCCATAGGTACACCTTGTGCCATTGTTGGTTTTGCTTTTGGTAAAACTATAGTTTTTTGTTTAGTTACAAGTACTAACTCAACTCCTTTAGACATTTTGATGCCTTAAGTTGCAATTTCTTACTCAACCATATAACAAATCGGAGGTTCAATATTTTGAGCTCTTTGTTCACACTTTACATTTTCATGATCATTTCGATAATAAAGAGGTGAAGCAAATCTATACCTTGGGTAGCACTTCTTCCCTTTCTAACCTATTGAATCTTTACTCTTTTGCATGAATCAAAGCATCATAATCATGCAGTTGCAATAGAGTTGCTGATCCCAATATAACTCTCTATCAAGGTTTAGATTCTCAATTCCTTTGTTTAAATTCATCTTACGATTTTGCATTTCTATTTAACATTCTTCTTTTTTGGAATTTTGTTGTAGACTGTTGGTGCACCTCCATGCTTCACCAATTTGCACTTCATGAGGAATAATCGTTATTGCCTTAGGCGTTTTGTGGCCTATTGGTCTTTCTTTTGTCCACAAATGTTTTTGTTCAAATTTAGAAACTTTTTTTAATGTTACAAATTATTGATCCTCTTGATCTACATTCAAATTATTGTTGATGGTAGTGCCATTCCCCTCTTGTTCATGTAATAAAACTTGATCTAATTGTCTCCTAAGACTGCAAGTTTTAAATCTAGTTTCCATTTCTCCACATTTTAATTCAAATCTAAACAAATTTCTATATTAAAACAAAATCTTCACAATTAGTTACTTTGTTTAGATTTTCTTCCTAAACAAAAACTGCTGATGAAGATTTGAAAAAAATGAAATTGAAATTTACCTAAAGAAACAAATTTTTTAGCAATAAGACATAAACAACATTATAAAATTCATTTTGAATTTAGGCCCTACGATGGTTGCCAAATGGCAAAATACAAAACCTCTAATCCTATATTCTATTCTTAATTTAGACTAAAATGTCATGAAACAAATACTAACATAATCTACTCATTTAAATATATTCAAGTCTAGTTACAAAATAAAAATCTAGCAATGAAATTATGATCACAAAAGATCAAAATAGAAGTTTTCATTAAGAAAATTAAACTTTTCTAGCATTCAAAGTGCCATCTCTCACACTCCATTGAAATTCAATGTTCTACAATGATCATCATCTCTTTTTTTTCTTTAAAGATATTAAAAAAGAAAACAATCCTACGTTTTATTAAAATTCAAGTGGTGACAAAAACTGTGTGATCTAGCTTGTAATTCTTAAAATAGTAACTAAGTAAATAAAAATATACCAACTAACTATTACCACAAGTGACTACTCTCTTAACATTGTTTCTCTACATTGTTGCAATCATAGTGGTGTGGTGGGATATGGAAAATGTACCTCCTCTACCTTATGATTTCTTGGAATGTTCCCATGCTCTTTTAGAGCATTTTGGTTTTCCACCACAAAGAGAATTTAGGCTTGTTCAATGTGCAAGCTCCTATCCAAGTGCTTACATATGGGTTAAAACATGTAACTAAGAGCAAAAAATGGTTTATGTCAAAACTATAATCATTTTTACATATGTTTACGTCGTAGCATTTCATGTCATGTTAATCATGGAAACTTGTACTTATGACTCGTTTGGATGTTGAGGAATATAAACTGAATTACTAATGGGCTCAATTTAAGGTTTTGTTTAGGGTTAAGGATCGTTAAAGTTGGGTACGTGCAACATTAAATAATTTTCATTTCACAAATGGGTCCTTAATTTGCAAAATACAAACTTTTGTACATTCATGTTTTTTTTTCCAGTGATAAAGAACTATGAGAAACACTTAAAAAGAACTCAAAATACTTAAAATATATAACTTGATTTTTAAAAAAAATTCAAAGCATGTTTGAATTTCAAGAGTCCTTTGTGGTATGCAAATGTGATCCAATGTACATGGTGTATGAAGCAAAGATGTAGCTTAAAGTATTAAAAAATCAACCATGAAACCACTAATTTATTCGGGCATGATTTGACATATTTTCAAATGCCTATAAAATTATGTGCAATTTTGAAAATAAATGAAATCAAGTATTTGCAATACATAAATCCTTTAGGGCATTCATGGCAATGCCCAATATAGTTGAGGACAATTTGCAAAAACTCCCATGTGAAAATTCCATCTGTTAGATTCAACAGTGAGTCAAATGCAAAAAGGTGTTGTTTGAAACATCCAACAAATAATCAAATTGGTTTCATTGTAAGAATGTGGATGTTTTGTGATTAATGTCCATTCTTTTCTCATCCATCATCAAAAACCCTAAATGGCCATCTACACCATTCATGATCCAATGGTTCAAACAACTCATATTCAAAACACATTTCTTTCCATTGTGTGATCATTGTGGCATGTTTTAGAGATGTTTGTCAAGATTGTTTGTGTGTATCAAAGCTTTCTCCTTTGATGTTGCAATCATTCAGATGTTCTTGGCAAGAATGAACATGTGCATTGAAGCTTAGCCATTATTTCAACTTTTATGGAAACTAATATTTGCCAAGGGTGAATAGTGGATGCATGTGTTCAAGAAAAATTGCCCTTGTGGATAAGAAGAACTGTGTGCATTGGAGATTCTTTCATAATGGTAACTTTTAATATTCTTGTGTGAAAAGAGAGCTTACGAATTAAAGATGATCTTTGATGAGATCACACGTTGTGTAAAGAGGGATCTAACATTTAACTAATGATAAGCTTGTAGGTAGGACCTACAAAACATGTGAAGTTTGAATGTGTCACCTTTTTTGCATATTTTGCGTCAAAGGCTTAGTGTATAGAACTTATATGCATTGGCATTGTGTCTAACCTTGAAATACGATGCTGTGACCTCTAACGTTAATGCACATAATTTCAATATTTGAAAATTTAATCTAAATGGGCATAGTGTTGGTTATTCTAGCAACATAAATGTAGTAGATGGATGCTATCAAAAAGGAATGTCATTGGAGAAAGCAACAAAAATATTGTTAGCTTGGCCACCGATTTTTTACCATAGACAACCATAGCTTGCTATTTTGGAACATAAAACAAACATTAGATTGCAATATTTGAAACAATGCATAATTCAAGTCATACAAGTTTGAACGTTTGTAGCATTACAAATGTCGTGAAGACCCAACAAAGAGGAAATCAAGTTTTTCTAATAGTCATAAGATGGGAAGAGTAGGTAGCAAGCTTTTGCAAAATTTTGAGAGGTTGGTGCATCAAATGCATGTGAGATGACACTGGTTTTGGAATCAAAAAGTTCACATGTATGCACACATTTTTCATTTGTTTCAAGGTAAGATTTGAAAGAATTTTACTTTAGATTCAATAGAAACCAAGTTTTTTACATGATAGTTGGATGTTAATTTGCTTGTGTGAATGTTGTTAATGTAATAGTTTAATTAATATTGATTTGTCCAAATGATGCAAGTTGGATGCATGGTTCAAATTTAACATGTAAATTGTACTTGAAGTTGATGTATATGAGTTGTTATTGCTTGTAGCTAAGGTTTTCTACACTAAAAATAAAGTCTTTTTTTTGGTTTAGGGATAAAACTCTAAAGATGAAACAAATGGTGACCCAAAGTTTACAGAAACAATTAGACTTTGGAGGTAAATATTAAGTCATTGAAAGTCAAACAAAATGCAATCTTGAAAATGGAGAGGAGTATGTGGGAATTATAAAAACCCCATATTGGATTCTAATGTTGGATAAACAATTTTTAAGAACATAAGAAAGACCTATAGGGCCCAAGTTGTTTTTATCACAAAAGGTGTTACAACATGAAATATGGATTGGTGGTTTTCAAAAAAGGCAAAGTTTCAAACAATAATCTCCATGGAAAAAAATGTAGTCAAATAGTTACCCAAATGAGTGGGTGCAATATTGACGCACCCCCAAACTCCTTGATGGACTCAACTACAAGTCTAAAGGTGAACACATTGGAAGGAAAAAGGGTTGGAATGCATTCCTTGGTTTGCAACACTTCGAGGGTAAAAACGTGTGCTGAAGCTCTGAGATGGCACTAAGATGAGTGACGTGGGTCAATTATTCACACGGATTTATACAAACCAAGTTGGTTAGTGCACATTTGGAACACTTTTGGTGCACGAATAAGCCACAGGGAAACACAAACTCCTAAGACTCATAATGGCTCGGACTTGGGGAAGCCATCACCTTTTCCCTTATAATATTTTCTTTGCTTAACCATGGGGCCATCACCCAAAAGTCATTTTGTCCCATGATTCCCAAGTTGGAGTCCTAAATTTTTTTAAATTGCGACTCTTGTAACTTTGTGTGCAGACCTATCGAGGTGAAGTCCAAAACATAATTGTAGCCCTTATCAAAGTCTTTTCAATGGTATGTCGCACGCCACTTGAACGCAAATAAATCAGGGTGATTCCCAATTTTTAATGGTTGAGAGTCAAATCGACAATTTGACTCCTAGCCTTTCTTTTGGCCATAGCTTATGTTTTAAGTACCCAAATGGGTCATGTGAGCCCATTTTAAACATTTACGTTCCAAGAGCTTTCCAATGATATAAATAACTTTTCAACCCAATGAATTTTGACCCCTAAAATAGCCCTCTGGAGGTTTAGAAGTCCATTGAGATTCCAACTCCCAACACTATTAGAAATTATAGGTTTTGTGTAGTTGTTTAAAATAAGTTGCACATGACATTCAATTGCATGCGACACTACGTATGCAACATGTATATACAATGTTAATATACATGCTCGTCCATACATATTAATCTAAACGTAGTTGCACCTTATGTGCAATTCTCTTTACAATTACAATTTAATTAATAAAAATATGACATGTGTTTAAAAATTAGACAACTAGCTTGTCGACATGTGTCATTATTTAATTAATTTTTTGTTTTCAAAATTAAAAATTCATTGGATTAATCTCAATCATTAAAATTTCCACCAATAAGATGATGACACATGGCACACCATGGATCATTCATTGACCATTTGACATGTGACACCTAAACCCTTATAAAAAAAACACCAATTATATGATGACACGTGACAATTAAGGCCCACCTATTTTTTAATTTTATATTATTAATTAATGAAATTTAAATTGTCCAATTTATGATTAATAAGATGTTACCACGTGTTACCTAGGTAGGTAGGTAATTATTAAACCCTATTAGGTAAGTAGGTTTATTTATTTATGTAAGTAGGTTGAACATAACTAAGTTTAGGCTATATAGGTAAAATTAAATAACCCAATTTTATTTTAAAAATTAACCATTTCATAAAGGTCAAGCTTTATTTGGTTACTCATCCCCAATGGCATTTGGTGTTTGGTTATTACAAAATTATTGCTCCTAATTATATACTGAACCGAATAGAAATGGAAGCCAAAGGATATGGGATAAAAAATTCCATTGTAAACTTCATGAATAAACTTAGTTGCACATTAGAATATAATAGCAAGGAGAGGGTTTTGTTGCTTCTGGTGTCCAAACAAAACTTGGAGCCCTCCTTTTGGTGCATCTAATACATTAAGAATCGTTGAAAACAAATTAAAAATGAGAAAGTTATGGCCCCCCAAAGTAAAGGGGGTCAAAAACTCAAAAAAAAAAACCATTGCACACTACAAAGGCCAATTTTTAAACACCTAGAAAGGTCCTTTTATGTTTTCTTGTGTTATTAAAGTACAAACATGATTTGTAGAACTTCAGATGGCGCTCTTATAGCATTTTAAATATTTTAAAATGAATAAGAAATAAGAAAGTTACGAGGTTTGAAAGTAAGAGGGGTCCAAAGAAAAGAAAAAACAATGTTTTGTAACTTGGAAACTTATTTTTCTTATTATTATTATTATTTTCCTTGTTAATGTTTCATTACTCCTTTTCTTTTGCACATCAAAGATGAGTGTAGAATTTTTTTAATAATTATGATTACTTAATAAAAATATGATTTTAACATTATTATATAATTTTAACTAGTAATTAACTTAAGATGTTTGTGTATTTGTAGGTTCATTCTTGTAGCCTATTTACACTAATATTTAACATAAATATTATAATTTAATTATATAATACCTATTGATATTATATATATATATATATGATTATCATTATAATTATAATAATAGTTAATTGATAATTATGAATATTTATTACAAATTTTAATATTATCATATTATTTGATTCTAAATAATTTTTTTGTTTAATCAAATTTAGATTTTCTGAAAAAGATTCCAAATAAAATAAAATAAATTTTACTTGCCAAAACAAATATTTAAATATATTTGAAAAATAAAATTTAAAAACTTGCAATATGTATTTAAACCATGGTTTAACTTAATTTAATTTAATTTAATTTAGCCATAACTAATTTATCCATAAATATTTTAACCTAACTTCATTTAGCCATAATTGGTTTGGCTTAATTTAATTTAACCATATTTATTTCATGCTAATTTAATTTAGCTTAATTGATTTAAACCATAAATAATGTCACCTAATTTAATTTAACCATACTTAATTTGGACTAACTTAATTTAGCCATATTTAATTTAACCTAATTTAATTTAGCCATAATTAACACTGTTTAATTTACTTTAACCATGAATAATCTAGCCTAACTTAATTTAACATAGTTAATATAATTTAACCATGGTTAGTTTTAACCTAATTTAATTTAGCCATAAGTATTTTAGCCTAACTTAGTTTAACTATGGTTAGTTTAGTCTAATTTAATTTAGCCATGATTATTGTAACTTAGGTTAATTTAGGCTAGCCTAAGTTAGCATGGGATTAACCTTAATACTAGAGGCACATAATATTATTATACATAACCTATGTAGATATATTAAGTATAATCATTTAAGTATGTATAAGTTTAAGCCATCATTTTTATGACATGTGTCCATGTTGTACACATTTAGTTGCATGTTAGTTGCACACACAATCATATGGCTAAAAATTTATATAATACCAAATTTGTAGTTGTAAACAAGACCAAGATAGTTGCAAACAACAACTAGTTACATATCAGTTGCATAGTGATTGGTTGCAAATGATAAGATTTCTAGTAGTGCAAAAGGGGAGTTCACTTGAGAGTGCGGGGGTTCATTCCCTCACATTTTTCTCCACTCTTGAGAGTATGAAATGTGACTCTTGGGTTTCACTCTTGGCCC
The DNA here is from genome assembly GCA_963921925.1 of Sphagnum tenellum. Taxonomy (NCBI): domain Eukaryota; kingdom Viridiplantae; phylum Streptophyta; class Sphagnopsida; order Sphagnales; family Sphagnaceae; genus Sphagnum; species Sphagnum tenellum. The sequence continues at coordinate 4,828,495 of OY998160.1, read as the reverse complement.
ACAAGCTTTACAAGCCCTGGCCTTGGTCGCAAGCCCAAGGTTAGGGTTGCAACAAGTATATCTATTCATTGTAATTTGTGGTTTAGAGTCGCAAAGATCAAGACAAAGCAGGGGCTTCATAATACCTAATTAGTCCAAAATTGGTGAATAACTAAAGAAAGGATATTACAAAAGGTATATAATCATGGGTTGTGTATTAAATTTGCATCTCCAAATTATAATGAACCAATGGAAGATTAGGAGGTGGAAAAAAACACAATATCGATGTGCTTGAAAAAATTGAAGAAAACTACCTACAATCAATTTAATATGCAGAAGCACAAGTGAATATGTTGGATGAAGTACCACAATCATATTCACATCAAGGCAATCCAGAGTTGGATCAAATAAGGTCCACAATCGAAACACGAAATTATGAATCTATGGATTCGAAGGTAACCATTTTACTTTAAAGAGTTTGTGCATTTTGTTAAGAAGGACATGAAATTATGGATTGTCCTTTTGTGCTTTTTCACATTAGAGTAGGGATTACTAGACATGTGGGAATTATAAAATGTGGCAGGAGCATTAATGAATTGGTCACAGGACTAAGAACCAGGAATTCATGTACTCCAGAACAAACTAAGAAGCATGGAGTTGGGAGGTTAATTGCGGCCATGTAGTCAACAAAATTGTCCATCCATTTGGTTTACGAGTAGAATACTAGAGGTGTATTCAGATCCACATTTTACACCACAAGGATATCGATGGATAACCATAGAATGGGGCACCATCAAACTCAAGTTAACTCATATTCACCAAGAATGTCAAAAATGGCATTTGCTGAAATCTAGAGACAACTTGCTGGGATAGAGGTTACTTAATCAATTAATGCCATCATACCAACCACAAGAGTGGAAACGAATGTTGCGCCTAACATGAATGTTGTTAGAAGGGGAATAGTAATTAGATTTACAACAAATTTGGGTCATGGATCGTGTACATTTTCAATGGGAAGGAATTTGAATGAGAATTCAAGACTACCAATAATAATTACTGGAATTGTTGGGACACCACAAATGGTATTTACTAGTCCTATAATGATTATTCATGTAAACAAAACTACATATCGACCATTGATGAATTCAATTATTGTTGGAGGGTACAAAAGTACGTATGTTGAAAATTGAAAAAGAGGGTATCTAGAACCATTTGTCATAACTCAAGGAATTATCGACCACAAAAATGGCCATTTTGTGAAGCCAAATGGGGTAGCTTTAAAGTATCTTGATTTCAAAAAAAATATTGATTTGGATGTTAATGTTAGAATGTTCAATTTTGTAGTGAAAGCAAATGCAAAAACTTCTAAAGAGTATATCATCAATGTATTTAGTAATATGCTAAAAGATATGACATCATATTGGTGCCATAATTACATGTTAGAATTTCCTAATTGTACATTTTTGGAACTTACACAAGCATTTTGTAAACATCATCATAAGATTCAGAATGACGAGCAAATATGCATGGAGCTAAAGAACATGAAGCAGGAGGAGATTAAGAGGGTGGAGGTTTACTATGAACAAATTCAAAAGTTGGCTCATGGTTTACAAGTACCAACCACAAACAATTTTTTGACTATTGTGTTTAGAGCAAGCTTGCAGTCATATTTCAAAATTGTGACTACAAGGATGAAGTGGTTGACATTTCAATACATGAAGAGGCAACAATGTTGTGTGAAGAAGGAATGACTATTGTTAAAGCAAGGGGTGCATTGTCAATACCATAAAATACAAAATAAACAACACCATTAAAAACATAAGGTAATGCAAGGAAGATTGATAAGTGTTGCACAAATTGTGGAATGATTAATCATAATGTGGAAACATGTAGAAAGAAGCAATAGCCCACAATGGTAGCTATAGAAGCAACCCAACAGAGTCAAAAAAATAGAAAACATGTTTGTATGCATGCCACATATATGGTTTGAATGGACATAAAATGATGGATTGTCCAAAGTTTATTGAGATGCAAAAGATGTTTCATGGAAAATTTGTGACAATAGTAGAGGTTCAACTTGTTGCTAAAACACAAATAATCACTATAAATGTGAATTTGGTGGATGTTAATGTTATAACAAGAAGTAAAACAATTAAAGAATAGGCATTCAAGGATAGAAAGCCAAGGAAAGCAAATAATGTTATTGACTGGGAGTAAAAAGAATGGTTGGAAATGTCAATGTTGGAGACAATTCAATAGATTCAAAAAACATTAACCCAAATAGAAGGGCCATCCACATATGGAACACAACCTAGCCAAGTATGCCAATTACTACTCCTATGGAAGCACATAAATCTCAAGAGGTAATCAATTTACCAAAAACAATTGATTACAATATAAGAGTTTTTTTTAATGTTGGTAAGCAGATGCTACAAAATAAATTATATTTAAAACTTGGGACAATTGCTTAAAATAGCTCATGAGTTAAAGAGGTGTCATTTGTAAAAGTTAAAACCAGAGAAAACTCAAAATTTAAGTAAAATAACTATTAAAAAAATAAGTTAATTCTATAATATAATCACATGGTAGTTATTTACGTATAGATTGGGAAGATTACAATATAGGATGTGTTGCTAAATGGAGGTTCTAGAGTTAATATCATCATAGAAAAGTTGAGATTTAGGTTGGAGCTTCCAAAGCCTAAACCTTCACCATATAATTTGAAAATGGTAGATCAATTAACCACCAATGGGTTTGATTAGAGATTTGAAAATATATGTTCATGACATTCCTTACATAACTAGGTTTATTGTATTTCATAATAATGTAATAGATTATAATGTAATAGATTATAAATATTCCATGTTGTTAAGGAGATCATGGTTGAAGGATGTTAAAGTGGCACATGATTAAGGGAGTAATATTGTTACTATACAAGGGAATGGGACAATCAAAACAATTACAGTCACCAAGCATTTGGGAGGTGAAGTAAGAAGACTAGAAGTGTTATTATGTTATGATTATCAAAATGGTATCATAGATGAAGAAGAAAATATCATCTTTGCTACAAAACCAAAGTTGTTTTCAATAGGAATAATCAATTTACCTAAGATGATTCAATCTTTGGAAACCACAAATGAGGAGATCATGGATACATATGTGCAATTAATATTTTAAAATCGAAATCTGGAGTACAAAGCACATAAGAAAAGATAGTTGGTAACAAATATGAACCAAAAGTAGCTCTAAAGGATAAGGTTATCTGGAGACATAATATAGTCATCAATTAGGAGTATTGCATGGATGAAACTCCAACAAAATTCAAAGCATAGTGTCGCGACCCTAACCTTCAATTCGTGACCAAGATTAGGGCTTCCAAAGGTGCAAGCCACAAGTGAAACTAAGAGTCACATGTCGTGCTCCCAAGAGTGTGGGAGATCATTAGGGAATGAACCCCCACACTCCCAATTGAGCTCCCACTTTGGGAGTTGGGGTCCCAATGGACTCCCAAATCTTTAGAGAGCAATTGCAAGGGTTAAAACCCATTGGTTTGAGATTATACCATTAGAAAGCTCTTGGAACTTAGATGCTCTAAATGGGCTCGCATGACCCATTTGGGTTTTTAAAACATAAGTTATGGCCAAAAGAAGTGCAAGGAGTCAATTAATTCTCAACCATTAAAAGTCGGGAATTGCCTCAATTTTCTTGTGTTCACGTAGAGTGCCACATAGGTTTGGAAAGCTCTTGATGAAGTATATAACTTTGCTTCAAACCTCACTTCAATTGGAGGTCTACACACAAAGTTATGGATGTCCAAAGTTGCGGGAGTCCCAATTTTGAGAATTTCGAGACTCCCACCTGGGAGTCTTGAAACAAAATGACATTTGGGTGTTGGCCTTGTGGCCATGCACAGAGAATACTATAAGGGGGAAGATGGTGGCTTTCCTCAAGTATGGGCCATGGTGAATCTTGTGAGTTCATGTTTATTCGTGGCTTGTCTGTGCACCAAAATGTTCCAATTACGCATTAACTAACTTATTGTTTGGTTTGTGCAGGTTCACGTGAGTAGTTGATTTGCTTGTCAATCTTGCTAGTCCCCATCTCGAAGCTCTAGCATGCCCCTCTACCCCCGAAGTGTTGCGAACCAAGAGCGTGCCCCAACTCCTTCTCCTTCCCCTTTTGTTGTCTCCACCTTTGGACTTGTAGTTGAGTCCATTAAGGAGCTTGGGGGTGCGTCACATAGGAATTATAGATAGTTAAATTGACAATAATTAAAGATCAACAATTGATGAAGCTCATTTTGGGAACTGATGCAAAACCACAACTAGTGAATATTAATGCACAACTAAAGATAGGTAAGGTGTTGGAAGTGGAGCAATTGTTGAAGGAGTTCAAAGATGTTTTTGCATGGACATACAAAGATTTGGAAAGGATTTCACTGGAGCTGGCACAACACAAATATTATTATACCATCAACACATTAGGCCAAGTATAGATTAAATTCAAATTATGCTACAATAACTAAATAAGATATAAACAAATGTTTAATAGTTGGATTCATTCAATCTATAGAGGAGGCTACATGGTTGTCACCCATAGTAATAATACCTAAAAGAATGGTAAAGTGAAAATTTGTATAGATTTTAGAAAACTAAATGCAACCACAAAGAAAGATCCATACCCATTACCTTTTATAGATGAAGTGCTGAACACAATAGTAGGGTATAAGGCATATTTTTTCTTAGATGGATATTTAAAATATCATCAAATTTTTATAGCTCCAGAAGATATATACAAAACTACATTTGTTATAAACTAGGGGATTTTTATATGGAAGATGATGCTATTTGGAGTTAAAAATGGACCTCCAACATATTAGAGAGTGATCACCAAATCATTCAAAAAATATTTGGACAATTTTATGAAGATGTTTCAAGATGATTTTACAATGTATAGTGACATGGAAAGTCATCTACAAAAGCTCATATTATGGTTTCAAAAGTGTAGAGAATATGGCATTAATTTGAATCTTGACAAATGTGCATTTATGGTATTTTCAAGGATGATCTTGGGTTTAATTGTTTCCAAAAAAGGGAAATTATCAGATCCAAAGAAAATATAAGCAATAGTAAACATGCCACCATCGAAGAATCCATAGCTGATCCAAGTATTCAATGGGATGACATAGTTTTACAAATGTTTTATCAAGGAATTTGTTGCTATTATGGTGCCTGTCACTAAACTAACTAGAAAGACAAACTTTTCTTTAGATAGAAGAATGTTAGAAGGCTTGGGAGTTGATCAAATAGAAGTATATTGAAGCATTGATATTGATATCACCAAATTGGTAGGTGGAGTTTCATGTTCATACAAATGCATCTTTGTTAGCTGTGGGAACTATGTTGTCTCAAAATTTAACAAGGGAGAGTGATCAACTAGTAGTGTATGTTTTTAGGCTTGTAAACACAATAGAACATAATTACAACACAAAAGAAAGAGGCTTTAGCAATGGTTTTTGCTTTACACAAGTTTAGATATTATTTGTTGGGCAATAAGTTTGTCTTTTATGTAAATCATATGGCATTGGTCTATTTGGTCAGCAAAATAGGTATCAAGGAAGATAATTCGATGGTTGTTATTGTTCTTGGAATATGATTTCATAGTAGTGTATAAGCTAGGTAGAATTCATGTAATTCAAAATGCATTATCAAGACTACCAAATATTACAAAACCCATAGGTGTGCTTAATCAAACCAAAGTTGCAACTTTATTTTACCCAGAGCTTGAACAATTGAATGATGTAAAAGAAGTTTTGAAAACATGTTAGATGGAAGGCACATTATTAGTATAGTAGAAGCAAATATTAATCAACATAGTAGAACCTTTCACATTTAAAAATGGTGAATTATATAGAATGGGCCAAGACAATAGATTACAAAGATGTTTGAGAACTACATAAGCATAAATGGTGATGAAAGAACTACATCAAGGACCAATAAGAAGCCATTTTGCAATTGAAATCACATAGAGGAAGATATTGGATGATGGATATTGGTGGCCAACTATGTACAAAGATGTGCATGATTACTATAAATCTTGTGATGCATGTCAAAGAACAGGAGGACTAGTGATTCAAAGTCTTGCAAAGTTGGTCACAAGTCTTCTAATGGAACGATTTATGAAATGGGATTTTGATTTTGTGAGACCAATTAAGCCAGCATGAAGATATACAAGAAACAAATACATTTTTATAGCCATAGACTATGCTACCAAATGGGTGGAAACAAGAACATTAAGAACTAATTATAATACTGTAATAATTATAAATCTTTTTATGTATGACTACATATTAACCAAGTTTGGATGTCATGTAACCATAATCACAGATCAAGGAGTTCATTTCATCAATGATGTTATCAAGTATTTGACAAATCATTTTCTACTGAAACATGTGAATTCTACAACCTATTATCCTCAAGGGAATGGACAGGTAGAATCTATCTTACTTGGTACATTTTAGACCAAGTTTGTGAAAATAAAACAGATTAGGATGAACATTTGTCCATAATGTTATTTTCACATAGAATTGCATACAAAGTAGCAACATGGTATACATTATATCAATTAGTGTATGGATTACATCCATTGATGCCCATAGAGTACATAATGCGAGTTGTTGGTGGAAATGAGAGAGACAATACTTCAATGAGAGTTTTAACTAACATAATTTCAAAGCTGGAAAAGTTGTAGGAGGCTAGAATGAAGGTTGTAGAAATGACTAATATTCAACAATGGAATAGAACATTATGGAATCAACAAAAGAATCCAAAGAAGTAATTTAGTTTTGGTGATTATGTTATATGGTTTCCAAAGGGGAATAAGTCACACTGAAGGAAGTTTACTAGGAAATGGTTTGGATCGTATAATGTACAATATGTGTTACCAAATAACATTATGTTATTGGTGATAATTGAGAAGTTTGAAACTAATCTTGTGCTAGTCAATGTGAATAAGCTCAAACCCTACAAATACATGGAATCTGAAGTTCAAAAATAAGAACAACAAATGCCAGTGTATTGGGAACATAATGTAGGTGGACTTTAGGTGGAGGATTCTGATAGGGAGGTGGAAGATGAAGATTGTGTAAAACAGAAACCATAGATGTGACATAATGAAAAACAAAAGAACCATATGAAAGATCCTGAAGTCAACATAGTACTAATTTTGGAACCATAGATGACCAACACATCCTTGAACAATAATTGTAGAAGTGAGGGATACAAAGATTTGAAGTTGATCTGTTATGGGTATTGGTTGAATTAATAGAGATGTTTGCCCATTCATCAGATGTATTTGCACAATCATAAGATTTGTTAGCACAATCAGCAAAAATATTAGTACAATCAATAAATGTGTAATTAGCAAAATGAATTGCCATAGTTAACAAATGAATTAATGTAGTTAACAAAAGGTGTATAGGGCAAACAAGATGGATTTAATACAACTAATGTAAGGAGATTAAGGATGTGGAATAATCAAAAAATGAAATTTAAGGCGTTTATTCATAATGATGAAGAGAAGTGCTTCTACAATACAAAGGACACAAAAATTGGTGGTGATGGGCCATATTAATTTTGAGAATGAAATGTTAATTAAAAGACGATATGCAAGTAAAAAATTGAATGCGACGAGCAGGAAGCTCAAGGATGAAAATAAATGAAGTAACAGTTAAAAGTTATTTTTGTTTTTTGTTGGAAATTGTGAGTGTTTTCAAAGTTTTGGAGTTCACATAAGCATGAGTGTAAAGAGTGCAATGAAAAACTACAAAGAGTAGCAAAGGAAATTAGAAGCACAAAGAGTGAACACAAACAAAACAAGAGGAGGAAGTAGAACTATTGATAAAAAAAGAAATGGAAGAAAAGTTGAGAAAAGCAGAACATGGAGTGTTGAATGTTCAACTGTTGGTTGTAAAGTCGTTGTCACATCCACCACCATCTTTAGAATGTGAAGGAAAAATGTATAATGAAAAGATGCAATTTGCATTGATGATAATTCATGATATATATAAAATTGGAACATTTGTAGTTGAATTTTTACATAGACACAAAATAAGTTGGCATGCAAGTGAACAAGAAGGACCATGAACTACATCAGTGGATTCAATGTTCATTGAAGAATTGAATGAGGACAAAGCTGTGGAACAAAATCTTTGGAGGCATAAGTAGCGCAGACTAATGCAAGGGAGCAACAATCTGTGGATGCACATAGCGCAAATAAATGCAAGGGAGGAGAACATCACCAAGAGGAAAGTGCAGCCATTCACATAGTTGTAGGTGTTGATAGAAGTACAACTAAGGGCGATGGAGATTGATACAAGTATGCTAAGGGTTACATAGAAGAGAAGATACATAATCATGGACAGAACTACATTTCTAGATAAAGGTATTCACATTCTAAATCTTGACCGATTTATGTGGATATAGATGAAATAGTATTACGATAAACATGTTGAGAATATGGAGAATTGCAAAGACATTAGTGAAGACGAAGAGTGGGCTTTTAAAGCAAGGCTTCTTACTTTGTTTTTGATTAATTGGGAAGCACCAATGCTCAATATCATGCTAGAATTTTTGAACACATTCATTATCAAATGCATAGATATCTATTTTGGGTATCAAGACAAGGTGTATATCATTAGTAAACAATTGATTATGGATGTCTTTGGAGTATGTGCAAAAGGGTATATAGAAAAGTTGAAAAGGCAAGTCAGTAAGTCACTAGCATTGTAGGCATTACAAAATTGTAAAATTGCATTTACAAATTTTATAACATATCAATGAATGCAAAGAGTCTAGGTTTGCCATACTCTATTAGATATCTTGCAATCATATCTATGATTTATCAAAGAGACAAGGTGAAGTATTTTAGCAACAAGAATGCTATAACATTGATGAAAGTAGAAAAGTGGAAGAAGGTGGATTGGACACATATTATATATAATAGTTTTTGTAGTGAACTAAATTGGTGGTATAAGTATGTTAAGGATAATAAAGGGGATAAAAAGGACACCTACTAGTTTGCCTTAATATTTGAAGAAAAATTTAAGTATTTATTTGTTCACCAAAAGGAGAATCCATAAAAACCATAGGCCTACGTCAAAAAAACTAGAAAACATATGTAGATCATAACAGAAAATAAAAGGAAGGTTGTAGCATAAGTGTTTTTAAGAGGAAAAACATAACTGAGGAAGGTGGAGCCTCAAGATCAAGAGTTTAGAAGGAATAGGAAAACACAGAAGCACAAGCACAAAAAATGATGAGGGGCAAAATGGCACCATTTATAATGCTAACATTGGTACATTCAATGCCAACAATGGTAAAGGCAATTACATAGATTATAGAGGTGCCACAGATGGCATCTCCACATGAGAAACAACTAAGGGAACAGAAGTAGAAAGTTAAGAAGGAGCATGACACAAGGTTTTTAAAGGGTGAGGAACATCTACACATGGATGGGGACATTCATGAAGACTAGATGGACACCATTGGAAGTCCACAACATTTCCAACATTTATGGCATCATTTGTAATAGTAGCAACAACAATAGCAACAACAATGACAACAATAGTAAACACAAGGAGGTTTGTATGCTATTGGATTATAGATGGAAATAGTCAAAACAAAACTTCTTTTAATAGTGTTCAGACCACTAAGACTATAGGTACCAACTAGTATACTAGAATTCGTAGATGGACAACATTTTGAGTTTAGGCTAGGGAGTAGATTAGTGTAGGAGATGGGATCATCTGTAGAAGGATCCAAAAATTCTATGACACAAACAAATACATCAAAATTTGTAAAAGAGGAAGTTGCAAAAGTAATGCAAGTAGATAAAGTAGTTAAATTCTTTTAGATCTTGGCAATTGTGAATTTGAATATGGGGAATTTGAATTTGGAGGTGAGCAATCTAAAGAATAGATTGGCCACAAAGGAGAAGGAAAAGGCAATACTATAGGTGGAATTCGATAAGGAGATGGACTTCCAAAAGGTGTCCATAAGCATAACATAAAAATCTTGAGGAAGAATAGGATAGATAATGAATAGTTCATGTTAAAACATTCATACAAAAATTGTATGAAGAGAATAAGGAGCTCAAGGCTAAGACAACTTTGATGAAATCATAAGCTGATGAACTTCAGGACTTGAAGAAGATGACTGAAGCTTGGGAAGCTACAAAGAGAAAATGGGTAGAATTTTTTTTTCATTACAAACAATAATAGGAAGCTTTGGGTAATAAGGTAGAAGCATTGACTAAGGAGAAGAAGCAGAAGGAGAATGTTTTGACAAATTCAGAATTACTGATTTTGAAAAATGTTTCCTTGCTGAATTTGAAGAATAAAAAAAAAGATAGCGAAGGTAGAAAAAGAAAGGTTTGTGGAGGAAAATAAAAAGTATTAGAGGAATTTGCAACAGTTGTAGGCATGGTTAGAAAATGCATAAGAACAAAGGAAGAGTTTGGACCCATCTAGTGTCAAGAAAAGATTAAGGGATTATGAACAGATGTTGCAATATTATGTTTCGATGAAAACAAAAAACAAGATGAAAGATTTTAATGCAAATTTTGAAGAATGGTGGGAAGTTGTAGAAGAATTTGGCCCAACATAGATTTAATGAGAGAATCCTTAGGTACAAGTTGGAAGTTTATCAAAGGAAATTTCCAATTTTTGTTTATGGCAATCCAACAAATATGGAGGCATTAGGCTAAGATGACGAGATTGAAGTGGGATAGTTTTGAAAGAGGAAATGCAGATTAAGGAATCACAAGACCTGAAAGGAGGGGGCCATGAAAGGAAAAACCAAATGTTTAGAAGGTTATAGACTACTTTCATTTCATTTTCTTTCATTTCACAAGGATGTCAAGGATAGAATCCAGAGTAAAAAGGGAGTAATGTTAAAGAGGTAGGTTGATTATATTGTTTTGGATGAACAAGGCATTTAAGATAGGGACTAGTCATGGAACATTGTAGGTTTGAATTTTGAATTCTTATTTGGTTTTGTATCATGTTGATGTGATTTAGGAATGCCCAAAGATGGGAGTTTTGGGAGAGACATTTCATTTTTTCACATTGTTTTGGGAATAAGGAAATAACTATAAGTACTTATAGAAGAAAACCACATATTCTATTTTTGATATACCAAATAAATTATTTTGTTCTTTTGATTTCATTTCAATAGAACATGGAATTTTTTTGTATTTCGATTGAAGTTTTTAATAAAATAGAAAAATATAAGCTTTTGCGACAATTTTCATATTCATATTGTTATGTGAATTTTTTGTAGTATCAAAAAATGATGAAATGAATGGTAATTTTGTGTCTGGATTTCCTACATTTTATTTTAAAGTATAAATTTTGGTCATATGAAATAACCATGAATCTGGTGTTTTAATGAGCTACAAAGTTAGGTGTGTTTATAATTGATGCAAAAATCATGAATGTGTGTATATTGAAGTGCAAATTGTTATTACAGTAGTGTGGAGTAGTTCTACATGAATTAAATCCACTTTTACCATAGAACTTCTTCTACCTCCAAGTCCTCCTAGTTATACCAACTCATAATATGTTGTAATTTAAACAATCACTAACCAATACAACTTTAAAATCAAAATAACAAATTACTAGTCACAAGTTCAAATCCACTTGTCCTATTAATCAATCAATTATTGCAACAATCCAATGACAAGTTCTTTTAACAAATTGGTTATTTTTAAAACTTGTTAACTAAAAAACTAAAATATCTTTAAATCATAATGCTTTATTAGTTACAAGTTGGTTAAACCAATTATTATATACACATTGGAAAAATTAGGTTAACATACTCCTAAAAATTTCTTTGCAAATATTTTGAAAAAATTAGAATTGTGCATTTGTTCACAACCTGCTTTCATTTTCTCAAGAAGTTGTGGATGTCTTGGAACAATCTTAACTGGTATAAAAGAGGAAGAACTTCCTTAAATATCCATCAACAAATTAATAAACAAGTTTTGTGAGGAAGGTTGGAGAATCCAAGGAAGTTGACCTCTAAGAGCAAATTGTTTGCGTGTATAGTGCTGAAAACCTTAGTGTGAGCAAAATGGTAGAGTACAAATCTAAAGGACACAAAGCTAGTAAACCAGTAAATTTTGGAACATTTCTATCTTGTGTTGTAATGATGGTTCTATACTATGGGGAAAGGTATTTTCCTTGTGTGTGCATGGCTATAACTCACTAATTTACCTTTGTGAAATGAAAGAATGAAACAAAACAAACCTACAACCACTCAATTGTTGCATTAATGAAAGGCAGATTCATTGGTCGAAATGCACCATTTGCCCAGGTCAAATGATAAACATATTGCATATGACTTTCCTATGTAATGTATCCTAAGGTAGGCTTAATAAAACATGGCATTTGCCACATATAATTATTTAGCTTATTTTATGGCAAGTCCAAATTTATATTTATGGCATATCATTGGTTTTCACTTTTTCTTAATGTTTATGGCACAAATTGCATTACAAATGATACTATGCCACTAACTAAATTGATGAATAAGATAACGATATTAATACATGTCTGTCGCTCATAGCTTACATTGTTTGTTCAAAGGATAAATCTATTAATGGCAATCAATACTCCTCCTTCTCCTGACCCAAGATTGAGAAGTTGAACTCCATTATTGTTATGTTTCCAAAAATGGAAAAAAAAATCACCACAAAATTGGATCAAAATATTGAATTGCCTAATAGTAATGCCCAACTTTCTTTGAAAAAAGTTCAGTGATGGCATTCATCAAGTGTTTTCTTGAGACTAGCCTTTGTGTTATATGCATCATGTAGATTCATCCGGGAGGTTTCAATGTTAGCTATTGACTAAACATCCTAGTACATTGACAACACGTGACAATATTTGTTGACAATGACCATGAATTCATGACCATGCAAATGCACCAAGTGGTATGGCAAAATAAGAAGAAGGAATTCAATGGTGAGATTGGCATTGTTTCATTCCACTTGAATATTCAATATCCTATCTAGCACATGAATAATGGAAGCACAAACATTTTGCACAATTACAACACAATTAGGTTATTAAACAATAGCAAGAGATTATGTGATGAATGATCCCTAGTCATTCAAGAAGTCAATGACATTGGCATGAACCAAAAACCAAGGCCAACATATGCAATTTGTGGGAACATCTTTCATGAGAATCAATTAGCATCAAGTGGTCCTTTGGACTTTGATAAACACATGATTGATCAAATTCTTATCATCACTCTGCAAAGTGATGATAAGATCCTTGGCCTGTAATGTGATAAATGATGTGTTAACTTCAACAATGATACCATTGATTTTTAAGGTGATGACTTTGAATCGATCAATGGGCTCCATTTGACTTTTGCTCCTTCGAGCAAAAAAAACTCGTTCAAACAAACGCATTTTTGCAGAAACTGAGATGTCAATGAACCCATTGCCACTTAGTTGTTGTGTTTCTAGGTATGTGGACTGCAACTAGGTAATGAAAGTTTGTTATTGTCAAAAATTAACAGTCAAACTACTGATGTGGGTCACATAGTTATCATGCATCAAAAGTTTGAATACAAACTTTCATCACAAGATCCCCTTGTGGAGACCAACCAAGGACAACTGACTTAAATTTGACTTCTTTTTCAATTGAGTAGCAACACCATTATGACAGCCCATCATCACATTCACACCATCTGATGCTAGGTTTGGATTGCCATTATGGGCACATCATGTTTAGAAACTTAACAACAATTGAAAACATGTTGTTCATCATATGACAATGAAACATCAGAATCACCAGACCATGAAAATTGCGGATGTTGCCATTCTTGTAGAAGCAAAAATGTTGATCAAAATATGATAATCCAGAATTAGTGGAAGCATCATTTGAAAGTGAGGAAGTCCAAACCATCTTATAGCAAAGAAAGTATCTCAAAATCTGCAAATTAGAAGCAACAATGATGTGCATAGTTTGAGGGATATGATCTGGTATGGTTTATAAAAAGAAGTTGAGGTGAACGCGGATGGATGAATATTATTTGGGTTGAGATGAATGCGGATGGATGTTACTATTTGGGTGGAGATTGAGTGGGTCATTGTTGCTGTTCTCCTTGCTCGTCCCCAGCTTTCTTTTGCACGGCATCAGAGATAGTCTCCAAGTGACCCAACACTTCTTTGATGTTATCCTTGATCACGCCATGCATTTCAGAATCGAAGAAAGATTGTTCACCAGCAGCGGAAGAGGAAGCTTCAGCCGCCTTGCGTTTGGCTTCCTCTTCAGCAGCTCGTCGGTTAGCAGCCTCCAACTCCTCTTGTAATTTCTTGTTGCGAGTATCCATGGAAGCTTTCCGTCTTGCTCTTTCCTCCTCCTCTTCAGCAGCTTTACGATTCGCTTCAGCCAACTCGTCTTGCAATTTCTTGTTGTGTGCCTCCAAGGAAGCTTTCCCTTTGGCCGCTTCATCTTCCTCAGCCTTACGTCTTCGTGCTTCATCTTCCTCAGCTTTACGTCTTCGTGCTTCATCTTCCTCAGCTTTACGTCTTCGTGCTTCATCTTCCTCAGCTTTACGTCTTCGTGCTTCCTCTTCCATGCGTTTTTGTGCCTCTAGTTTATCCTCACCAGCCTTCTTGGCCTCCGCGTCTTGCTTTCTACGCATCTCTTCTTCAGCTTTTTTCTTGGCTTCAGCTTCTTCAAGTCTCCTACGTGCTTCATCTTCTTCAGCTTTTCTCTTGGCTTCATCTTCTTCAGCTTTTCTCTTGGCTTCAGCTTCTTCAAGTCTCCTACGTGCTTCATCTTCTTCCGCTTTCTTTTTCAATGCTTCAATTTCAGAAGTTGGGCTTTTGATCGCAATTTCGATGGAGATCTCTGTACCTTGGTCTTGTATGTCGGAAGTGTACTCACTAGGAGGCAAGTCTTTGTCATCCACAAGTATGGTGAGATTTTCCTTTTGCCATCTCTTGCCTCCTGGAGGTACCATATGTGCTTTTCTCAATGCTTCAAGCTCTGCAAGCAGTCGGTTTGCTTCCTCTTGCGCGCGTCTTGCTTCTTCTGCCAACCGCTGCACTTCCAGTTGAGCCAGATGCAATTTCTCTTCTGCAATTCGTCGTTCTTCTTCACCACTCTTCAGCCTTCCCGCTGCTTCCATATTGGGCCTCCCTCCCTCTCCGTATTCCATTCCCTCCATCCTCCTCAAAAAATCGTTTTCCGCTTCGTCAACTCTGTTGGTGAATTGCGTGCGAATTCTTTCAAAGGTTCTGTGCTGCTCTTCTTCACCAGGAATAACTGTAGTAGTAGTAGGCACTGATGAAGAACCACCACCAGCTGCAGCCTGACCTATCTGGTCTGAACCACCACCAGCCGGTGATAACGTCCAGGCTCCAGGATCAGCACTAGTAGTCTCGACAGCAGCAGAAGAAGAAGGAGGAGGAGAGGAACCACCTTCTGCAACAGCAGCTTTGGATCTTGAAGCTGCTGGAGTCTTGGGAGAACCTGGTTTGGAAGCTGGAGCATCTTCAATAAACCTGTGAGTTGCCACCTTCACTTCTTTCAAGAACATTTGAGCAATATCATCGGCAGGGTTTTTGGGAGTAGTGGCAGAGCTTGATGCAGCAGCTGATGAAGAATCTTTGTCCCTTTTGTCATCAAGTTTAGAGCCTTTGCCCTTCTTGCCTTTGCCCTTCTTCTTCATTTTGTTCCTGCGAGCTTTAGCATCGCGCTTGGCTTTGGCCAGGGCATCCTTCAGCCTCTTGGCTTCTGCTTCTCTATCCAAGCGTCGAATATCTTCTTCCAGCAACCGAGTCCGCTTTTCCATCCGCCGTTTCTCAACACGCTCCCGATCAAGTAAGCCTTGAAGGACACTGCTATGTTCGTCAAGCTCCCCGAGTCGTTGCCCTTGCCGCTTTGCCTCTTCCATGGCTGCCTCTCCAGTTGCCTTCCACATTTGAATTTCCTTTCTCTTCTGTTCCAAACTCTCCTTGTAACTCTACAAAAATAGTAGGCAGGCAACCAATCCCAAGCCCCCCAATTTCTCATACCATTTAGCCATAATAATAACAATAATTTAGCCACAACATTCATTTTGACCTTGTGGGCAGTGATTGGAAATAAAACAATTCCCTTTTCAATAGGGTAATGGAATAGGGTCCTCCCAACACTACCCTATTGCATTTCCTAAGTTGTTGGTCAAGATGTTTTTTGGATCTCTTTGTATTGTGGTTTATAATCTTTCTATGAACAAGCCACCCTATAGTGACAACCAGTGTTTGTTTTTTTAGGGAGCAGATTTTCACTACTTGGCAACCCAAAAAAATCAAGTGCAACTCATTCAAAGGATTTTTATGAAAAAAATGTGCCAAAGTTGCCACATTTTGAGGAAAACATTTTCGAAATTGTCATGTTTAGACAATAGATTCCAGCAGCAGGTCATATAGCAGGATTCTTAAATTTTTCTATTTTCCTCTTTGACTTATAGCCATATTTGGCTAATTCTCCTTGTGGATGATTGCCACCGTGGCTACAACACAATAGAAAAGAAAAGAAAAAGAAAAAACCTGGCACAAGTTTAATTTGTGGGTGATATGGGTTTCTTGATTTAATCCTTCCTTAGTTTATTTCCAACATTAAATAAAATGTTAGATATTGCGTTTCCTAGGTTCTTGCTCAAAGAAATTCTAGATCTCTTCCTATATGGTTTTATGGTTTTTATTGTGGAGCTTGACTTTTTCAATCTAAGTCCTTTTCTGTTGCTGTAGTGGTAATTGGTGGCTTGTCTATATTCTTCCAATCTTCTAATATGCATAACATTTGGTTGAGGTGCAAGGAATTGCCAATTTGGTGTGAAAAATATGTTTTTATAGCTTGTTAGCTTATTTAGAATATTATTTTTTATTGGTTCATATTCATGACATTAATGATACAAAATTTTAGTCTGAGACACACCATGATTCATTATTAATTTTTTTGATTATTGGCTGAAATTAAATTATGAAAATTCATTCATGATCCTGCCTCTTCTTTCACCCCAAAATGCTTATTTCTAATGCATAGTATAAATGGGCTTCTCCTATCTTAAATCCATTACAACAACATAACATCATTTTAAAATGAAACAATAAGGTGACTGAATCAATCTATTGACTTTGTATAATTCATATAATAAACTTCTTGCTTCATCAACCTAAATGACAATGCTCATAATAAATATACATGAGGCCACAATAGGACCAAATATTCATTATTCATAGTAATTTCCACATTTGGGTGGTTGTAAACCCTTCCACTCATATTTTTATCAAATGCCATCCTACCAACCAATGTCACTCATTATTAGAAATATAAATATTGCTTTACATTTCGTCTTTTTTCTGATGGTATCCAGGAACATCATCTTTGCATCAGGTCAAAATATTGGCAAAATTCTTGAAATGGAATGAATTAAAGGAGTGAATTTAGATTCCTATGTCATTCTAGTAGCTATTGGGCTGTGTGAATTTTATGTATCAACATTTTTTTTCCCAGCACATTTTAACCTAATGGCCCAAAACAATTCAAAATGCCCCCAAAAAAGCTGGTTTTTTGGGTGGATTATATGCCAAATTTAGAAAAAAAATTTAAAGAAAGTTGCCAGATTCTATATTAAGTTCCAGTAGGTAACCAGAAATATGTGAGCATGCTTAAGTTCTTTCACTTTGATTTTTTTTTAACAACCAAAGGTTTGGCTAGGTCGCCTTATGGATCATTGCCATTTCAGCTACATCAGGAAAAAGGGGAGAAAAAAAGAGTAAAAAACAGGGTTATGTCCACATAGGTTAACTGTAATGATTGTTAATAATCTGACTCTCTTCCCATATTGGTTGTACATACATGAGTAGGCTTCTTAGGGTCAGGGTTTTTTTTAAAGGAATTTCTTCATGTAGTGGAAGTGGTGATCATCCATAGGAAGATTTATAAAGAATAGCCAATTGTCCTTAGGAAGATTTAGCCAAATCTGGCTACAAACCAGATGGGGAGCAGAATTCTTTAATCAACCTTCTATATTCATTTCTACACACTGGGGGAAAAAATAATAACAAATAAATAATTGATAATTTTCACCTTTTTTTTTCAATTCTGGTGATGGAAACCCTCCAAAATCATTTATTTTCTATTTTTGGCTAAATTTCGCCAGTAGAAAGAAAAGGCTGCTTAGGATCCTTTGGGTGTTTGGCTTTGATGTATGTTGATAGGGTTATCTCCCATGAATATACATTTGGTTTCACTAACTTGGTGATAACTCACTAGCTGGGTTGGACAGGAAAAATGGCATCTATATGTAAGCTCTAGTGAACATGACATAAGTGCATAGGTGGGGGAATGGGGATAAGACATGTTCATGGTTTGGCTTGACCGGGCGTGTGAGGAACCATGCGAATATGCCCAAAAAAAATATCATGATCATATATTACAACCTGATTTTTTAACATTTTGATCTCAAAGTTCTTGAATGTGATTTTTCTTCTACATTTTGGTTGCACTTGACACCCATCATGTGAGGAAACTTTAGTAACAAGTCATTGAGTGCCATCAATAGGTAATTTAGCTATACAGCTAGAAATTCATGACTTTGAATACATGTTAAATACCCATATTGAAGATAAATATGTTTTGGCATTTTGGTAAAAATGTTTAAGACAAATATGACTTGAACCCTAAACATTGTAAGTTCTATTAATTATGTGGAGGTATTTTTCATGGGTAAATAAATTGGAAAAATATATATCCTTAGCCAAGGATATATCAAAAGCAACATACCCACACAACAGTAGCAATAACCCCCACACAAGGGCCTTAAGAATGTATTGCCCGACAGGGCACAATGCCCAAAACTGGGTGAAATTTTGCCCCCAAATTGCTTTAAAAAGCAAAGGAAGTCTTTATGATATTCCAATCCCACACAACTAGATTAATGTTGATTTACACAATTCATTTAGGTTGTATACAAACGATATCCAAGTGGTAAAACTTTTCACTATTTGACACAAAACTAGCACTTAGAAGCAAAAGTTTATGACTATGATAAAAAAAAAAAGAACACACTTACAGAAATAGTCTGACTGAGTTGTTGTCCATGCAAGTTGAAGCCATGTATAAGTGCTCGTAAGCGTGCAACTTCAGCATTTCCAGTTATAATCTTGTGATGCAGGTGGTGTAACTTTCTTAATTCTTTTTGAAGTCTTCGAACTTCAGAAGCAAATACATCCCTTTCCACTCGAGCTTCCTGAAGATATATACAGATGCATGCCAATCAGTTTCTTTAAGTAGGCAGTTGAAGATAGGCACATGCTCAACTTAAGGTTGGGTCCAATTCATAAACCGAATCGTGCAATGATTTCCTTCAATAGCTATAGTAGCAAGCAAGTTTGTATTGCATATGCCTGATGGTCTCCATAAGGAGTTAGAGTTTACGTAAGTCAATGAGATTTTGCCATCTTTATTGAGCTCAATCAACTCCTCTCGTTGAATTTCGAATAAAGATTGGAGCTCAAGGAGCTTTGCTTTACACCCTACAATTACATACGCCAATCACCTTACTCACTTTATTTGTGTAAGTGAGTAGCAACAATTTCCTTGATAAAGATCATCTCCAATGGAACAAACTTGATGTTTGACAAGACATGGCACATTAAGCAAGCAGGCAAACTGTGTGTAAATTTCCCTATGGAGGTAGATTGAGTGTGTTAAGTAACCTTCTGGGTGCCTTTTGGAAGTCAAAGGAGAGTAATGGTCACCATTGTCAAATGGATTTTCAAAAAATAATTTAAAGGCTGAATATTAATTTGGGCTATAACAAAGGTCAAGAAATGATGGTAAAGAAGAGCCACCATTGCATTTGCCAAATGCAATCTAGTTACATGTGCAGATTTGGCAAGCTTTGTTGCTTAAGCTTCATAACATAGCTTCAAACACCCAAAATATATAAGAAGATTTCAACTTGTCTTCATTGTTAAAATCAGATGTGTCAGTATAGGTCATAAACAAATCCTCCAGGTCTTCAAGGTTGGATTGGATTTAAACAATATTTTAATGTTTAAATATCCATGAGTGCACACTTAGACAAATATTGTTGATTCACTTACAAGTTAAAACTTAATGCAGTAAACATAGAGTCTTTGATATTTTCTTTTAAATGATCTATTGGGACAAGGGGAGCACCAAGTAGCTTGCTACGTAGACGACATTTCCCCCCTGTTCTAGGAGCTTCATAGCCATTTTGTGTCTCCAAGTTGGTTATTTCCAGCTCCAGTTTCCTGTATGTTTTTCTGATCATCTTTCAGGACAAAATTTTGTCATGACTTCAATTGGAAATGTCCAATTTGTCACTTATCAGCACACTTTGCACAAGTAAATGGGTTTTGATCTTGAAATATAGTCAAACCTACTTTCCTATCTGAACTGTAGCCAAATTTGGCTAATTCTTCATACAGTGGATGATCGCCAGTGTGGCTAGCTAGATCACAAAATTAAGTTTGAAAGAAAAAAAAGCCCCTCTTGGGACAGTCCACTTCAAATCACCAGTTTTGTAGAAAGGAAGAAAGCTTGAGAGAAAGAAAGTCCAGTGATGGTGGCGAATGAATGAGTAAGTACTGCTGCAGGGTATTTTTTTAAGGATTTTGTGATGTAGCTAAAGCGGCGATCATCCAGAAAATCATTTAGCCAAATTTGGCTACATACCAGAACTTATCGTAAAAATCTGGTGATTTGAAAAAAAAAGTATCTGACAAAATTGAGTCTGTTCTCTTTTTCCATGTAGAATCCTTAGTATAGGTTGAAATCATATTTTTCAGGTCGAAATTTCATCCCAAAAAACAAAAAAACTAAGCGGTGTTTTCTTTCGATGACCAAAAAAAATCCATTGCAAATTACTCAAAGGTTTTTTGAGGGAAAAAAGTTAGAAGGAACGAGATCTAGAGAATGAGTTCCGACAGATAGGTCGCCAAAACTAGGCAGGATTCCAAAAAAATTTAGTGTCCTCTCTGACCTGTAGCCAAATTTGGCTCATTCCTCTTGTGAATGATCACCAGTCCCGCTACGTGACAAAAAAAAAGAAAACTGATATAGCTAATTAGTATGTAGTAGTAAATTACACTTGCCTGTTTTCCACGCTCATGCTTCTGTGGTGGACTTGGTGGAGCTTGAAGTGGGTGTCCTGGTCCGCCAGGGCCGTCTTTAGGTTATAGATTTCCTCCACCAGCGACTCCTTGTCGCGGAAGATATCCCTGGCCTTCTTTTGGGGCGGTCCCATCATGGCCTCCTTCATGATCTCCTCCATACAGCAGCTGCTCCAGTCTCCAGTTCCCGCTGACAAACCCCACCCCCCACCGCCACCGGGACCGTCCACGATTATGATCGCCGGAGAAGAAGACGTTGCCATGCTCTGCTCTCCACCACCACCACATCTCACCGTACTTATTCCGCTCGGCGCTGTTCTGGGTGCGCTCAGAACTTTGGGCAACTTGTTGCGTCTCCGACCCGCAGAGAATGGTCTCTTGCAAGTGTCAGTGATGCACATCTTCGCTGGATGCGTGTGCTGCTGCTGCATCATGTTGTTCTCTTTCTTAGCTGGTGATGCAGCCATGTTTTCAAAGTACCAGTGACAGCTTCTGTCAGACTCGGAGGCTCGCTCAGCACTTGATGATTCCCTTGCAGCACCAGCAGCAGCTGAAATCTCGATCGAGCGAGGCTGAAGTATATAACACAAGGGAGCTCTTGGATGATTCCTTCCCTTGTTGGAAAATTGTCTAACTTTACCTCCAAGAATAGACTACAAACGTAAGTAACAGGGAATTGTGCAACACATGGAGCGGGTTTTGCAACATTCCTAAGGAACCTCGTGTGTACAGGGAAATTAGTTCATTTAGAAGGGTTTATGTATAACTCTACCATATGACTAATGACTACAAGGGGCAGTCGGTAATTTCTCCTTGTTGGAAAGCACAGATTGGGGAAATACCAATTTTCCCTTTGACATCGGTTCTAAGAGGATTTTCTTAAAAGGATAGTTCTGATAAATTTCCCACATGTCACACAGGGAGTTACAAGAGAACTCCTTGTGCTTGAAGTTGGAAGATCTCCATTGTGAAAAATAAATAATAAAAAATGAGAAGGACCCAACGTTTACAAAAGAAAAACATTTCAGAGAATTCTTGAAAAGAAGCTTTCTCTCTATCAGATGATCCTGCTATGCCTTAAGAATGCTCTTGTATATATACGTCCACCCATGATGATCAAAAGTCTCTGAATCCTCGTGTCATGACCATAAAACAAAACAAAAAACTCGGAAGTTTGTTACAGAGATCAGTGCTGTACAAATTACCAATTTGTCAGACGTGAAAAGAACCTACGACGATTCTAGCAAGCAATTGTGTGCATGCATGCGCTGCTAATCAGAATTTAGAAGAATGGAAAAAGGACCCTTCCGATTTCCATTCTTTTCTTTTTCTTTTTCTTTTTTGGGTGGTCTCCTGAGGAAATCAATCATCTGATTCGATTTTTTTTTTGTCGGAAGCATATTGATGCTTTTTCCTTGTATACAACAGAAATCCTTAATTGCGAGCATCTCTTGGGGTGTCTGTCTTCCTGTTGAGGTAGAAACTCCAAATATCTGGGGTGGCAGATCAGATGTAGTGTGGGCGTGATCTCTGGAGGCAAAACACAAAATTTTACAGAAAATCAGATTATTTTTTTCATCACCTGACACATAATTTATTTATCTATAATATATATAATGTAGAAAGAATGGTTTCTGTTTGTCTGTCTGAAGCTTTCATACTTGCCTACCTATAAACCTACCCATGGAAGTCTATCATTTATTTAAATGTAAATAAAGTGATAATTAGAATTGATATGAAAAGACATATCTAAACTATTCTTAGGATCTTCTCAACTGTAAAAGAATATTCATTAATATGATATTACTTATTTCATAGCACACTCAAAAATGCCCCTTTACCTCATATGTTGCAGAAAATATAGAAAGAGGGACTTCACCAAGGTACCGATCTGTTTTAACACTTTCCTCCTCTTACAGACCTACTCTGATGATGAAATCTCCTTGGTAAAGATGGAGTGGGTGAAAAGACAGAGATACCCATCCCTGCCTTGCCTTTGTAAATTTTGCCTCTTGTCAAGAATGCTCTTCTAATTCAAAGGTCCCTGTGAACGCCTGCCAGAGGGAATTACATCTGCCAACAGGAGATTTCCCAAATGAGGAACATTATCATTTAGCACTGTACAA
This sequence comes from Sphagnum tenellum, assembly GCA_963921925.1. Taxonomy (NCBI): domain Eukaryota; kingdom Viridiplantae; phylum Streptophyta; class Sphagnopsida; order Sphagnales; family Sphagnaceae; genus Sphagnum; species Sphagnum tenellum. Next base: position 4,805,180 of record OY998160.1, on the reverse strand, counting down.
TTTACCATTAGGTACAAGTTAAATCCATAATCAGAAACAGTACATAAAACAACAGAGTAGAGAAATGGATTGAATAATATGACCTATATATGACACCCAATGGGTAAAGCCTCAGCACAAATCTGTGGTATGTTAAAATGGTAGTTAAAGGCAACAGATTTCTTTCATGCATCCGTTCCTGCAATTTGAATTTGTATCAAGCATTGCCTCATTTGATGCCATTTCCCTATGTTCTTAAGGTTCTGGAGGTAGGATGACCATGCATTAGAACACATTGGAACTACTGTGGTATATTTGTGTTGCATGCCATGGAACCAACTTTTGCTAACTTAGATGCATTGGTGTGGGTAGAACTGTGTTATCCTTTGATTATTCTTAAGCAATCAGTCATAAGTTTGACATTTTCCTCATATTACAGAATTTTTCTCACCAGAGTCTTTTTTTTGGGTAAAATTTCACCCACTCAATCACCAAAAAAAAGGGCCTACTACTTGTGGAAAGGATTTTTTGGGGGGGAAATGGCCCAAAGTCACCATGTTTTGAGGGGGAAAAAAAGTTGAAATTCCCATATTTCAACCATAGGTTCTTGCATATTTGTCAGTATATATAGCAGGGTTTCACAAAAAATAAATCTACTTTTCTCTTTGACCTGTAGCCAAATGTGGCTAAGCCCTCTTGTGGATGATAATTAACCAGTCCACCTACCTCACAAAATTGGAAGAATAAAAACCCCCTGATCCCCACACCTTCACAACTTCAAACAAAAAGAGAATGAGGACAACCAAGTTTTTGCATGAGTTGCAACTAATGAATTCCAAATAGTTTCGGTAATGAACCGAAAAAGAATGAGCCTTGACCATTTGGTGGTGAATAGATTCAATATATATGCAAAATTCACATATATTTTTTAAGAATGGTTTTACATCCTTTTGGATTCACTAAGTCTATCCATGTCCAAAAAGGCTTGCGAACATGCACATTGCGTAAATAACGCTTCCGAGGAGCCTGATAAAGACTACATGCATAAGCCAGCACACCCTCTATGATGTTTGTTGGGCCCTTTGGTGGTGTAAAATAGTTCATAAGTCACATGATTTGTCCACCTCTACTTTTGTCCATTGGAGTCTTAATCTTGACCTTGAACATTGAATATATTACATCTTTAAGGATGCTCATCCACTTATCCTTTCTAGATATATACAAATATGAAGGCCATGTATGCCTTTAGAAAGGAAGCTAAAAAGACTTTGGTATCTAGTGGGAATGAGAGCAATATTCTTTGCGGACATGGTCTCTATGATCCATGGATTAAATGTCCGTTGTTTAAACTTTTAGGTTAGAGAGATATCATCATACCTGGAAAACCAACAAGAGACCTCAGTGTTTGAGAAGACCTTCAGTTGAGGTGTTTCCTGCTATGAATTAGTCTTGATAACCAATGGGCTCCCATCAGGCACCTAGTCCATAAAATGGTTTAGTTGCATCACCAACATGTGTATTCAATTTTGTTTGTCCAGTCTTCTGCATCAGACCTTGACAGTAACACCCCTAAACCAAAACTATTGTGGGAGAGGGCTGGGTCCACATCCCGATGACGACCTTCAGACAAGAAGCCTACTTACATATGCTTCAACTGAGGCCACAAATGGTGCAAAACTTGGCCAAGCGTTCTCTCTTGATCGCTCACACCAATGAAAACCCAATAGTCATCCAGCCCCAAACATGTAGGAGTTAATTGGCAGTGATTGGACGCTCACCACAAGTCATCCACTGATTCACCACAATTCGTTTGTAAGGGAAAGTTAAATCACTGTCTGAAAGAAAACAAGTGCAGGGTAATGATCCCAACATTCAAATCACAACAATGACATCCAATATTTACTAAGCTCAAGATCAGGAGCAGATTCCATGTTCAAACATTCATTGAATAATTTTGGCAATTAAAACAGTGTTACTGGATACAGCAAACCCTGGTTTTTTTCCTGGTGGACCAAGAAAATGAAAAAATTGAGCAATCCAGTCAATGTGTAGAAGTGAAGGCTGTGCATGCACTAGACTTAGTCTTGAATAGAGTGGATGTGACTCTTACCAAATGGACTAGACATAACTATCCCCTTGCCTTATATGCTAAATAGCACCTAACTGCAGGATGTGCAAGATAAATGAAGTATGGAAAAGCTCTATGGACATACCCAGGCAAGATAATCTGCACACCTCTGGCATATCAACAGAAAGTAACTCTGCGCATGCCCACCAATCTCAGAAATTGACCAGAGCTGTTTATCTGTGTCCTGCTGCAGAGACTGTCAAGCATCACCACACTCTGGATAACTCAAAACTGCACATAACTATTTCGAACCTCATACAGGAGTCACTCCACCCTTCAAACTTGCACAGAATTGAGGGGACCAAGTTGAGTGGATTGAATGAGTGGAGGCCAGGTTCTCAGCCCCTGTAAGTCACAACACAAACATTAGCTCAACTAGTCTAATTTGAAGGGATCCATTCCTTCAATCAGGAAAATCATTTCAAGATCATACTTGATTCAATGTCTAGTTCCCATTGTGAATACCAATGACAACAGCTTGAAGATTGAGAAGTCATTATAGAAACCTTCACAAAAAAAAATATTGACTACCATCTCAGCATACTATTCTGTGAAGCTGGAGATGTGATGATGGAGACTCCACTCAAGGAGTAATTTACTTTGTGGCTTGTGCAATCATGTTGGACAATGAGCTGGCCTGCTCTTTGGCATTGTCAATCAATGTGTCCTGCCACAATCACGCCCAGAAACAGGTAAGAGAGAGCAGCAGAGAGGCGCTCACCAGTTTTGCAGAGAGCTCAGTTTAGTACCATTGTACCTGACTTACCAGATAGACCACAAAGGCCTCAATTATCAGTGAATGTTCCCAATTCAACTCTAGAGAAGGAACAGAATTGCAATGGGGACACAGCTTATAGTTTGCACAAAAAGGACTGTGTAGTGCCTCTCAGTAAGGAATCACCACATTTCAGGAGACCATGAGTATGGTAGTGTCAACTATAATTTTTCATGTTGGTACTTGAAAACAGTAGAAGTTCTACACAGGTCAGACTCCAACCTGTTGCCCAAGGAAGAGCATTGAAATTGAGAATAAGACTAGATTTTCAGAACTGTATCACTAGCAGAATTGAAGCAAAAAAGGGTAGGAATAAAAGCCAACACCTGTGCAGCGATAACACGGGCAACCGACTTTTTGCTGGATTCCTGCAATTCTCCAGCTATGAGCACCTCATCTAGGATATAGTATGCCTGCAAGCAGAATATGCATCAGACACTAGGCATGTAGCCAATACATGCAATAATCTCATTAAAAATGCCGTTGCTTCAAATCCACAATTAGGAACTGGGCTCCAGAAACTGGGAACCAGACCTAAGTTCATGATAGAGGATTGCATTCCAAATGTGCTGCTTCCCAGACCTATTTTCACAAGCTTACACTGATTAAAAGAAAAAAAATTCTAGGCACTAAGCGACCATACATGAAAGACAACAAACCTTGTGAAAGTTGAAGATGAGATCCAGCTCACAGACCTGGCATGTCCACACCACACAAATTCAAATATGATGCAACAAAATCAAGCTCTTGCTAAAACTCAGGACTTCTACTCCATGAAAAAACTACTTATCAACAGCATTTTCAAATTTTTCTGGCCTGTGGAGGGCCAGGCAGTTAATGACCCTGAGGAGACTGGAAGTCATAAGCTCAAGTGAAAGGGTTTACATGTCATCTACTTTCTTGACATGTAGATTACACAAAGTGCTCTCTAATGACTCCATGAATACACAGCATTGAAAGCAAAGGCTTGACTTCTCCTTAAACAAAGGATATCCTGTTCTCTGGAATGATCAGTGCTACATTCAAAGCTGGCACAACATTGCCAGAAAAATTCATTCTTCACATCTTTGAATCTCATCTGTTCATATTATGCAAAGAAAGTGGACTTACATTGCCAAAGTAGCGATCAAGTATCTCTACATAGTGGTGGATTATTTCAAGAGTCTCCAATTCATTGTCTTCTGTGTCCACACACATGCAGAAATACAGACTTGCATACCTGCCATCCCAGCACAATCCTTCTAATTTTCACTGGTAGATGCAAAATTCATTGAACAAATATTGAAGAAAAAGACAAACAAGAAAGAGTTCTTCACATATTGCATGACCGAAGAGCAAACCAGGAAACAGAACCACAGACAATGAAGATTTGAAAACCAGCAAGTGTGGTACCGTTTGTAGACCACCTTAAGGCCTCTCCACTCAATAAAATTGCAAAGCTTTGGACCACGGGAGAGTATCATGCCACTCAATTCCCGTATAACCTGTGCAAAGTCCAAAATAACATAAACAAAAAAAGTCTAACAGCCCAAGAATAATCAGGCATCACCTGCAATTTATCTAGACTGACCACCTCAACAACTACATTCCGGCAGCCACAATAAAATAATGAGAATCCTAAAACCAGCAATGAACAAAGAAGGCAAATGGTTTTGAAACATGCAAAGTTGCCTGAGCTTCCACACTAAAAAAAAATCCAAAGAATGGACCAGGAAAACGAGTACCTTGGTGCGCTCCTTCTGACTGTAGGGTGAATACCATTTGGTCAACCTTACTTTGCCCTGCCGGCTAATCAACAATACAAAGTGAATCTGCACCCAGCAACATCATCTCTACACATAAGAAACAGAACCCCATATCATCCAGCCTTTCTCTTTGGTAGATAGTCTTTGCCCCTGCCCCTGCCCATACCCTCTCACTTTCTCTCTTAAGAATTGTAAGGCTGTCAACTCAACATTATCACAGACCAGGACTCAGGCATATCCCCAGCACAAATATCAAGTTAAAAGTTATCCCACAGTTATTTCAGCAGGCTTCCCACAAATAAAAGCATCACATATTGACATACACTGCAGCCCGTTACCCTAATCTCTGCACATCTTTCGGTCTCCATACGTACGAAAATCCTAGTGAAACTCAGTTGCAAATATGATTAGAACACAACGGAGTAACCAGAAACAGGAAAATTGAATCACAAAACAGGGTTTATCAGCATGCGGAAACATGCAAATGAGAAGGAATTCAAAACGGTGGACAAACTACAAGCATCCATAACATAATACTGTAACATAAAATTTCGCCTATCCCTTCCACACATGGGTGGAGGGAAGAGATACACATCTGCCAGACTTGCTACACTAACTGAAACTCCTAAATATCCACACACCACCATACAATACCCTGACACTACAAGTATCCGTGACATAATACTGTAACATAAAATATCGCTTAGCGCTTCCACACATGGATAGAAGGGAGAGATACACATCTGCCAGACTTGCCGCACTAACTGAAACTCCTAAATTCACACACACACCACCATACAATGCCCTAACCCTTTCTTCCCATTCAAGCAGAAGACAAAAGCAGAAGACAAATCACGCAAAAAATACATGAGTGAAGTATGCAACAGCAGCAGCAGGAGCAAAGGCATTTCAAATACGTCAATCAAAGAACGGGAACTGCATTTACAATATCCTTCCCGCCATCTACAACGCCATAAAAAATGATCCACGAAAAAACGACACCGAAATGCACAGATCCTTGCTGCCGGGCGCCTAAAAAATAAATAAATGAAAGGGAAAAAAAGCGAAAAAGAAAAGGGGGAAGAAGCTGTGCACGAGATCCAAGTCTATTGAAACTTGCAGGAGAAAAACACGAACCATGTTGGAAGAGCGAGAGGATCAATCAGCGAAGCAACAAGTCTCTTCTTCCGCGGAAGTCGCCTCTCCTCTCCTCCTTCCTCAACAGCACACTGAAGCCAATTTTGACATCCCAATCTGAGGTCCGCAACTGCAGTTGATCCAGGTGCTGAAACCAGGGGCGTATTTCAGAGGACAACACAAACCCCACGACCAATAATGAATGACTGCTGTGTGCCGGTCTCCGAGCAATTTTTAGTCGTTGGATCCGGAACTTGCTGGCAGCCTTCGACGGTCGGATGGATATCCAGTCACTTCTGAACGTCAATTATTCAAGGTCGTCAAAATCCAGGGGCGTATTCCAGAGGCCATCATGCATTCCATTTTTTTGCCAAGGAGATTGGCAGGGTCAGAGTAGGTTTGTATCACTGTTGGGCGGTTCTTTGAATTTTTAAAGAACCGCATGTTCCAGTTCTTTGAAAAACAGTTCAGAATCAAAAGAATGGCCAGGGTTCCAGTTATTCAAAAACCTCAAAGAACCAGCGGTTCTTTGGTTGACTCTTTGGCTCATTCTTTGACCTTTCTAAAACAATTTGAGAACCATGGTCATAAACTGATCATTTGAACATTTTGAGAACCTGTGAGTCACTGGGTTGATAACCAGCGGGTATCTGTCCCTAATTCTAAGAACTGCCCAAACACTGTTTTTGTATAGGACAGGGTTGGTCTTTCGCCTCTTCCACATTTCTCCAGGCAAAAAAACCCTAAACCCTGAACTTTAGCCCCAAAATTTATGAATAAAATCCTACTCCGTTGATCACTTTCTAACAATACCAAAAGTGTGGCCCAATTTTTTTTGTTTTGATTTTCTTGAACTTCAATGGCAGAATTATTCAACATATTTGCTAACTCTTGCACAAGAGGTCCCCACATTGGCAAACCACCTTCACACACCTCAACTCTCATCCAGGGCATTCCAATAGTAACAAGAGCATGATGGAGAGGACCATGGTTTACAAGATCTCAATGTGACAAATAAACAACCTTTTTTCATATCTAGAGATGTTGGACATGGCAACCATTCATATTGGCCAAATAAGGGGTTGTGGGTGGAGAAACTCTAAAAGAGTGCCAAGGTACATAAAATTATGTGATATGGGTGGGTAAGCCTAACAAGTGAGATGGCCAGGCTTGGAAGAGGTACCATAATACATGGATGGCTTCAGCACAAATTAAATTAATTTTTATTTTGTCAATTTCCTTGAATGATAATTGCATCATTACATGGATAACTAGTCCACTTGGAACCATAGACTCTGGATAAATCAAATGAGACAATGTTTTGCTCAAGACCTGGTGATACAAATTCCAATTGCAGGAAAAAGATAAATGCATGAAAAATTATTTTGTCTCCAACATACACATTTTAACCCACCATGGAATTTGTGTCAGGGCAGCTTCACCTAGACTTGGGTGGGTTACTGTATGCTGTGGGTTAACTGAAACTTGGGATCAAGAATCAAGATGGGTAAGGCATCCCAAAACCTTCCAAACATATAGGCTACCCATAAGCCCAGAGTCAGTGGGCAATGGGACCTTTGGAGCTTGCAGAACTATGTGTATACATCTTATGGAAGTCTTTAAAAGATGAGTGATATGAAGTGTGATTTACACATAGTAGTTGGTACAAACAGACCAAACCAGAACCTGGTTTGGTGATAATTAATTGCACACAAGTTCTAAATCCTACCTAGAATTTTCCACTAGTTAGTTTTTGGAGGAGAACTTCTGAATAGCCAGGGGAGTAATAGTGCACAATCTCAATTGGGTAACTGCTGTTCACACTGTCTATGAGCTCTTTGATTTCACTCCCAGCTTCCACACAAATCTCCTGGATTTTGGCAAAGCTGCCAGAGGTCACCAATTGTGTCTTGGCCTCCTGGTCATGAGGAATCACCTTTGCTATTTGTGCCAGCACATACTTAAGTATTCCTTCGGGTAGTGGTGGGCCCTGTCATAACCAACCCAATGCCTGAATGTTGAACTCTTGACTCTAATTTGTATATATACAAGTCTTTTACATCAAGAGCCCTGTCAATTGTGAGACACTCTAGTGCACCACGCAATATCTTCAATTCCGAAACGTTGCAACAACATGATGTATTTTCCCAAGTTATGGCAGACTTTTTGATTGTAAAAGGAAAAACACAACACAAAAAGCCTCTGTGTTAACTTACTTGAATAACAGCATCCAAAGCAGGGAAATATGTAAGACGGTCACAAATGCCTTTCAAAGCCTTCTTGCATTTTGTTTGCAAGTCCTCACTGCTTGTCTTTGCAATGAAGCAATGCACTAAAGCTTGCAAGGTATTGACCTCAGCCACTGCCTTTGCATGATTCGGAGTATGCCTGCCAATTTGACCGAGTGACCAAGCACTTGCACTTTTGATGTGGTCCTCTATTTCAGTAGTGAGGGCATCAAGAAGAGGGGGAAGCCCATCTGATGCAATGACAGCAAGAGCAAGTGTCTCTGAAAAGGCAGCTATGTATCCCAATGCCATCACACCTGCAGCAAACAGAGGCAGACATAATGTTAGTTAACCCAGCAAAACTGCAAACATTTTCTTCTGCCCAAATTGCCCCTTCTGTGAGTACCCAATAGTCACATCACCATTGAGTGTGAGAATGTGCAACCACTGTACATATCCATCTTTGAGTGAAAATAGAGCCCACCCACAAGAGAAGGCGATACGAGCTGTAGGACCATTGGTCTTCAAAGTTAGCAAACAAGCTCCCAGTTATGCTAGCTTCAGCTGGTTTCCATTGCATGTAAAAACCAGTGTTGCCAAGTTCTTGGATGTCAAGAGGTTCAGGTCCAAGTTATAGGTCAGGTTTTAGAGTTTTCAGACTAGAGGTTATAAGTTCTCTTGGAACTGTCATCAAAACCTAATCAGGAAACTAGTCTATTTTCAAAATTGAATTAGATTCTGAACCAGGGGGTGGTGCCCCCATTTCTAAACGGTTCAGATTCTCTACAAACATATGGGCAAATTTATTAACAAAAAGTATAAACTTGACCCTTCATTTTAAGTTACTGCATTTGATTAGTTCTACATAATCGATATTACATAATTCTTGTCTTGAAGTATGTGCATTAGTTGAACAAACCAATATTACACCCAAAAATTTAGTTGTGTGTAATGGAGATGAAACTGGACCTGGTCTTAAACCAAGCAAGGTTTTAATTCTTCGTGAAAATGACCTGAACCAAAGGTTTTTGAAACCCAATGAACTGATCTCAAGACCGTATGGAAGGTTCCATTAGAAACCCATTAAAAACCCAAGTTAGAACTGAGACCAAAGGTTCCTTTTGAAATCAAGAATTGGACAACATTGGTAAAAAGTGTGACATTGGTAATTTTAGGAGGTGGAGATACCAGGCAGGCGCTCATTGCCATTGACTTCACGAATGTTTTCAACAAGGGCAGCAACACCACCTGTTGCCACAATTAGTTGGGCCAACTCTGGTGTGTGCTTGCACACCTCCCTCACCACTGTGGCCGAGTTTCGCCTAACCATGGGGTCTGTGTCTTTCAATAGAAGATAGACCTTTGGAAACACATCTGCTGCTACAATCACCTGCAAAATTCACTTGACAAAAAATTTGTTCTCACTGAGAAACTGTCTGAACTACTACATGATTCCTCAATGACACAATATGATATACATATGCAATTTTGATGCTTCTCACACTTATGGTTTATAACTACATCAATGTTGCATACTCAACTCAATTCTACTGCATCCTCCATTGTAACCTTTCCAAGCTCCCATGTTCACTTGAAAATAATTATCATAGACAAAGTTCTGACCAGAATATATCAGCTTACATAAAATACATAGCAAAAAAACTCTTAACATGAGAATGAAACACATGCATACCTCGGCCAAGTCCATGGTATGCTTTGCAATTTGACTAAGTAAACAACAGATCTGAAAACATACAACAAATCAAACCAGGTTAGCTACTTTAGGTGTCTGTCTAGCAAGATTTACACAGGCCCTTGCTTTAAAACTATGCTAGGAATGAGTGAAAATGCTGTGATAAGTAGAATAGACATACACAAAGACTGTAAAACTGGGGAGTGGAAATGAAGAGTTCTGATTGCAATATTTTACAAATGATGGGGGGGAAACCTCTAAGAGAAATTTTGGGGAATTTCAAACAAGCCCACAATCAGAATTCATGAGACCCCTTATTAGCAGCTGAAGATGATTGATTGTTTAGGCATCCAGCGGATGTGGAGAGGGTGATGGGACAACTCCATACATCTTTTTTGAGCTTGGCATCAGCATGGCTAATGAGCGGGGCAGTGAAGGGCACTGTGCCTGCATCCACCACACCCTGTGCTAGCTCTGGTGTATGCTTTGCTATATCTGCTAACAAAGCTGCTGCTATCCTCCTTAGTGAAAGCTCTGGTTCCTGCAAAACACTGGAAAAACATTTCTTCAAAACCACAAAAGTCTTGGGTGTCCTGAATGAGTTTTCCAACAACTCTTTGTCTGCCGGAACTGCTAAAGTAATTTTGCTATCATGACTTTGGCATCCTCTGATTTATAAACCTAGATATATGTCTACTTTTCGACATTTGGAATTTGATTCAATGATATTTATTGCTGGTGTAGATGAGGTTTCAGAGTACTGAAGGAAAGCTTAGACTCCAAACTGGAATCCCTCACATAGAGAGCGAATAACCAGCTGTACATTTCAATAATTTTCAACTGAACATGCTTCTTGACAATGTGAGGACATGCACAGCAACATGTACAAAAATCTATCCACCAAGTACAATGAGAAGGAGAGAGAGTCAGATGTACCTGGACAGCGAGCACAAGGAGGCTGACTGCACCAGCATCAACAACAACTTGGGCAAGTTGAGGAGTGTGACGAGCAATATTATCCAGAGCACCAGCCGCAACCTCCTTGACAGAGGGGTCAAACTCCTCCAGACACATAATTAAGGGAGGAACGGCACCAGAGTCCACCACTGCCTGGGCCAGGGGAGCTGAGTGTTTGGCTATGGCTCTCAATACACCAGCTGCAGCTTTCTTATTATACCTGTTCTGTTCCCTGCATGCACAAGCCAATAGCATATCATTGCCCCCTTCAAGCATCATACAGACCCATGCTCAACTTTTGAGTGAAAAGAAGTCTAAGTACAGCAAGGGAAAACTCAAAAGCAATTCTTCTACACATGATGTTTGATTGAGACTGGAAACAAAGATAAAATGAAGAAATGGTGATTCCTTCCTGGTAAGCCTTCACAATTAACTCAAAGATGATAAAAGGAGCAATTGTTTGACCAAACCTAATTTCATCAAACCAACTTCAACCCTTCTTTCTTTCCTCAACATCTGAACTTGCCTAAGATTGAATGATACCACACTCAACCCAAAGTAAGTGTGAAGGTTTGGTGGTGCCTCAAGCTAATAGCCCAGTCAGTGCTCATGACCACTTTCCCAGTGCCTGTGGAGTGAAGCCACCAGTATGATATCTGCATACTAACTAGCTGATACAAGCCTGCCAACATGGAACAGACAGGGGCAAGAAAGAGGTTATTGCTTTACTTGAGAGAATACACAAGCTGAATGAGGATGTTCTCATGCACAATGGCTTCAGCAATTTCCTCACTGTAGCTTGCCAATCGGCTCAGTGCCAATGATGCAGTTTGTTGGATATTGGGTACACCGTCCAGCAATAATGGCCTCAAAATTTGCATCACCCCCGCATTATGCAATACCTCCACATTCTGCACAGGGGCCAGCCAGAACTCAAAACTGCAAGCTTGATGAATGCTGTGGAAATTGAGGCATGACAATGACTATTGAAGTGAAAGTCCAACTCTTTGCCATAGTCATCCACATTGCTATTTGAGAAAGTCATGATGGGCAAACCACAATATGCAGCACCATGAAATGTTGAAATCAATGCAAATGCAACATCCGAAATTCATTACTGTGGCAATCTGGGCCTGCTTGCAACTCCTCTGAACTTGTCAACATGTAAGAAAGCTATCAGCTTCCACAATTCTTGGGACTTCTTGAATGTCGCAAGATGATGATGATGAACAAAAGACTAATTGACAAAAAGACATAATTTTGTGGAATATTGGAAAATTAACCTGGGGCTTTGTTGCAAGTTCAGCACATGTTTGCACGAATATGATCCGAGCTTTTTGGAAATTTTCAAGCACCTGAAGAATGGCCCTAGTGGTTGCCATGGCATCTACTTCTGCTCTTCCTCACCCCTGGTGGTATATCCTCCTCCCCTTGTCCTGACAACAGGTCAATTATCACCTTCCGAAATCCAGTGCACAAAGCACTGACCTTTCCATGAAAATGCAACCTTGAATTTCCATGTTCAAGCCTTCTAGGTCAATGTCATGATGCCAATGAAGATTTGGTTTTGACACCAAATTTTCCAATTCTCAACCTCAACACAAATGAGTCTCCAAGAGTTTAGAACTACTTCTACTCCACATGCTACAGCAGACAACATCACACCGGGATTCTATCAAAAGAAGATCCAAGTGGGTCCTTGCAATTAGCAATGGTAACAATTGAAACTCTCTCGCCCATAACAGATTTATTCATCAAGAAACCTTTTGGGGGGAAAAAAAAATGGTGATCTTGGGTTGAACTAAAGAAACTGAAACTACTTTTACCTACAAAATGACCCAATTCTCAACGTCAACACAATTGAGTCTACAAGAGTTTAGAACTAATTCTACTCCACTTGCTACAGCAAACAACATCACCACAGGGATTCTCTCAAAAGAAGATCCAAGTGGGTCCTTCAATTAGCAATTGAAACTCTTTAACCCATAACAGGTATTTCCATCAAGAAACGTTTTGGAGGGAATTCAGACAAAATGGCAATCTTGGGTTGAACTCAAGAAACTGAAACTACTTTTACCTACAAAATGAATCACCCATTCCCAGGTCTAGACACCAACTTGCTACAAAAGCCATTTGTGGGTTGTGGATGATATTTTGTGGGGAAGATTTTGTAAGCTTTAGGGTGCAGTCTCTTGTTTGCATCATGCATGAGGTGTGAAGTAATTCGCTGGATTGTTTTGTGTAGAAAGATTGTGTCTCACAGATTCTAATGAAAGTCAGAAAGGAAGGGAGGTTTCAGCTGATTTGCTTCAATTCCACCCTCAACAACACCTTCATCTGAACCGTTTGATTTGAGAAGGCCAGCTAAATGCATGTACCGGACCCCAAGACCACAGCAGTTACAACTCCCGTTTGTGGCGCTTTGAGCACACAACTTCTGATCCAACAAAGTCAAGACTATTTGTACTGTTTGTGGTCAAAAGGGTTGGACTTACTGGAACTGCTTTGTTGCTCTGTAGAACCAGAAAACCCACAACAGTGTCAACTTCATGACACAAAACATCTCTGTGTGTAGATTAGAACATATATATTAAGGTCTGGGGTGGCAGATTATGTGTAGGACAATTGGCTGAGGGCCCATTATTTGGGAAATGTCTCCTGCACAAGGGTGTTGCATGGTGTAAATGTGACACATTTCTTACCTTTTTATCATGACACCTAACAGGTACCAGATGGGTATCATGGTAAACAAAAAGTACTGCGGACATTTCAAAAAGCAGAATGCCTGCCTCTGCAGGCATTTCACTTTTCAAAATGCTCGCTCATTTCTCATGACTCCTTTACCAGATATACAACACCCTCCAATTGCACTGCCACAAAATGCAGAGTGTTTTATGACATTTTCTTGACCACATTTTATATGATATAATCTTGCAATGGTACAATCATTTTTATATGATCATATTCTCGCAAAGTGTATGCTCATGCACTTGTAAAAGTGACCAAAATGTGTCTGTTGACCAAAATGTAACTAATGATCATACATTTGAAGTAGTGACCAAAATCTTGGTAGAGCATGAATTTTTCAAGAAAGTTTTTGAATCTGTCACCCCAGACCTTAACATCATGGAATGGTCTCAACATTGCCCATTATATTGGGTGCATCACCAAACTTGCCTTTAACAGCCTCACCTGGCACCTTACCCAACACAATGGGCTTGACTATTCCATAGTAAGGTAGAACGGTCAGTGGGTGAACACTTAAACACCCAGGGCATGCCAGATCCAAGGGGAAGGTCCTTTGTTTCTGGCATCCTAACAAAACTAGAACTCCTCTTGGCACAGCCAACACACTAAAAATCAGCAAAAATGGATTAGAAATGAGATTGTTAAGGCCCCCCAAAGTATAGGGGGTCAAGAACTCAAAAAAAAACCATATAACACTACAAAACCAATTCCCAAACACCCAAAACATTCTATGTTGCTATTAGTGTTCAAAGATGATTTGTAGAACTGAAGGTGACACTCCTATAGTATTTTAATTATTTAAAATGAACAAGAAAATAAGAAATTTATGAGCTCTAAAAGTAGGAGGGGTCCAAAAAAAAAAAAAAAAAACTTGTTTTGTAAGTTGAAAAGCTTATTTTTCTTATTGTTATTTTTTCATTACTCATCTTCCCTTGCATTCAAAGATGATTTCTACAACCTAAGGTAGTGTTCCCGTAACATTTTAAAGCACTCAAAATGAAACACAGATGACAAAGATCTAAATATATGTTCAATGATAGGGTAGTGATCGATGATGAGCAATTCTATCTTACATGTGAAAGAACTTCAAAGGCATGAGAACAAATCTTCCAACATTGTAAAGCACCAAGCCAAATTTCCTAATGTATCTAGAGGCTTTATTGTAGTGTAAAGCCCAATGTAGTATTTTCATTTTCTCCCATGACAACTAATGGGTACTTGCCTCATATCATGGAAGTAATAATAATAATAATAATAATTGCATGTACTTTTTATGTTGGGTTATTTTTGTCGTACTTAAATCCATATTGGTGCCCATGTGCTTCTATCTATGTTCACGCTCCTCACTAAACACTTAAACTATTTACACATGGCAATCCACATATTGGTGAGCTTCAATATTCAAATTCATTTCATAACTTAGGGTTAACCTCGACCTTTACACAGATGAAATTCAATTCCCTACAGACTTCCCAAGTGTCTAAAGTTTTTTCATTTGAAATTATGATCTTTCGTCTTCCAATCTAACCATGGACTTATGTCTAATTCAAAGACTGAATGTGTCAAAGACATCTCCTTAAGCCCCCTTCCTCAAACCTTCATTCATTGACACCTACATGACTCATGAATGCTATCAAACCAAAAGTTGAACTCATAACCCAAGCTACCACATGCACCACCTTGTGATGGTCCAAACTTGGACCTAACTAGGTGAATCCTCTCACTTGAAAATCTACCTAGAAAGGCATGTCAATCTCCCTCTAAACGAAGAGGTCCCAAAATAACCATCTTCCACTCCCACCTCATGGGTTAGGAACTCCTTGACTATAACCTTATAATATGCACTTATTTGTAGCTACCTCCTTTGAGCATTTCTTCACCTTTGGTTTTTTGCTTTATATTTTTGGTAATTCTTTTGGTTCATTCCCTTCTATAAAATTGTTAGAAATTAAATAGAAATGGGATTAGTGGAGTGTGAACAACATATATAAACGCCAACATGACCATGTAAAGGAAAAGAAGGCTGGACATGGAAAAAAAAGGCAAGGAAAAAATTAGGGTAGGAGAATATTAAGGCCCTTCACCGTTCCTTGTTTTTGGATGCTCGAGAACAAGGCTAGATGCACTTTAAGAACAAGGAAGGGCCACTGCCCTTTTCATATATAAGAATCCAATGTGGGCAATATTGGTGTAATAATAACACACTAAAAACTATGGTGAAATTTTGCATGAAAAATGTCCCTTTTAGATTTACCATTCTATCTTTTTGCAAAATCAATTATTATTAGTTTGAAGGTGCTTATGCAATTTTTGAAAATGATACTAACCCCAATTCAAATCATACTCTGAAACCCTTGCACCCTAAACATTCAACTACAAAAAAAAATTATGTGCAATTCTAAAAAACCATCACAAACAAAAAGTTAGGGACAACTAGTAATTGCACATGTAAGCACATGTGCTAAGGTACACAAAGTGGTAGGTAAGACCCTAGGGGGAGAGCATTACCAAAACCACAATTTACATATGTTTAGGTTTATGATAAGGTTCATTTCATGTTTAATGGGGCAAAAGGCCAATGGGTGGGGGTCATTGATCACAAAACACAAGGCCTAGGACAAGGCCTTAGTCTAATCTAGCCCTACATTTGGAAACTTTCCCCACCATGAATTTCACCTTACATGTATTCATCTCATTATTGTGCACTCCACGTTAGTCCATTTGAGTTTATCTTAACAATGTGTACCTTCTTGTTATATATTGGTGAGTGTGGATCAGTGTTTTTTTCTCATACTTATAATGTGGCACAAATGGCTATTGGCAAGTAATTTAAGTATGCAAATTTGGCAACTCACTTTTTTTTTGGTTGATCAAATGGTTATGCTTGTTTAGACAAGCGTCGAAACTAGCAAGAAAATCAAATGTAGAACAAGAAATAAGAGGCAACCTTATGTTATTTAAGGTATACAAACTAGCAACTAATTAGAACCCAAGGCAAAAACAATTGTTACTATGTGAAATTCCATGTAGGTAAATGGTTATTGAGTGAAATTTCATGTAAGTAAGTTGGGTAACCCTTGCATTTCAGTGGTGGAAAAAATGGCAACAAGGTGCAAAAATTAATAGACATTAGACTCTAATGTTAAAATCTCCTAGGGAAATTGAACCCTAATCTTGAAGACCCTAGCCATTGCAGTAGGAGATTGCCTACAATAAAACAAAACAAATCACAATTGCATATTATTTTAATGGAAGATTGTGCTCAAAGTAGATATTGCATTCACTTTAAGGCTCATACCAATCAAATCAGCAAAATTCATTGAAATGAATCAAATATTGCAAACATCATAACAAAAACACAAAAACAACATATTGCATAAAGGGTTAGGGTTTAAAGATTTTTGGTTGCTTGAACTATCCCTATGCACCATGCACTAAAAGAAAAAAGTCATTTTCTAACTAACCAATTTTTGACTACATGTCAAGCTCAACTTGCCTTCGATTGCATAATTATATTTATTTCAACAAATTCCACGCGGCCCACTTCACACCGCTACTTAATCAACTCTTTGACTAGGTTGGTACACTTTCAAAATTTGTTAGGCTCCATCATGTTGACCACTTCACTATCTTGGTTAGCCTTGTTTATGGATGGATGAATGTTGAAAATTTTGATGAATGAAATAATGTCTATGTTTTCCACTATAGTTCAATTTTAATTTGACTTTAGGTTCAACTTAATTACATCTTTTTTACAACTTTGTTGTGACTAGTATCCAACTTTGGTAATTTTGGAACCTTTTAATCTTGAAATCAATAACTTTCATTACATTGCACCTTGCCACTAGAAACCTTAAGTTTGTTGGAAAAATTTATATTTCATGGTGTCCAAATGTGATAGAACATCAAAAGTGGGAGAACTCAAACATCTTTGTCTAAAGTCATTGGGCATGGTATTGGAGTGGTTACAAAGTGTGGAACATTAAATTGACATGTCTTTGCCTATTGAAACAAATGTCTACCTCTTAGAATTTCTTCCTTAGGATTGTCTTTCAAGGTTAAGTTACTTTGATTCATTGAATAATAATGACTCCTCCCTAAAGAAGCATATTGCATCAACATTACTTGGAGTGGTTGGTGCATTTGGCATTGCCTTTTATGCATCCAACACATTTCCATACTCATTTGTGTTAATGTACTCCCCATGGGTGTCTAAGGACACATGTTTGTTATGTGGCTCCTTATGCAATATAACCTTCCACCATGGGTTGGAAAATTTATCGAAATAATATACTTGTTGGATTTGTAATGGGAAGACAAATGGTTCATTACAATTCACAACATATGCCAAAAGTTGGCCATTAAAAATCCGACTTCATCTTGTTTATAAATTGAATTACCCCAACTATATAGTTATGGTTAATAACTAATAGATATAAATTATTTAGTAGTTAAATATTAAAATAATTAACTATTGATGAATTAAATTATTTAGTTAATATTAATGATTAATTTAAACTAATTTAGTATATACAAATTAATTTTAAAAGTTAGAAGTTTAACGATTGATAATTAATATTCAATAATTACCAACTAATTAGTAATTTATTTTGTTAAATAGTCAATTTTAAACCTTTTTATTTATTAATTAATTAATTAATCACTAAAAATTTTTAAGGTTTATTTTTAAAAGTAAACATAATAGGTTTATTATTTTTTTAAATAAATACATAATTATATAATGTTATAAGTCATTTCCAGATAATTAAATACATTAAAAATATATTGATTAATTTAGTTTTTGAATTATTAAATAATTATTTCTTGAATATTAGGTACTTGCACACATGGCATGCACCAAAGGTTTAAGCATGGTCTAGCTAGGTTTAACCTAGGTGCCTCATGGCTTAGCCTTAAGTGTAATAAAAATTGTAGTTATGATTTAATTAATATTTTGTCTCAAATGTTTTGAAGAAAAAACTTACAACCTTTTCTAATATCAAACCCCATATCTTTCTCATTTTTAGTTTATTTTGAATGGTCTAAAAACCTATGAGTGTATCAACTAAATATTTACACAACTATTTAAAGTCCAAGTGCAACAAAACAATGACAAAGAACTTAATCTCAAAATCCAAAATTGCAACTTAATTTCAACTAGGGTAAATAAACCTACCACCATACACTTAAGATTTCAAAAGAAGTTGACTTCTTACACATTGCTCCTTTTTTGTTATTAAAATAAATTTTTAGCTTTCCATTTAATATTTCCAATGTTATAGAAAAACATTCAATTTGGTTAAGGAATGAAGAGGATATGGGTTGTTTTGTGTAAGTGAGTTCATGTTTGGTGATAAATTTGTTAAAATAGTTTCAGATTTTGAAATTAAATTGTTTTGTCATTATTTAGTTGCATTTGGATTTCAAAGAAATCTTGTAGATCACAACTTGGCACAGCCATAGCTTTTTAAATCACTCAAAACGAACTTATAATGAAAAAAATATGGCGTTTCAAACGAGAAAGGTTTAAAGTTTTTTTAAAAAACATTTTAAACAAAATATCACAGTTTTGGATTTTGAAAATTTTGTTTTTCTCATTGTTTTGCTCCATTTGGATTTCAAAGAAGTTTTGTAAATCATTACTTGGCGCACCCATAGTTTTTTAAATCACTTAAAACGGACTTAAAATGAAAAAGATATGGTGTTTCAAACTAAATAGGGTTTCAAAAAAAAATCTTCAAAACATTTGAAACAAGATATCAACTAGAATGCAACTATATTTTTTATCCCATATAGTTAGTCATAACTTTTAAGTTTATAAACTACATAATGAAGTTGGTGCACCAAGTGTTTTTAAAAGGTCAAGTTGACACTTTGGACAAACTAATAAAAAAGGTTTGACCTTAAAGGCCATGTGGTGAAAAAAAGGATTGTCCAAAGCATATTTATCTACCCTAAGCCTAAGTAGCACTATGGTCTACTTATTACGTAGGGCTACCTACCTACCTACCCAGGTTTAAATTAGGGAGGTCTATATAAATAAGTAAGCCTAATAGGTAGATATTTACCTACTTATTTTTAGGTGGACCTACATACCTAGACCTAAGTCTACACATAATTTTAAATAGGGACACGTGTCAACAAAATGTTTGCTTAGATTCTTTGCCTAAACATAACTTTGAGTAGAACAATTCATGAAGTTCGAAAATAGTTGAAAATTCAACTTTGAGATCTGGATTAAAGTGGATGAACTTCATCTAGAAGTCAAAAATGTTTCGTCAATTAAATTGGTTTGTCACTTTACTTTAGCCCATGGAAACATAATAGCCCAAACATTTTGAAACATCCAGTTGAGTTCCCACCCCTTCTAAAAACTTTTGGCGAAAAAAAATTGAATGATATCAACGAGTAGAATTGAATTAACGGAATGGTGCTATAAGACATAACTCTTGGAATCCTTTTAAAATATGGGATGGATGCTTACCTTTGTGCATAAGGTCAAACACTTGCAACAATTGCTCACCCAAAGGCATGTTCAGGAATTTTGTTGAAGGTGTAAGTGTAGACAAACCATCATTTGAAGCATGACTGGAAAAACAAACATTGACATCCAAAGGACTAGGAAAAAAAATGATATTTGAAATTTGATGGGGGCTTCAATGGTGGCATCACTACAAACCAAAACTGAATCAAAGTTCCTTGATGCAATAATGCACCTCTACCCATAACCAACCCTAATCACAAACATAGTAAAAAACTTTGTGCAAAAAATATGTTATAGTAGTTGTAAATAATAATTTAAACCTATATGCAATTGCAAGGAATTCAAAAGCACAAAGTAGAATGCATTAGAATACTTATAATAAACACTAGAATTATAGTGCAATAGTAGAGTGTAACACCAAAATATTTATAGTGAACACCATAAGCAAAATGCAACACCAAAGTATTGTAGCAGAACACAAAATTCATGTACACTAGATTCATAAAATTGCTATACCAGAATGTAAGAATGCATCATGCTTCAAATGCATGATAATAACTTTTATACACAATGATAATGTCAAGAGATCCATCATACCGCAAGATTGTTGAACAGTAGATCAACTACAACAAACTTGAAGGTAATACCAAAAGTTGAAGAAACGAGATTTGCAACAAGCTTGAAGGTTGTAACAGTGACACCAAAATTTGCGTTATGCAGCAAGCTTAAAAGCAACAATAATGGCATTATGATTTGCAAAATCTTGAAAGTAACAATCAGATTTGGAAAAAGCTTGAAAATAACAAGCTTGATGGCGGCAACAATTATATGTTGGATGCTTAGAGCTTATTTTCATTGGCAATTGTCTGTTGGTGTTTATCAAGCTAAATGATTGCAACTTGTAATTCAAGCAAACTCTTTGAAAGACTAAACTTAGGTGACAATGACAACAAATCTAAAATAGAAACCGGTGGCAACATAGATTCACAATGAGGTAATAATGGCAAACAAATGGGTTTAGAATGCTATAAAACACAAATGCGATGAACATTGTTGCTAATGAGGATTGTTGCAAATTGATCAGTGTCACAACATAATTAGAGTGTGGCATCCAATGGTCAAATTGTTTCACAAAAGTGGCTAGCAAGGATTTAACTTTCATCAACAAAATGACTCCTATCATATCAAAGGTGTTGATTACCAATAATTTTGGCCTAATCTAATGGTCTAAAATAAACCTAGGCGGTTAAATCACCCCATTTTTGCTCAAAAAAATGCTAAATTTTGTCACATTAAAAAAAAAATTATCACAACCCTAGCATTGGGTTCATGACCAAAGCAAGGGCTTGCAAAGGTGCAGGCCAAAAGTGAAGCTTGGGAGTCACATTTTATGCTCTCGGGAGTGTAGGAGGGTGTGAAGGAATGAACCCACACACTCCCAAGTGGGTTCACATTTTGGGAGTTTGAGTCCCGATGGATTCCTAAATCTTCAAAAGGCAATTAGAAGGGTCAAGATTCATTGGATTGAAGAATTCCTTATAACATTGAAAAGATGTGGAAACGGGTTCGCATGACCCATTTGAGTACTTAAAACATATATTATAACCAAAAGAAGGGTTGGGAGTCAAATTACTAATTTCACTCCCAACCATTAAAAGTCATAAATCGCCTTAATTTACTTGAGTGTAGGTGGCGTGCCACATATTGTTGGAAAGCTTTCGACGAGAGCTACAACTTTATTTCAAACATCACCTTAATCCAAGGTCTTAAAAAAAGTTATGGGCGTCCAAAGTTGCAAGAGTTTCAATTTTGGGAATTTCAAAATTCCCAACTTGGTAGTCCTAAAACAAAATGACATTTGGGTGCATGCCATGTGGCCAAGCATAGAGAATACTATAAGGGGGAAGGTGATGGCTTCCCCAAGTTTGGGCCATGATGAGTTTTGTGAACTAGTGTTTGCCCATGGCTTGTCTATGCACCAAAAATGTTCTAACTATGCACTAACCGACTTGTAGCTTGGTTTGTGCAAGTCCATGTGAATGATTGACCCGCTTGTCATTTGTCCTAGTCCCCATCTTGGAGCTCCAACACGCCCTTTTACCCCCAAAGTGCTATGAGCCAGGGAGTGTACCCCAACTTTTTATCCTTCCATTGTTTTCACCTTAGACTTGCAATTGAATCTATCAAGGAGCTTGGGGTGTGTCAACATTAGTATGGATACTGCGATAGGCTTTTGTGGTTTTTTTCTCCTTGGTTGTGGCTAGATGTGCCTTAGGTTTGCATTTTTGTAATTTCAAAGTGAACACTAGATTGCTTGAATGTTTCACTACATTGACCCTTATTTGGTCAATTTTATCATAATTTGTTTTTGTGAAAACTAAATTGGAGCTCTAAAAAACCTACATGAAATTTGGATTGTCTTTTGGTAAACTAAGTACTAAGGCTGTGCATTACTTCACACAATCATTTTTGTACATTTTATTTAAAACATCAATATGACCTCCAATTTTTATATGTTGAATGACAAGCATATGGTCTATTATATTTATGCATATTCCAAACAAGAATTTTTCCTAATACAAAATAGAAAAAATAATGGGTTGTGCCTCAACAACATGATTCAATTGCACCAAATCAAAAACCCATTAGTTTCACACCATTTTTCATTTCACAATTCAAATCAATTTGGCTATTGTGAAACCACCGATGTTGGGCAATTTTCCTGTTTTTTACGATCATTAATTCTACTCGTTAGGCCTATGTGACCCAACCCCCATGACTGCACTAGTTCTGTTTGGGATGAATTAGTGTTCATTTATTTATTGAACCCAATCCAGTCTCAAAGGTTGAGTCATTTTTTCTTTGCCCAAATTCAAAAGTTTTTTTTTTCACCCTTGGACCTATCCTACTCACCTAACTACCCCATTCAAAAATTATTCCCACCTACCTCGTTTGTCTACCTATGTTAAGAATTTTTTTTCTCAAAGTTTTTTCTTTTCTCGCTATCCTTGGCACTAATCCTACAAATTGAAAAAACATGGCCATCACCTACCATCCCTGCTAATGTTCAAAGAAGAACAAAGAGTTGCTAAAACTTGAAGATCTAATCAACGCAAGGTGCAACATCTTCAAGAAGACATGAACAAAGGTATGCCTTCTAAATTTTTTTTGCACTTAAGGTTTTTTTAGATTTTTAGTTTGGGTTTAAGTTAATATTCCTATTTGCTTTACCTATTTTCAAAGTTCATTAATGCTTGGGCTTTACTTCAACATCATCTACGCTTAGATAGTTAAAGCTTGTTGCAATGATCATTGTTGGAGTGATTGTTGCTGGAATGAATGTTGTTGAAACAATGTTGCAGTAACACATTCCATTATTGTAGCAAATGTTGTTGGGGCGACCATGTTGGAGTGCAAGTACATTTTTCTTCTAGGTTTTTTTTTAATATATAAATGTGGTGTAGAAGATGATGAAGAGCTAAAGTTCATTGTCATTTTACTTTTATTTTTACTAGTGTTTTTTTTCACTACATTTATAGAAGACAACAAGAAGCTAGCTCATCATCATCTTCTGATATCTTTTGTGTTGTGACTAGAAGTTTACCAAATGTAATACTTGCATTTAATGTATCAAAAAAATAAGAAATATCTAAAAGATACCTATTTTTAAAAAATAAACCAATTATCAATACCTTCATCTTTAGGTGTAAGCACCATAGCATGTCCTAATTTTTCCAAACCCTAATTTGCAATACCTACATCATTTGCAGTCAGTTTTAGGATGATCATTAAGGAAAATTTGCCTTCATTACTATAGTGTAATACTATTAATCTACCATGGTAAGCTTATCACAATACCCTTATATTGTGTACCCTCATCAAAAGCCCCTTTTTAGTTAATAAATATTTATTATGTAGGTATTACGAAAGTTTAATCCCTCATCATCTAAATGGGATCTTGTCCACCAAATGCAATACCTACATTTAATGGACCAAGTCTATTAAGAAATATCCAATTGATGTTTATAGATATACCAAATCCATTAAGGCAAATCATCATTCTAATGATAAAAGGTAAAACAATACCCATATTAAGTGGTCAAATCCCCCACTGGAAGGAATGGGGAAATTACAATACCTTCATCTAACATACTAATATATAATTAATACCCATGAAAGATATCATATTATATCCAATACTTGTATTAGTGTTTATTAACCTTTAATTATGATATACCTTAAACCTTGCAAAACCTGCATGCAAGATCAAATAAATGCCACAAAACAAAAAAGGGTAAGCATTACTTGCATATTGACCTAATGATTATTATACAATTGACTTGCAATACCCACACTGTATAGGGTGGTAGATCAGTTGTACATGATGCAAATATGCAATATTCACCTTTATATGACATTTGATTGAAATATCGTTGTTTAGAAGTTTTAGAATATGTGTTATATAACCTTAGCAATGTAGCCTTAACTTTCAAACCTTATATGTTCATTGATACAAAATCAATGCATTAACACATCAATAATTTATTCTTTGACACAATCGTAATATTGTGCACATTTTAGTAATGGAAAATTAAAATGAAGGATAAGTATAAACAATTTTGTGTGTGTGTGTTTTTTTTACTCATGAACCTTTTTCTTATGGATATCTCCATGTTTTAACATTGTTTCATGCCAATCCTTCATATGGTGCATTAAATTGCCAAGTCCATCATTGATGCAATGAAATACCATGTTAGGATGCATGACTTCATTTGCCTTGGAAACGCAAATACTTCATACATTTGTTGCCATAATATGAAACAATGATGTGGTGTGGTTTATGAGTTGAACCCCACCTTCTTTGACTTCATTTATGATTTCTTGCATTATGTCACCCATTCGAACAAATGTTTTCTTTGTAGGGGTGGATGAACTTGAAGGTTGGTTGTGATCCTTCTTTTTTTTCAGATTAGGGGAAGTATCATCCGGTGTCATAAAACCCACACATATCAACAACCCATGGTTTTTTAGAGTGATCTTCATCGACCCCTCTTCATCATCAAATTCATTGTCATAAATGTGCAAATAGGTACGGTTCCTAAACATGGTGGCAAAACCTCCATGATCATATCCATACCATGTCCCACAATATTGAGTGATACTTTATTTAATGAGATTAATACATGTAAGAAGAACGACAACTTAACATCTACACAAGTTTCTACACAATGTCCATTCAAATGTGCAACAATCGTACGTGGTGAAAGGAAGTGAGACCTTGTATGTTATATTCAAATGTTGTTGACTTTGTACAATCCATTCATGGCCGGTTTTGTTTGAATCATCTATCCCATGGGTGACATGGGTGTTGGGGATCAATTTGGCCTTCTCAACATTTGCTTTCACAATGTGTTCCACAACCTTATTTTTTATAAACTTGTGTTTCTTCATTTCAGCCATGTGCATGTAATGTTTTGTAACCATTATTGTGAATCTCCACATTAACTAATCAATCCTTTTGTTTCCAAAGAAAACCAACATTTCAATGCCCCATGTTGAGGCTCAATTGATGTTTGTGTGTTTTGGTTTGAATGTGGCATTCATCAAAATTGTACCATCCACTAATCTATAATAAGATACACAATACCCACATGGGATTGTCAAGTCCATCATTGGTGTTTTTACCTTAATTCAAGGAATGATTTTTTTGGGATATGCACAACACGGTGGAACAACAATAATGGATTGAGAGTTAATTCATGTACTAACTTGAAAAATAATAGGTCCAAAAATATCAAATCCATAAATCGTCAAACAAATGTTGAGTGAAACTTTCAATGATCTTGTTTTTCTGATGAGTGATGAAGGCTTAAATGCTTTCACTTGATTCAATGGGCATGTACATGATGATGCAAAGGTCATTCAATATTGCATGTTGCACCCCACTATATTTGATTTTTTTCCATCAAATGTAAGCGCCAAACCTTTAAAACATGTCGTGCGCAAAGGTAAATGGGCATTTGATTCTCACCCCACAGAATCCTAACCATGCATAAAATACCAATTTTTTATCATTTCAGCTAATAACATTATTTACAATGGAAAATGTGGGATGAAATTTTGAAATGGTTGCATTTACATAAAAACTCAAAAAAAAGTAAAGTAAGAAAAAACCTCACTGCAATGTTTATAATTGTTATGGAGCATCATCAACAATGAAACATGAAGGTTTCCACGTAGGGTTCTTATTTAGAAACTTTGTTTTCAAAGGAGTTAATCATTTCACCAAATCATTGCATATTTGGCAGCTTGTAATGATCCATGTAACCGACACTCCAATGTGATGTGCATTAAACACCATTAATGTGAACAAGTAAAATTTCACATCATTGGTGCCGAATGTGGCATCCATTAAAATTGCCCCATTATCACTCAATGAAACCATGGCTTGCAATTGAGATGGGGTTTATATTCCTATTGTGAATGGGACATGAATCCCATTATCCTCACTTGCATCTTGAAAATAAAACACATTGTCTAGATGACTTAATGCCCATGTGTAAAGGGAAATGGCCAATTTTTTGTGTAAATGCCAACTTTTGTGTGTGTATTTGTGATCCAAATAAGAAATGTCTTATTGCCTAATGAAATCATCCCTTATCATCACTTATCTTGCATTGATTATAGCCCACCATATTGTTTTATGCATGTTATATATTTGTTTAACAATGTAGTTTAAACCCAATTGAATCCAAATGTGGTCCTTAAGGGCTTATGACATTTGTGGGACAAAAAAAAGGTTGCGGAATGGAATCAAAGTCATTTTTGCCATGTGCAAGCTCACCATTAGGCTTATATGTGGTTGATGGTAGAAGATTATTTCCGCCACCTTGGGTCAGGTGTACATTCACTTAATTGAGAATTGAGTTAAATAACCCCATTTAATAAATCGATGGTGGTTTGGGTCTCCATAATTATTTTCTGGTCCATACCCACATGTGTATCTACAAAATGTGCAATCAATTTAGGACCTAAGGTTTGGTAAAATATGAGATTTAAATAAGTTCCATATAACAAGAGTGAACAATAAAACATCATACCAAATATAATTAAGGTGGTTTTGGATTCTTGGCATTTTTACATTTTCTTGTGGAGGTATTTGTTTATAAATGTTCTACTCCATCAAAAAGTCTTCATGGATTTGTTTGCCATTTAGAAATTCCAAAACTCATGCACGTGGGATGTATGCACACTCAATTTCGATTATATGTGCGACCATGTCAAAAATCTTTTCTTCACACCAAGTTCATGTTGTTAAAAGGTGATTTCCTTGGGTTTTGGATTTCAATAGTTTGAGATTTTGACCCATGTTTGAAATTATGCCTTGAGTTAATTGTACAAGAAAAAATGGAAAATTGATGTTAATATCCAAAATTCTATATTTGCAATATGTTGAATTACATGTTAATTTCCATATTCACTATTAATGCAAATGTACATGTTATAAGTATTTTATTTGTATCCTTCATTTAAACCTTATATAATCATACACATAATACCTTAAATGCTAAGTATGGAAAATTATGATACAATATATGGCCATAATTTTAATTTTAAATTGCAATATTTGTAAGTATATTTTTTAAAACACATTATATATGGTAGAGGGAAATGTAATATCTACACAACAATTTATGGATGCACACTATATGTGGGGGCAAAATGCAATACCCACATTATGACCTTAATCCACACTATGTGGTAAAGGAAAATGTATTATTACTAACACAACAATTTATGGATGCACACTGTATGTGAAAGCAAAATGCAATACCCACATTATGACCTTAATCCACATTATATATGGGAAAGGGAAATGTAATATTTGCACAATAATTCAAAAATGCACACTATGTGGGGGCAAATTACAATACCCACATTATAACCCTAATCCACACTAGATATGGTAAAGGGAAATGTATTATTATCAGCACAACAATTTATGGATGCACACTGTATGTGAAAGCAAAATGCAATACCCACATTATGACCTTAATCCACATTATATATGGGAAAGGGAAATGTAATATTTGCGCAATAATTTAAAAATGCACACTATGTGGGGGCAAATTACAATACCCACATTATAACCCTAATCCACACTAGATATGGTAGAGGGAAATGCAATACTTGCATGACAATTTAAGGATGCAAATTATATGTTGGGGGAAAATGCAATACCATATTATGACCCTAATCCACAATATATATGTGAGAGTGAAACGTAATACTTGCACAACAAATTAAGAATGCACAGTATATGTGGGGGCAAAATGCAATACCCAGATTATGACCTTTATCCACACTATATACAATATAGGGAAATGTAATACATGCATGACAATTTAAAGATGCAAACTATATGTGGGGGCAAAGTGCAATACCCACATTATGACCCTAATCCACACTATATATGGGAAAAGGAAATGCAATACTTGCATAACAATCTAAAAATGCACACTATATGTGAGTGGCAAAAAAACAATATCATATTGTTGATGTTAAAGGATGATGTCACATCTAAAGGAGTTGTATTTTGATTTGAAAACACAACCTAAATAAATCAACACGCATTTCATTAAACCTTAAAACTTAAAACCTTAACTAATCCTCGTGGTAAATGTTTTCAACTTAATGATTATACAAATAGTTACAAATGGAATACAATTTTTTTATAAAAACTATGTTTTGAATTTTAAAGTTAATCAAATAAAAATTATAATGAATGGAAGCATTAACTTTAATGTTTAAAACTAATTACCCATTTATATTTACATATAAACCTAGAAAAATTTAATGGTAAATGTCATAAAAATTAATAACTATATAAGTATATACAGATGCCATACAAAATAATCTTATAGGAATGAATGATGAAATAAAATTGAAACACAATGAAAAGAAAATATAAATGATGAAATAAGAGTTTATTCTCTTACCATTAATGTGGTCACTTCAATTTGAGGGGCCCAACTTGAGACCTTCCTCATTCACCTTCAAAATAGATAAAATGAGTTTTGTTACAAGTATTTGTATGTGAAGATTTGGCCAAATTTCCCCTTAAATCTAGCCTAGGATTGATTTTGATTAATATTAAAAATTGTGCAAATATTCACAAATGTTTGATATCTTTTTAACTCTAAATTTATCAAGCCTACTCCTTAACCAAATTCAGTACATCTTGCATTAAATGGTCCAAAATGGAAGTAGAGGACCACCACCAAAAAAATTTGTGCAATTATAATACCCACATTTTACATTATAATTTCTACAATCAAAGTCCACAATTTGCAAATGCATAGGTAGTTATGATGATGTGTGGGTGGGTAGGTTTTTACAATAAACAAATGTTTTCCTAATAATTAAAGTGGCATTATTGAAACATGTATCTACACTTTTAGTTAATTTTTGAAGTAGGAATTAGGTAGAAGTTTAACCAATAAAATATATAGATTTTGCCAAAAAATAGAAGTTTAAACAAGAAAAAATGTAGGTTTAGCCAATATATACAAGTTTAACCAAGAAAAAGTATAGGTTTAGCTAAGAGATAAAAGTTTAGCAAAAAAAAAAAGTTGAACCAAGAAGAAATATAGGTTTTGCCCCAAAAAAAAAAAAGTTTAACAAAAAAAAAAGGTTTAACCAAGAAATAGAAGTTAGCCAGTAAGATATATAGGTTTAGCTAAGAGGAGATAAGAGTTTTGCCAAGATAAGTAAGGGATTAATTGTTAGTTTATAGGCAAGGCTAAGATTTAGATTAGTATGGTAGCTAGGTGGGTGGGTAGTATGTAGGTTAGGGTTGGGAACAAATTGGCCAAAAAAAAAATGGTCAAAGGTTAGCATCCAAAAAAGATTGATTGTGATAGAATGTTGGTTAACATAAGGCAAAACTGCGAATGAAAAAGAGACAAATAATCCAGCCCATCCTATGGACAGAACGGCCAACTGGTGCAAGCACGGGGGGCTGGTTCACTCTGGCCCTATTCCTTGTATTCCACCTTTTGTGGGTGGTTTGGTTTACTTTTGATTGGCAGGGTTTCACCATCACTTTAAGAACCACCCTGGTCAATATTGTCAACATTCTTCAATGTGAAAATGGGCTTGAAACCAGATAGATTGTCATGTTTATTTTGATACATGCCCAACAGTGGAAACCACCCCCTTGAAAGAAAACCCTAATCAAACGCATACCATGATGCACAATATGGTGACATTATTGTGTATAGAAAGTGCCATCACCATTATAGTTTTTGCTTCATCTCTTTGTAGGGTTGTAAGGGTTTCTACATATTCCTATTGGCTCCATCTTTTTTTTTTTGTTAGGTCCAAATGATGAGAGATTTTTTGACCTGCAAATTGCCACTCCCTTGAATGTGGGTTTGTGATGCCATCCAAAAATTCAAAAACTCAAAGTTCTTCTCCTACTTATGTTTGACACATCCACTTGTTCATTTTCTCATACTTGCATTCATGCTTACCAATTCCTATTTGCACATTTGCTTATCTAATGAGTAATTCTTATGTAGATTTGGTGTGTTTCAAAGTCTTTAGGATTTCATGCAATTGCACAACATTATCACTTCAATAGCAATAGTTGAAGCTTTGCAAGAAGCTTGTCCTTCCAACATGACATTATGTTTTTGCCACAAGTTGTTGGACACCAAATGAAGCTACAATAATAGCTTGAATAGCCACAAAGCTTTCCCCCCTTGTAATTGAAAATGGATTTCTAAAGAAAAACTCAAGTGTTACATGCAAAAGGAGGTTTACAGTTTAGAGACAACCTACATTTCAAAAGCATATCTTCATCTGTGGATACAGGTATGGTATCATATTTTTCTCAAAGTGATACTAGACCAACCAGGTTTGGGTCGATATTTCCGAACTTCATCACCACAAAAACTAAATATGAAACCATCAGAAGCAAAATTTACGTAATTCTTTCAAAATGTGACAATGTGATTGAAAACATTCAAATACACAGGTCATGAAGTATCTTTTTTGTTTTGGTTTGAAATTTTGCACAGTTGTGAAAAATTATTATGAAAAGAGAACATTTGCACTTTTTTTTTTGAGAAAAAAGTTATTAGATTTACAAAAAATAAAAAAATCATGTTGTGACATTTTCCTATTGGTTTCAGTTTGGTAACCATTTTTTTAATGTTTAAATAGGTTCCTAAAACATGCCATCATTTAATGTGAGATCCCTTTTGTTCCTCATAAGTAATGTGATGTTAGAAAATGAGAAAAGTAATCTTTAAAGGAAGAGATTACAACATATTAATTTTGGGACTACCCAAAGATTGATATTTTTAGGGGAAAAAATGAACCTTGAGGGCCCCCACAACTAATTAACACTAGTGTAGTAGCCTGTGCCATTGTCCCAAGTGTGAACACATTCTTTAATTTTCAGAATTCTAAATTTTTAAATTCGACAATGTGAATACGTTGAGGGCTCAACTAAATTTTCCTTCCAAACCTAATTTTTGCAAATTGTTTGAATTTTCAGCAACAAAATGCAGTCAAAAATCAATATCTTCCACACCTTAGCTCTGAAAATTGTGAAATAAACTCTACTAAATCTGACTCACCAAGGGCTTTCCAATAACCCCAAGAACACGCCCAAATTCCAATACAGTTTTCTGTTTCTAATATTATTTTTTAAATTGAGAAAACGGTTCAATAATCAATAGCTTCCACACTGTAGCTCCAAACAGTCTCAAACCAAGTTGGTGCACCCCTACTTGTCAAGAGCTTTCGGAAGATACCAAGAGCACAGCATGAAGCGCCATGGTTCTAGAGATCTCAGTATGACAAACAAAACAAAACAAACTACCTTGCTTCATAGATAGATGATTCACAATCTACTACCAGTGGCCACTATATCATTTTAGGAGCACATTTGGTGATCTGTAGTCAGTTCCTTGCAGGCAGAGCCAACCAAGCTACAAGACCCGTAATTTTTAGTTAGTGCAAAAAGATGGGTTGGCTTTTCAGCAACTAAATGCCTCAATGGTTCCTCTGATAACAAAGCTATGGAGCCCATAGGACTATTTAGTGCAAAAGATGGAATGCTTCAATGTTTCCTTCAAAAGAAAGCTACAAAAACCCATACGTAAATTTGTTTAGTGCAAAAAGATGGGTTGGTTTTCAGTGGCAGCTTAGAAGCTGAGCTTCAGATATGTATTGTTTGCTCACAACACCCCAGATCAATCAATCACTCAATCTCCACACATAAAACTTTAGTGGTGAATAAAGGGTTTAGGGTTTAGAGTGCATAGATACACAGCTGCTAAATGTGGAACATTGAGCGAGCAGCAGCAAGCACACATACATAGAAAGCTACAAAATGCTGTTGTGTGACCAACAGTGAGCATACAAAGCTAATAAATGTGGTTGAGTGAGAAGCAGAAATCATACATACATTACAAAGCTACTAAATGTTGTTGAGAGTAGACAGCAGTAGCAAGCATACATACATTTTCTGATCTCATTATGTATAGAGAAGGCAGCTAGAAATACATGAACCCAACATTTGATATTTTGGACTAAGAAGAGCATGAAGATATGTTGGGTCTTGGATCATCATCATCACAAGAAAAATCTATCTACCTATCTTCAAACCTTTATCAAGGTTTCTGCAAATCACGATCTAACATTTGTGGAAAGCATGATGGCTATGGGATCAAGTAGTTTCTTTTCTGAGCAAAATCCATCAAACGTGTGTGTGTGGTGGGGGGAGAAGACAACTGGCTATGGAAAACCACAAAAACTCTTACAAGTGTGCACATCTACATGACCTTACAGAACTACTGCAAATGATCTGGTATTTAATTTTGCCATGTAGTGTGTTTTGAGAAAACCCACCACATTGCTGCACTTAGGTTTCAATGATGACTTGACTGCCATGATTCTGATGATGTTGTGCACAAGTGGTGTGGTGGTTGCAAATTGTATTGTTCCTGGACATGGGTGTGGAGCTAGGGGATCTGTTTTTAATGGTGTCTAGACTTGGAGTGGAAGAGCTGCTTCAATCTGTGAAAGCCTGATATCATCTCCACCCACAACCATGTACAGGGTGAATTTGCTAAGTCAAAAGACTCCCTTCTGGATTGTGTCTTCTTGACATCCTGGGGTGTTGATAGCTCAGTTCTATATGCTGTTGCTGCTGCTTTGGAAGAAGTAGTAGTTGTTGTAGTATCTGTCTTCTTGTCTTGTTGTATTTGTTGCATAGTGCACTCAAAGTGTGCACATAGCACATGCACCACTGTTTGTTGCCCCACTCATGGAGAACCTTTGGATGGTGGAGAGGAAGACATGTCAATGTCCCTTCCACTAGGAAATGAACCTCTGTTGATGCCCTCAACTGCTGTTATTGTGATTGCTGCATCAGGTGAAATTATGAGCCCTTTGTTGATGCCCTCAACTGATGTTGTGTTTGCTGCACCAAAGCTACTTGGATGACAAAACTTGGAGGAAACCTGGAGTTCAGAGCTATAGCCTTTCATGTTTCTGACCCAAGCCTGTGGTAGTTGATCACCTTGCAGGGCCTTGAGGCATTGGCCTTGCTTATGCTTGGATCAGCCTAAATTGCAAAACATAACCAGAAGACAAGCACTATGAAAATGATTACTAGCATGAAGCACTACTGAAGGAGCCAACCAGCATGTAGAAGTGGCTTCTTGAATCATTAGATGAACCAACTTCGACTATGGAATAACAAGAGAAATATTTTCAGTTTCATGATCCAATTTTCCTCTCCATCACATGAGTAAATGTTGTATGCATAATATTGGTGATGATCTCTACTACAGTTGACCTCCAATCAAAACTTGCAAACAATTGGATACGATCCTTGTATTCCTCCAACTTCTCAAGTACACCACCACTACAAACATTCAAACTTTAAAACGGCCAGCACTAGTGTTGTGTGAGTACTCGGGTTAGTCAGCTAGCTGTTGTTGGTCCTAATTACCTAAACCCAAGTCCAAGATGTGGAACCAAGTAGGAACCACAACCAAGGTTAGGGGAGGTTAAAGGAATTAGGAACCGTCCCTCCCCCTTAGGCTTTCTTTTGATTGTTTTACAAAGAACTAAAATTGAACCCAATTCTTAAATGGTTTGAAGAATCAAAACAGACCAATTTTTTGAAAAAATCCAATTCCAATTCCAATTTATGATTTAGGGGTTTTTGTTAAGGGTTAGAGCTGGCAAGTTGTTGTTGAAGGTTGAAGCTCAAAGTTTTTCTCCATGGCTGTGTTTTTCTTGTTGCTACTTGCTACACCATTGCCACTGTTTTTATGATTTTCTTGATGTGTTAATGTTCATGGTGGCATTCTTTTCATGTTGGAACCCACACTGGTGGTTGGTGGTTGTGATGTTGTTTTCATTCTTGCAACCCATCAATATCGAAACATGCCATTGCCCTGATCCCTTTCATCTTCTTATGGTCTTGGTCATCATTATCATGGTCTTTTCATTGTTACAAGGTGAACCCATCTTTGGGTGATACCACTAAGAACCATCTCAAAGAATGGTTAAAAAACCAAAAGTGACCAAATCGTTTTTGGGTCCTTTTAAAAATGTTTTCACAACTATAAATTGTTATTTTCTTCTGTTTATCCATTGCATGCATTAATACATGCCTTGAATTTTATTTTGAAAAAAAATTTCGAGATTTTTTTAATTTTATATTCATAATTAAAATGGCCCCTTTAGAAATTGATGGCCTTAACTTTGGAAATTCATGATTAAATTATACTTACTCAATTAATTGCCTAATAAAAATATAAAAACAAAATGATTTCAAAATTATCTTAGGAAAGAAATTCCCAAAAAGATTTTCAAATCATGTTTCAAATTTTTGTTCTTAACCAAAAAAGTTCAAAGAAAGGAACTAACACTATGTTCCTAAAATTTTTTCTAAATGTAATGATTAGGAATATTAAAATACACAATATTTTTCATATTATTGAAATTTCAAGATCTATGAAACCTAATAAATGTACCCATTAAGAAAACAAAAAAAATTATTTAACTGTTTTTTATGATTTTTCAAAGTTCAATGGGTTGAAGAAAATCAAAGTGTGACATTTCTAGGGCTACTACCCAAGGATGGCCTTGCTTTACAACCAACAACTACCCACTAGCACTTTCTTAATCTTATCATCTCGTGGTCATAATTGTCATGGTCATTGTGGTCTTCTTGTTATTACAACCAATAATTATATGTCATCACCTTCTTAATCTTGTGATCTCGATGTCATTATGGTTTCTTCATTACTATAACCAATAGGTGGGCGTCATCACCCTTGTGATCTTCATGATCTTGTGGTCTTGGTCATCATCATGGTTTTTTGGCTACTACAAGCAGTAGCTACTATAATTACCCTTTTGATTTTTGATGATTTTGTCTTCATCTTTGTCATCATTGTTGTGGTCTTTTCGTTGCTACA
Organism: Sphagnum tenellum; assembly: GCA_963921925.1. NCBI lineage: Eukaryota > Viridiplantae > Streptophyta > Sphagnopsida > Sphagnales > Sphagnaceae > Sphagnum > Sphagnum tenellum. Next base: position 4,769,794 of record OY998160.1, on the reverse strand, counting down.
ACCAAGAATTACCCATCATTGCGTTATTTATTTTAATGATCTTGTGGTCTTGCTCATTGTCACTATTATAAAATCGTGGTTTTTTTACATGCAAATTTAGTAAAAATAGACCCAATTTGGACAAGCATAAAAAAAACCATTTCGTCATTTTTGACAATTTGATTTCAACATGTCTGTTGTGACGGGGGTGGTCTTTCTGACTAGTAGAATAATGGACCATTTGATTAATGAAATTTATGCCCATATTTAAATAATTTATTAAAAATTTTATTATCATTTTTTTTTTGTGGTAGGAAGGTAGGTAGGCGATACCCTACCCTACCTTAGCATATTTAATTACTTAACCTTGCCTACCTACATTAAACCCCTAAGCATGTACATAGGTTACAACTATTAGGAATTGAACCTTTGACCTTTTTAATGATAAAACAAGTCCTCGACCAATGAACTACACCATCAAAAGGTGAGCAATTTTTGTCAAATTTTTTATTCCACATGTTTATAATGTCATCACATCATTATAAGATCATGAGGTACATAGGTATGTATGTTGTACGAAGTAGGTAGGTAGATAAAATAGGTAGTATGTGAGTAGGTGGGTGGGTGAGTAGATAGGCCAATAAGTAGGTAGGAGTATGTAGGTACATAAATAGGTAGGCGGGTGGATAAATAGGAAGGTAAATAGATAGGTAGGTAATACATTTTGGTAGATGGGTGGGTAGGTAGTGCATTTAAGTAAGTGGGTGGGTTGGTAGGTGGGAGGTAGGAGGTAGCTACATAATGCTTATGTATTGGGGGCTTATTACCTAACATAAGATGTCCCATTTGATTAAAAAACATTGGTCATTTTGATTAATGACGTTATTTTTTATGTTTAATTTGATTAAATGTTTGACTTGACTAAAACCCATTGGTCATTTTAACTACTAATGTTATTTTTTATATTCAACTTGAATATATGTCCCACTTGATTATGACCCATTGACCATTTTCACTAAAATTGTTCAATTTGACTAGATGTATTGGTCAAATAAGTCACTTTAGTCAAATTGATTGGTCAAAAACACATGCTTCAAGCCTTTAACCAAATTGCACATGTCCACTTAGTAAAAAGAACAAGTTGATCAAAACCAAAACCAACCTTCATATTATAAACCAAATCCATAACCAACTCCCAATTGTTTTTATAGAAATGGACCTAATTTGAATTGAGATTGGTCACATCAAATTCTTCAAAACCAAAACCAAAGATTTTTCCTAAAATTCAGTAATCACACAACACTATTCAATACACTTGAGAAAAATATTAGATGAACATGTATTACCTTGAAACTTCAACATTGAATCATTTATTATGTGCTCATATAGGAGGTTGAATGTTGAAACTAGTGTTACCAACTAGTTGATCACCAAATGGACTAAATATTAGAGGCAATACCACCTTAAAATATTGCGTTTCACAATGAACAAGTGATACCAAACGAAAATTTTGAGGATGAAAATAAAAAGACCAAAAAATGAAAGTCACATAAAGTTATGATCAAAGCCCCTATGTCTTATAGGTTGATGGCCAAGATTTTAAAGTTGCAAATTGATGGAAAATCAAGATTTATGAGGTTGAATGGACTAATAACTAGGACTTTAATACAAAAAAAATGTTTCTTGTAAAACTAACCAATAAAAACAAGTTGATAAGGCACAAAGTTTGAAATTTGGGGCCTCTTGAAACATTTTCAAAAAATTGATCAAGAATATTATTACCAAGTATTTGAAATTTTTGATTCCAAGGTCTATTACATGGAACGACATGAAAGACACCGTTAGGGTTCACAAGCACATATGTCCCACCTTCAACACCATAACCACTTCCAACTATAGTTTTATTAACATTGATAAACTATAGTTTCCCATTGATCTCCTTCACCTGTTAATCTCCCATAGAATTTGTCAACATGTGAAAAACAAGTTTCTAAAAAAGTATGTAAAACATCTTATTCATGTGATATGATATTTGGACAAAACAATTCATCCTAAAAATGTCAATGACTAACCTTGTTGTTTTTGGATGCGTGTTCATCATACCTAACCACTACAAGAAATCTTATAATATGTAACCATTCAATTTGCAATTACATGCAACGACATGCAACTATCTATCCTTTGCAACTTTGTTTTATCATTTTTACAACTAGTCACCAATTTCTTAAAATTATGACTATGGTGTGATTATTAAATTACACGTCCTTCCTATTAACTAACTTATTTAATTTTTCATTAAAAAATAAGCTCATATGTTCATTTAGTTGCAAAATTAGTTGCAACTTGGTTACTTATTATGGTGTGTTTATACATTTAACGTACACTAGGGTTTTGTGGACTGCATTAAAAATATACTATATAGATTTTATTTAAGGCATATTAAATATTTATTCAGTTTACTCAACATATTGAAGTGCATTTAAATTGTATTGAAGATATATTAAACATATTTGACTTGTATAAATTCCAACAATGATGATTTCATTGGAGCTAATTTAGGTGGGATGGGCTATAGTTGTAGGTCATACAAAAAAACAATTCTAAATTGCAAATTTATTAGAGGTTGATTCCAAACTAGAATCTTTAAAAAGAAACATTTTACAAGTTGTAATGTTTCAAAATGTCCTTATGAATCCTAGGATATTGAAAGAGAAACAAATGTCTTAATTATTTTCAATGTCTTTTGAAAGTTTTGTGTCTTTCAAAAAATTATTTGAATCTTTGTGTCTTTCCAATTTCATACACATGTTTACATGTAATTTCATACAAATCTAAATATGTGTTATTTCATTTGAATATGTTGGGATTATTTCAAGAGATTAACATTTATTTTTCTTTGAGATTAAACTAATTTCCAATGAAAACTTCTCCCTTAAATATCTAATTCAAGGATTTAATCCCCACTTGCTTAACTAATTTAATGTTTATCCACCTTAATTGCTTCCAAAATTTCAATGAATTAAAAAAAAAGGTGGTTGATTAAATCTCCCCTTGGATGATAATTGGGTAGTATTCTATAAAAATTGAATCCTATATATCTATGAAAAGAACAAAGTTTTCAAATGTAAACCATTATTTAAAAAACATTTGTCATTTCATTGTCATTGTTAATGTATGGAGCCCAAGTTGTATTAAAGATATATTAAACATATTTGACTTGTATTCATGGCATGTTAAGGTATTTAGTTTGTTTTCAAGGTATATTAGACATATATTTGCCCATATTATGGGCATATTGGATTGAAAAAAATTCATTTTGATTTCATATGGTTCATTTAAAGATAGATTGTCTTTATTAAATTAAACAGTAAGGTCATATTAATATGATAAAATCATTGTATTCAATAAACATTAATTGTTGATAAATTATTATCACCAAATTAATTTTTTTATTTAATATCAAATACGAACTAAATCATTTTATTGAATCATTTAATTATAATTTAACTAATACAAACTAATTAAGTAATCAATCATTATTTCCAGTTACTTCAAAACTTTTCATTGATTAATCAAATACTAAATTGTAAATTGATACAACAATTAATTATTTTTCATGAATTTTTCATATTAATTAATCTATTAATAAAGATATATGCAATAAAAATTACTTAGTTTCTATCGACAACTCAATAAGTCTATAAATAAATAATCTATATTTATCAATGAATGATTTGTCAATAATTTACTAACTATTAGAAACTCTGAGTAATTATTCAAATAATAATTATCTGAAAATTCCTTATTTTATTATTTCTGAACTATATATTTAGTTCTAGAATATATCAATAATCTAATTTAACTAGTTAACAAGGAATTATGGTTAATAGCTAATGACTACTAATTAGTAAATATTTATTTAGCCAAAAAATAATAAATGATAAGTTCTTCACAAATTAAATTATCTAGTTACTATTATTGACTAATTAAAACTGATTTATTATTTACATAGTAAAGTAGTAGAATTCAGAATATATTGTTCTTGTTTATTACTTAATTATTTAATCAGTTAATATAATTAATATAATTTACTAATATTTACTAAACTATTAGATATTTAATTTTTATTCATCAAGAATTATGGTTAATAGTTAGAAAATGATAATCCATTAATATTTAGTTATTTATAGAATAAAACATAATTAACGATGTAAATCACAATATATCACAAGTTAAATTATTCAGTTAATGGTTTATTAAAACAGATTTAATATCTACTAATTAATTTAACAAGCTAGAAAGTTAATAATTTACAATTAATATTCAGGAACTACCAATTAATTAATAATTTATTTTGTTAGATAGTCAATTAATACCTATTTTTTATTTACTTTAATGAGTTGATCACTAATAATTTTTAAAAAATATTCTCAGAGGTAAAAAATAGTAATTTCATATAAGTAATTGAATAAATAAATAAATACCAAATAATTAGATTCATTAAAAACTTTATTCAGTGATTTGTGATTTGCTTAATTAATTTGATATTGAATAGATAGTTTTTGAGCTAATTTATTATTAGTTTTGAATTATTACTATGAACCAATGGATTAATTATTGGAAATCATGAAATAATGATGATCAATGTTAATTCTAAAATTATTTAATAATAATATGTAATAGGTAGTTTTGCAAGTGGATGGATGGGTAGGTAATTAGTTACTAGGTAATGAATTAGTTAGTTAATTAGCTACTTATTTCAGACCTATTTAGTTGTATAATTTACAAAACTAAAAATAAACACAAAGCTTGTGGGAAAATCATTTTTAGTTGCAACTAAATTTGTGACTAGAATGCAATTAAAAGGTTTAACATGTATTTGTTTTCTAATGTCGTCTTACAAAGTATATAAAGAACGTGCCTTCTCTTTTGATTTCACATTAAAAAAACATGTGCATTTGGGATGATCTCAAAGAAGCTTAACCCTAAAGGCTCTTCTTAAAATAAAATAAATGTTTACATGATTACTTTTTAACTCATCTACCTTTCTACCTTTCTACTTATTTTCTTACCTTCCTACTTAGATAGGTAGGTGGGTAAGTAAGTAACTTAGGTAAGTAGGTATTTTTTACACACATAATTTTACCTACCTACTTGCCTATGTAAGTAATTTTTATTTTATTTTATTTTATGTTTGCAAAATTCAATCAATATGCCACATGGAAACTTTTGATTGTGCCACATGTCATAATATAAATACATCTAAATTTAATAATCATAATGGATAGTTGAAATCAATATCTCAAAAAAAATTGAATTTTCATAAAAATATTCCAAGTGCCACATATCAAATGATCTTTTGTCAAAATGTCATCATGTAAAATGTTGAATTTGGACCATGTGAATTTTTCGTCTTTATATATTATATAAAATCATTTATGAAAATTCCAAGTTTTGTCATGTGAAAAAATCTGACTAAAGAATGTATTGAAATATATGGTTAATATTTCAATAATGAAGAAAAATTTTGCCAAAAAATATAATGTTGACAAATGGTAATTAGTGATAAGGTTATTTACTAGTTGCAAAAAAATGGTTGGTAGTTGCAAATGTTATACTCTAGTCAAAGGATGAAAGTGTATACATTGACTATATATTTCATCCATGGAAAATGTGTGAACATCACACTAAGTCACCATTTGTGAGTAAAGGTTCAATGTGATTTCATTTACGCAACTAAGGGATTGTTTAGTTGCAAAGTTGATTGCAACAAATTGTAATCCCAAATTGGCATTCTTTTACCAGTGAAAATAGAAACAAAACACCAACATGCATCAAAATCGTAACAAATAAATAAAAGAACAATGTTAAAACAAAAATAGTTAAAGATGAAACTTATTGTACATAAATGTTTTTTTCATCCACACCACTAATGAAATCACCAATGAGCAAATTGTATTGTTCAATGTGGTAACCTATAAAAAGACCACAAAACAATAGTAGGCAAACTACATTTTACAACCAAGTAGCATAATAACTTGGTGAAATGCATGTGATAATATAAGTTGTTTCTCATCCTAGGTTACTTTGTTTACTTTTTGCCTTTTTTTATTTCCACCATCATCGCATGATCACCACATAGCTTCCAAAAGAACACAATTGATTGTTAAAAAATATGGGTGAGTTTTCAAGCAAAACTAATGTTCAATAAAGAATATGATTCAAGAATTTGCTTCTCGCAAGCAACTTTCAACAATGTGTTAAATGAATTGTACATGTTCATCACACTCATTATGGGGTAACTATCTCCACTAACCTTACAATTCATTAAAAGGAATGTGACACCAAATTTGTAAAATTCCTTCAACAACAAGTTGTTGATCCTTACAAATGAATCGATGTTCACAAACGTTTTCCAAAGATAGAACTTATTGATGGCCCACTTCTTGCTTTTTGCACTTGGATGCTTAAGGTCATTCATAATCTTGGTATAGTCCTCCTCATTAATCGGCATAAAATTAATTATAAGGATAAGACTAAAACATTTAACATCATCTATTGCATGAAAGTTATCAACAAAAGGATCTTGAATAGTCTTTTGTCTTAGCAAAATATCCATGTTTTTGGTGATATTAATTTAATTTTTGGGTGAAAAACCCATGGTTTTCCAAAAACATGTTGCCAAATTTCCCCTATTTTTAATTTTTGGGGGGAAATTGTGTTGCCATGGGCTTGTCTATAGGCTATACATTTAATGGTCATGTATAAAATTGTCACCAATTAAGTCAAAATCTGCATAGGGAGGTTCACGACCATTACTACAAACAAAATTGAAAAAAAAAACATTGATTTTAGACCATACCAAATTTTTAAGGCATGTTGAGAATTTTTGGAACATTGTTGATGTCAAGATTGATAGCATCCTTTCAATCACATAGATAGGGGAAGACAATAGGTACAAAAATTATAAATACGTTATTCTAAAATGTTGTTGACATGCAAGCAAATTGACTTTGCACGTAGGAGGTCATGTTGATCTTCACAATAATCAATTATGATCAATAATTGGCTCACGGCCATTGGTTACTTGAAATAGCCTTGACTTTCCCACACCTCATCTATTTCTAATAACCAACAAACTTTCACTATTTTCCTAGTTCATAAATTCAACTTGACGACACACATGATTTGACGATGACAACAATTTCAAAGTTTTATTTGTAGTTTTGCTAAACCACTTACACTGTTGCATAAATGAAATTTGGGAATGTAGTTTACAAGTTTGGTTTGTTTGAAGCATTGAAATCTCCCCCCCCCCCCCCAAACTTTTAAACCCATTAGTTTGTAATGTTGAAAAGCCTTGATGCAGAAAGGGGCTACCAACGTGGTTTCATAATGTTTAGAGTTACAATGCAAGAATTATTCAATATTGAACAATTTGGTCATTGAAAATTCAGTAAAATTAAAACTTATTTTTAAAAATATATTCATGTATGCTAAATTAGTATTGTTGGAAATCCATTAATGAGTAGGGCTCAATGGAGGTAATTTCCAATGTTGTATTGGCACATATGATTGTGTTAGGTATCAACAATGGTGTCATATTGATATCATAAACTACATTAACCTAACATACATTTTTGTGATATCAATATCGCCCTAAAATGTGTATGTGGAAATACCAATTTGGGACCAAACCAAGTTGGTATTAAGGTTTGGATATTAGTATTGATACCCATTCCAAGAAAATTTCACCTCTCATTTTTTGGTATCAATGGTTTAGCTATAACCCAACCAACACTAGTTGTTTTTTAATTATTTATTTATCTATGTTATGAGAATGTTGCCCATGATTACATTTGGTTGATGCTAGTTATGAGTTGGAGGATGTTTTTGGCTCATTTCCCAATTATGCACAAAAAAAACACATGTTCATATTTGAAACATTTTTCAAAAATCCAAAATCCAACTTGTTGTAATATCAAGTTTCACCTTGGATGTTAGTCAACTTTGAATATGGATGTTGTAAAACCATTTTGGTTATTGAATCCATGACATAATATGAAAGACCTAAAATCAAACCAAAATTCTTGCATAAATTGAATATTTAATGGCTTTTACATTGGTATGAAAGCTCATTATCTATATTAGTTAAGTTTATATATACTAAATAGGTATGAAATTTTAAAAAATTTGGATCAATGGGCAACATTCGGATGCGGCACATGTATCACAAACAACTATCTCATCATGAATCTAATGGTGGTAAATTGGTAATAGCTGTGCGAAATCTCCAGTGAACAGTAACACTCTTGAATGTAAATGGGTCTTGGTTTTGGACATTACTTTGTTTTATTCTTGAGTAAACAAAACACAATATTATATTGGTTAAAAACAACATTTTGTCAATAATAAATACATATATTAATCTTAATTTTTATAGTGGATTATTGGGTTCAATGGAAGTGTATAAATATTTGTGTATAGATATTTTGAATTGTGCATTGATTGCTTTGGCAACTATTGAAAGTTTTGATGTTATTACATCTATTGTTACCAAGATTAAATTTATCTTCCCTTGTTCAATCAAATGGTTTGTTATATATTGTATGAAAATGATTTGTCATCTTTAAAAACACCTTCTAGAAATTTGATTATTGTCATAAACTTATCAAGGTCATCAAATATAAGAAATTGTTATTCTTCCATGAATGTTGATGTTGATATATTATTGATTGAAATTTGTGGTCATAGCATTTTTCACTCATCACATTAAGTGTCTTCTCCACATTGTTATATATTCTATCTGACATGTTTCCAATGTAATATATGGATTTAGATTTGAATGTTTTTGAAAAATATTATTGAATAAATGTTCCATTTTCAATCATTTATGAGTGTTTCATTTAGAATATTTTTTCACGTAATGTTTAAAAACTTCAATATCATCTAAAACCCTTGTAGCTAGTTCCAAACATGGTAAAATAGACCACAAATGTTCCTTGTAGCATAAATGAAAAGTAGCCATCAAGTAGGCTTTCATATATTGAACTTTTAAAATATTATTTAATTCAAGGATAAATATGAACATTTTTTCCAACTTTGTTAAAAATCTAAATAAAAATACATGTTTAAAGTAGGTTTAAGTATATTCACGAAAATTCAAGCAAAGCTCACAATCTACCTTATAGCCTTTAAGCAGGTTGTAAGTAGATGAATTTTTTATTTTTTAAAATTTGAATTAATGGGGTCCCAAATGTACTTGTGGTTATTCATTTTTTCAGATTTTAATAAAAATATATTTAGTTGTAGGATAAAAGTAGGTTTGAAAAAAATGTTTACCAATCAATTTCAAACCTACTTGTTACCTACTTTTATTATACTAAAGTTCTTCATATTTTATATTCAATTTACCATAAACCTATTGGAAGCATAAATGATTGTTTTTCTCAATTTACTTTCTTGTATTTTTGTAAAAAAAAATCATATTTTTAAATGGGATTTTAAGCATACATACTTTTTGGTCTAATTTACCTTGGTTGGACCCAACTTACATTCCATTAAGTAAAAAACAACTTCAATTAACTACTCAAGTCATTTCCAAAAAGACACATGTTGGAGTAAGATATTGCAAAAGAAATATTTTGATTCATGCATGAGATAATATTTAGTAAATTAACACACTATTCTATTCTTTTGTACAAGTGATTTCCAATTTTTAATAAGTGTATTTGTTCCTATGAATCACAATTTTCTTGAAATATTCATTAAATAGAATATCTTCGAATTCATTAAGTTGGTTGGTGTAAGTTTCCACCCAAAAAAATATTACAACATGTTTATGAATACTCAAAATCTTGGCATGTGATATGTACCTTGTGTGAATTGATGGCAATTTTGAGTTGATATATTTTAATAGGGTGTTTTTCTATACAATAAATATTCCTAGACATGATAAAATAACTTTAATGGATGTCACTATTTATAAAAAATCATTGTTGATATAAGCTTAAAATTCACATCATTGACATATGGTTTAACTTTCATAATGAATTTTAATAAATAACTAATATGATAAAAATGAAGTCCTTTTCGTTAAATATTCAAATGGGCAACCCATATCAAAAGAATAGTGGCATGATAAAGGACAACATTTTGATCACATTGTCTAGGTAAAAAATATTCCCACCTATTGGCACATGTATCTATTGACTTTAACACTATTACTAATAATGATGTGGTAAAGGAATACGCACTTACATTTTTTGGAGTGTTTGTAACATCTTTTTTATTGACATGTGTCTAGTTTTTAAAAAATAGAAATTGGAATATTTCTTTCAATGAAATTTGAAGGCTCAATGAACTTGCGTTTTGATTCATCATATTTAGTAGGCACATATGGCATGATTTCATTTGAGACTTTCTTGAGGCAAGTTATTGTATGAGCCTAGAGTCTAAACTTAAAACCTATAGTTAGAACTTGGGATGGTAAAATGTCATTTCTTTTATTAACATGCAAATAAAACCCAAGAATTTAACCACAAAATGAATTTTGTATAGGTAAACCTATAAGAAAACATGGGAATGAATGTAAGCATTCATCCTCATTATGGATAAATGATTTTTTTCATTCATCTAATGCATGGATGAAAAATTAATTCAATTTACATTTCTTGATAAATAAAACTTCCATCAAAATTATGGATGAATGTTTTATTTTATCATTGAATTATTATTTATGAAAAAAAATTGCCATAATTTCAATCAATTAGAGCTTCATGAAACACAATCTAATTTTACATGATATAACATTTGCTGAATAATATAATGTAAATTATAAATGTATTTCATGGCTATGGTTTTAAATGTCATTATTTTCAATATGTCTTAACTATACTACTATTGTTATATTAACATCCACCCCATAGTCATTTATTTTATTTGAGCAAATTGATTTGGTGTTGTTGATGACAATTGTCACAACCCCACTTTTGGAAGAGTGTGAGGATGATATTCACACTCCCGAAATGGGGACTTGGGAGTCCTTCGGGACTCCTGAAGTTTTAGAGTTCGATTGCAGGGGTCAAAATACCTCACCTTGAAGCGTTCCTTTATGTCATTGGAAAGCTATTGAAGTGTAGATGTCGAAAATGGCTTCACATGAGCATTTGGACATCTGTAACACAAATTATAGCAAAAAGAAGGGTCAGGAGTCAAACTAGCAGTTTGACTTCTGACCACTAAAAGTTGGGATCGACCTGACCCCGGTGTGTGCAGGTGGAGTGCGACACACTGTTGGAAAGCTCTCAAGGAGACCTACAAGTTTGCTTTAGACCTCATCCCAATCAGAGGTCTGAACAAAGAGTTATGAACTCACAAAGTCCTAGGAATCCAAACCGGGATAGTTTTGGGCATAGTTATGACATTCTTGGTGCGGGAATGTTATGGAAGCCCAAAGAAGCAAGAATTTTAACGAATTTTATAGATCAACCAGTGAACATTTGGTAAACATTCGCATCGAAGAATGTTTTGACAAGGTGCTTTACCACGTAAATTCGCGAATTTTAAAGTGCAAAATGAAGAATGTCATTACTATGGTTTCGGGTGTCCTTCTTGGGAGTCCCGGGACAAAAAGCCATTTGGATGTGAGTGCTGCGGAGTAACGCAAAAAATATTATATGGGGGAAGGTGGTGGCTTCCCCCGAGTCCGGGCCGTGGTGAGTTTTGTGAGTCCAAGGTTGCCCGTGGCTTGTCCTAGCATCAAGGGTGCCCTCGAATGTGAACTAACCAACTTGTTGGTTGGTTTGATGCAGGTTTGAGTAAGTAACTAAAGCTTGTCCTCTTCCTAGACCCATCCCAGAACTTCAACACGCCCCTCTACCCTTTTTAGTGCTAAGAATTGGGAATGTGCCCTCAAGTCCCCACAATTTCGTTATTTTAGAAACCAAGGCCCATCTTGGGTCTAACTTGGGACTTGGGAGTGCGCCAACAATGGGGTTTTTCTTTATAATTATTTATTTTCAAGGCACCTTAATATTTCACAAACTACATATATAGTATTGTTGACAACAAGGGGGGGGGTAATTTTCATCCCATGACAATATTGTGTTAAATTATTCAACATTGTTGATGATTTTTTTTAAAAAAATTAAAAGTATTTTCATCCCATCATCACATTTTCCCCTATTATCACAATTTCATTATTCATCATTATTAAATGACATTCAAGTTTGAAATATCAATACTTGGACAATAAATGAGGATGGATATAAATAATTTGAAGTTATTTGTCTTCTAATCATTGATGGATTTCATCCAATTATTTATTCATTTAAATCCAAATCATAAATGAAATTCATCCATGGAAAAATGACATTCATCCATATGAAATCATTCACCTATGGATGTATTCATCCATATGAATGGAGTAAACTCACATTAAGATTTAAGCTCCAAGCTCAAGCTTTACATTCATGCACAAATCATCTTCTTATTTTTTTAACATCATCTTTACAAATCCATATGATTATTTGACAATGCAATGATAATCTATGTTGGACCCTAAACACACCTATCAATATGTATTTGTTAAAAATAACCATATTATTCTTATGTGGAATAAATAGGCACACTAAATGGGGAAATCTTTCCATGATAATTGTTCACTTAGTGATGATAATACATCACATTCAGATCAAAAATATCTTGGATGTGTTGAACAACACACCTATCAAGGTTAAAAATAACTAAGGTAGCCCCAAGTTGCCAACCATGGCCATACAGTAAGGTCACATAGTTGGCAACAATACCAAGTTGGGGAACCATGCAAAATCTCAAGTATGTTGAATTTCATAATATGTTGAATTAAATCTTCATATGATATTAATGGATTCTCTTATTTTAACAAGTTGATATTTTTTCCTAAGCATGTTGGTGATGTACACTTTATCAATTGGACAACCTAGTGAACATTATACATGATTAATAGATTTGAATAATGTGAATGTAGTGAAAAAAAATTGCATTCTATATTGAAGGATATTATGTATTGAGATTTTCCATCATATGTTCCCTTCCCCCAATGGAAATAGGAAGGGGAACAAGGTTACCTATTAAAATGATATTAAACTTGCTAATATGTAACAAGTTTTGTTGTATGTTCAATTTTTTTAATTTGTTGTTTATTTGGTTACATTGATCAAAATTCCTACATAAGAAAATATTTAATATTTTGTACTCTAGAAAATTTAAGGTTGATCAAATTGAAAAGCATTCCACAATGATTGCATTTTCATCCTTGTTGCTATCATATGTCCCATACATTGGGTGTTAGGTAAAAATATGTTTCAGTTAGTTCTATAATATAAATACATTACTTTCAAAATTCAAATATAACTAATACATTGTATCCGTTAAGTATTAAAAAAACATAACATTGTACAAAAGACATATAGAAGGTATGAGTTTTTAGTAGGTTCAATTAATAGGAGGGAGATTATGTAATTTATACTAAGTTCAAAGTAAAAAAGGTAGCATTAACAAGCTAATATTTATTTGGTTAAGACAAGGAGTCAACAAAAGCGCAAATGTAACAACTTGGTAGTCCACTTGAATTTGTTTGCAATGCACACCTTGTTTTTTTCTATTTTGGAACCTAAAAACATCAAATTTTTCTTTGTATTATTTTTCACATGGAAACAATCCAAATGTTTGTTGTTTGAATGTGGGTGCTAGACATGGTCATCATCATGTAAAATGTGATCTAATATTGAAACATTTGTTAATGCATGTTTCTATAACTAAATTTGAACATTTTATGCATGATGGTTGTTTAATCACACACAATCACCTTACTTCTTTCATCATTCATCACGCCTTCAACTAAAATTAATAATTCAAATAAATATATGGTGCAAAAATTCAATGCAAACATAATATTTACTTTATTATATAAGTACCTTTATAATTACTTTATTATATATATGGATATTAAATAATTAAATAATAATATGGTGTGAAAAAATAAAACTCCCTCACATAATACCGCCCAAACAATACCTTCTTTGATGTAGCATACCAACATCATTTTTAAATATTTGTTAAGTATCCACCTTTGATGGTGATTGATTGAACATGCTAATAAATCTCAAAAAGTTTGTATAGTTGAACTATTTTGGTTTATACTATTTGCATAGGTCAAATAAATTTTGCAAACCCCCTTGAGATAAATGCTACTATATTGGCTTTTTTGTCTTAGTTTCCCACAATTCATCATGTTCAATGTTAGATATTTTGTTTGAAGTGTTGGCGTTGCATATGGTTTGCAAATTGGAAGGTGTTAAGCACTCTAACATGGACGGTGCATGCATAATTTAATTGGTGTTACAAGCCAACGGTAGAGGATTGAACAACTACATTCACCAATTGTGGATTAAAAATCAACATTGTCTTAGTTTCCCATGATTCACCATGTTCAATGTCAAATATTTTGTTTGAAGTGTTGGCCTTGCATATGGTTTGCAAATTGGAAGGTGTTGAGCACTATGACATGGATGGTGCATGCATAATTTAATTGGTGTTGCAAGCTTAGAAAGCTCAAAGATTGAAACAACTAGATTCACCAACTATGTCAATGGTAGAGGATTGAACAACTGCCTTCACCAACCGTGGATTAACAATTGGCATTCTTTATGTCAACTATTAGTCTACATTTGACAAATGCCAATGTTTAGTTTTGTTGAAATTGCAACACTTGTTTGTAACATCATTTTCTTTGTTTTCACATTTAATCTTCACATTATTTTACAGCCAAAAAGCTAATGTGTTGAAGTCTGTGTCACCGCCTATTTTATCTTGCCTTGCATCTAATAGCCACTTGACCCTAAAACTCTTGTTGGGTTCTTGCCTCTCAATTATGAACAAAGACTTTTTCACCTAGTCACTTCATGAGCTAAATAAAATTTTGGGTAATGACACAGAATTGCTGGTCTAAAAACAAATATGTCAGCTTGGCATACCAAAACCCTAAAACCAATAAAAGTATGTGGTAAACCATCCACCTTATTTGGAGAAATTGAAAAATAAAAAACCCTGAATACAACTCCAAAAATTGAACTGAAACTCTTGACAAACTACAGATAAAAAAGCCATTATAGGTCAATGTACGTCAGTGCATATGGTCTCAATTCAGACCTGAGATCGGTAGGACATAGGAGAACCACTTTATTGTTCAGTTCTACCACAGCTTTGCATGATTCTACACCAACAGCATAGCCTTAAACAGAATGGAACAAACTTAAGCTACCCAGATTTGACTCAGCTTCATGTATAGCCTTGTTGGCAAGTGAACAAACATGCCAAGATAAACAGCAAAGAGATTCAATTGGAAGGGCATCTGAGTATGTAGGGTGTTTTAAAGTCTGTACACGGTTCAAAAAGAATTTCCAAAACCCCCTTGGAGCTCACCAGTGTTGTTGCAGAGAAACCAAGCAACGCTGTTATAGAAGCACACAAAAAACTAAACTCCCTTTCTGCCATCTTCTCTCTTCATTCTTGTCGGGAAGCCCCAAAATCTAAAAATGGAATTATTATTACAGAATTAGGGTTAGGGTTATATACAATGACACAAACTCGGGAGTCGGAACAGCAGCGGAGGAGGAGGAGGAGGACGACGACGACGACGACGACGACTGGAATCTTGTACCCTTTGAGTGACGCTGATGGCTGCGACGCTGCGCCTGGTCGACGCTTCCTGTCGTCCGTCGCCTTTGTCAGCTCTGTGGTCGGCTGCCCAATCCCTGCGCGCTAGAACAAGATTTTTTCAAAGCAAATGCGGTTCTCAATGAGTTGTTGTAACAAGTTGGGAATGTTCTGCATCTCTGTCTTCTTTTGTTACTTAGCCCTGGGTCGACTCCGGATTCATTTTCTAATTTCTTCTTTCTGTGCATATTTTTGGGCCAGGTTTCTATCTCCTAAATGTCATGTCTACATAAGCAAAAGGAATATGGGTGCACATGTTGAGCATTTTTTCTGCTAGAGCCTGCAAGCCTTATTCCCCAAAAACCGTGGGTACTATAGTACAGGGGCAGCTTCAGCACATGTCTGCTGAATAATTAATTAATTAATCAATTAATTAATTACTGCTGAAATTTTCATTCTGCAAAAATAATATTCTAACACATTCTTCCCTTTTTTTCCTGTCCCCAAAAAAATTATTCTTTGAGAAAAAAATTGTGATTAAAGTATTGGGTTTTACTCACATTCAGACCCTTTCACTCATCACATGTGGACAAGTGTTGTGTAACTGTTTGAATTTATAAAGAATTGTGGGTTTCAGCTTTTCAAATATTTCAGAATTAGAAAATTGGTTGTTTCAGTTCTTGAAAAAATGGAAAAAGAATCAACAGTTCCAGTTATTTCGGAAACCCTAAAAAACCAATGATTTTCATCGAAAGAATCAGTCCAAAAAACCAATGATCAGTTCTTTGACCTTTTCATATATTTACATACAAAACTCGATTCTTTGAATATCTTGAGAATCGACGAAAAAGTTGACAAGTGATGGGTATCTATCTATCTATTACTCATTCTAAGAATCCGCCCAACACTGATGCAAGTAAGTCTTCAGACAAGACAATTGAATAAAAAATCCATCAATGCTTGACTCTTGGGAAGACCTGCTCCCAAGGGGCCTCCCTAATTTTCGGGCCTATACCCTCAAGGCTATAGGGGGAGGCGCTGGGTTGCTGGGCCTTCTTTCCCCTCTACAAATTCTCAGTATCAAGACCTAATATAGAAGTAAACCTTATAAATTTTGTGAAGAGATTATGGAAGAGATTATGGAAGTCTACAAATGGCCAGCCCTGTTGCGACTCCTCAACATAGGATTGTAAAGGGTTGGATCTTTTGGAGTGTAGTTGTTTCACGAAAGTGGTGAACCCTTTGAACCTTTCATATCCTCGTTCATTATTGGCACAATTATTTTTATTTTTATTTTTGTCGAATTCTTACGTTGAAAATAGTTTAGGTAGTCGCCCACAAACATAGGAGGCCCCCAAGTATCCCCCCAAAGCCCTGTCTTATTCGTAGACTAGATTGAACCAGGTTTTTCCTTTCTCAATTTTTGACATGAAAAATTTGGTGAACTTTTACCCCAGGAAAAGAAATTTCTAGCCAAATTTACACTGGAAAATAAAAAACTTTCAAAATTTCCCCAAATTTTTGTCAAAAAAGAAATCACTGAGTGAACCTAAAAATAATTGAGACCTAAAGAATAATGAAGGCTAGCTTTACATTTAGGTCCCAGCCCAAAATATCTGGGGCCCAACTTACCCACTCTTGGTGACTTCTTTGGCAAATTTGAACCCGTATTGAAACGTACTTTTGTGACCCAGGCAAGTAGTCTGGGGCCCAAGAAGGGACACCCTGGTAGAGTTCTTTGACCCAGGTTTCTGCCTTGGGTGAAAGTTTCCAATGTTCTCTGAATGCATTTTCAAAACCTGCTTTTGCCACCGACTATAAGAACCTCATCACAGCAGTGTTTGGTGTAATAGACAATGTTGTCTCGTGCTGCTATTTTTTTCAGTCCGGTGATTGAGATTATAGTCAACAATTGCCCTGAACAACAAAAGTAAAAACTCAACAAGTTCTTAATATAGGAGAATTTTAAATTCACACCTTGTTTTGGTTAAATTCACACCCTTTCGTCACACGTCCGACTATATGCAGATTAAATTTGAGTGTGTCTGCCCCACCCCCCTGATGTTCATTTGACTTAGGAATTTATATTATCCAATTATACAATACATATTAATTTGGAAAAAATTGTATAATATAAATTCCTAAGTCAAATGAACATCAGGGGGGTGGGGCAGACACACTCAAATTTAATCTGCATATAGTCGGACGTGTGAAGAAAGGGTGTGAATTTAACCAAAACAAGGTGTGAATTTAAAATTCTCTTAAATATATGGGCAATATCATAAGTCTCTATGGCAAGGGGGATGAAATCATCTTTTGATATTCCCTCCACACATGATCATGTCTTTTTTTTTAGTGGCCATGTTATTGCATGCTTTGTCATGAACGATGCATGTTGTATAATATTCAGGCGAGTCGAATTAACTATGACAACATCCACTAAGGTTCAAAAACATCTCTAAAGATAAAAAATCAATTAATCAAGTGTGATGAAAGAAAGGGTGAGAAACCTCATTTTATATAAATGTTCCACTTTCCAAAACAATAATTGTGATGGTATCCTAAAGAGTATTATGAATTACAATGCACTCATTCTTGCATAAGCACCGAAGTAAGTGGATACCCAAATCATCAATGGTATGTTCACACTAACAACATGAAAGATGTGCAATTGTAGGATGTAACAAGCCAAGGCATGTTAACATTGTAAATAAATGAATCAAGGACAAATGAAATGAAAATGTGCTAGGATGGGCTAATAACCAAACGCCCACAACTAAACTTGCACAAGATCGAAAACATGTTCACATGGTAGCTAAGGGAGCATTTATTAGAAGTGTGGCAAATTCATATTCATGTAGGTAGTCTATCAAATAAACTTATAAATGATGTTACAACTATACCATAAGACTTTCAAAGGGGAAGAACCAAAGAATGGACAATGTGGGGTATTAAAGTGCGAATATCCCATAGTGCCAACCAGAATGGGAAAATGGTAGTCTCAACATGTGCCACGGCATTGAGAAGAATAGGGTGATCATCTCACTAAAAATGAATGATAAATGCAAGAGTGATTTGTCTATTGTTGTGTAAATCAAAGTCCTTGTGTGATGAAAGGAGATGTTAAACACGCCCCACAAGCTTTGTTTGGAGCATTTGTTGCCAACAACAATTAGCCCTTTTGTAGAGTTATGTGGTTTGGTTTTGTTGCATGGTTCGATTATAATTTCAAGATAAAAATTTAACACTAATTTAATGCATAAAGTTATGTTAATGGTAAATATCTTCAAAAAAATTCGTTGGAAGGTGTTGGATTCAAAATCAACACGAGACAACAAAACAAAACAAAATATTGCAAAACATGCAAACAAAGTAGAATTATGCAATGTAGTTCTACACAAAATCGTGCATGGTGTAAAAGGGCATAATTAGATGATGGAGTGACCCATCTTCTAAAATTCGAACAAAATTACTAAGTGATCATGACTCAAGTTCGAAAAGTCAAACATATATAATTCACATGATTACTCATTTGATTAAGTTGCATCATCTTGGATGAATCATCATATTACAATTGACAATTTGAAGTTAAATGACTAAATACTTGATGAATCATAAAATTTTAATATGATAATTTAAGGTTGGATGACTCACAATTGATGAGTCACATGGTGAATTGTATGATTAAGATGAGAATATACCTTTTGGAAGAAATTTTTGAAAATTATTTGTTATCTTCTTTCCACTAAAGTGTGTTTGGGGCTTGTGATGGACAACAAGAAATGGGAATATGATGTATAAATATTGGAGTTGATGTAATCACAATAAGCTTGATTTGAGGAATTCATGTTTAGGTTGAAATGATAAAGTTGGGATTCTTGTGTTTATTAGTTTGTATTACTTTGTCACACAAACTTGTGACTCTTTTGTTAATGGGAATTAAATTCAATACACATTAATTTGAAAAAAGGAAACATAAAATTGGGTACATGACAAATTACCTATCCTTGGTTCAAGAAACCCATTCATGTGTATAATCTCTCTTTTCTTTCACCACTATCCCATAATTAAAGTAATATCATCAATCTTTCATGTGAAGGAAGACAAAAATTATGTTTCAACACTTTTGCCCATGGAATTAACCCAAGTTAAAGGGGGTTTTTACAGAATGACAAAACTATATTTTGGGCTTCCAATGAATAGGTACCATAGCCTACGGTTAGTTTCCACATCAACAGAAATGTGTAATTTTTTTTCAAAAACTAAATTCGTTTTTTAATTTTGAAAATATATATTTTCCATAATTTATTATAATATTATGATATGAATGATGAAATTATTCAAAATGTAGCTTATGATTTTTATGGTGATTTTCATAACAACTTCATATTTTCACAAAATTTCATTTCAATATTTTGAGAGTTACTTAATGACAATATTGACCTTACAGTAAGGTAGTGTATGTGTTAGTTCATTGAACACTAATAAGGTGTAACCACTATGAATCAACAAGCCAAGTTTCTTTCTATTTTTATTTTATAAGATGGTAGATGGGACTTGAAGTGGTTTTTTAGTAGCTAGGGGGATGGTGCACCCATGTCATTTTTTAGGGGACTAAAGAATCTAAAGACTTGTTTGAGGTGATAGGGGAATGATGGCAAATATGTTCATAAGTAGACAACAACTCATTTTTAGAACATAGAGAAATTGTAGTTAACATAAATTCATGATTTGATTGTTTTTCTTTTCTTTGCCTATAGTAGATTTTCTTATTATATTTGGTTGTGTTTCATTGTTTTGAACATATTGTTCTCACTCTCAAGGTTTTTGTGAAAAATGAAATGAAAGAGAAAATTTAAAATATGCTAAACTCTTTTTAATTAACATCATATTTGTGTTTTCACATTCCTTCAAGTAGATGTTTTGTCAAAATGGAAAATTTCATGAAGGAAAATGTGTGTCAAGATTGTATGTGCCAAATAGAAGAAATTTTTTATAAAAAAGTACACATGAAAATGGGACATAGAATCTTCATTTCTAGCCTTCTTGTTTTACACAACCTAATCAAAAGATTTAGGTTGAGATGATGTCATTAAAGCTCCATCATGCATGAAACTTTTGGCAATGAAACTTCTTTGGATGAAGTTTGTTTTAAGTTCTAATTAATGGAAAGTTGTTCAAGTTTTATGCAAGATGTGAGCCTAAATTGAAGATAGAGATAAACTGCTAGTTTTGAAGCTCAAGAGTTCTCCATGGATACATGTAAGTTGTCAAAATCCATAGGTAACTAGGCAAGGGATAAAAGTGAAAAAACATTATTTCTTAAATAGACAACATTCATGTTGCCAAAAGAAGTATTTTGATAAGGGTTTTGAATTAATGTTGCAACAAATCATTTGTGCCACAAATGGTGAAAGTCTAGAAAAGAATATTCAATTGGCTTTGATTTTTCACTTGTTCAGTCATGGACACCTCATGACGTGGAATACATGAAAATGTATAATTTTTTTGTGTAATCAAGTGTTCATAATAATCCCATGAAACATTGGTTCAATGGGGCAAATTCAAAGAAAGGCAAATCATGTGTATGAGCAAGTTCTAAAAACAAGTGAAAGTGTTGAGGTTGAAACATGTTTTGTCTCTTCTAAGTGTAAATGAAATTAATATTAGTCATAACCAATGATGAATTTCAATTCATATGTATGTGATGTAAACATGGAAAATAATGCCTAAACATGTGATTACTTAATTGCTTATGTAGCAAGAAGGTTTGACAAATAGATGTTTGCATATGTTAACATAATAAATATATTTTTTCATGTTTGTTTTGCACATTTTATATTCTTGTTCTTAGTTCACGTGTTCTTGTTTTTTAAATCACATAATCTTATCTTGCTCCTTGTTTGAAAGTTATACTTAAACCTTTCCTTTAGCATTTGTTTTCATGGTTTTTTGTGTGCTTAATATCCTAGGTTTAATTTTTAATTTAGGTTTATCTTTTAAATTACACCTATTTTTAATCTTTAAAGTTACACCTAAATTTAACTTAGATTTGACATTTAGTTTTTTAATTAGGTTTAACATTGTTTTAGCCTTCACATGTAGTTTAGGTTTAATTTCAAAGTTTAACCTTTAGATTTCACCTTAATAGGTTTAGCCTAAGTTTAACCTTTAGGTTCTATATAAGATTAACCTAATATAACTCATAAGTTTAACCTAAGTAGTGTAATTTATCTATGAAGCAAGGTTGTTTACTTGTTTTCTTTTGTTTGTACTCATGAGATCCACCAAATTAGGATGCTTTAGGTTGCATTTTTGGTCTTTTTGGAAAGCTTTCAAGGAGGAGGGGTGCATCAATTTGGTTCCATGACGTTTGGACTTCCGATGCAAAAGTTTTTGAAAATATTGAATGATTTTTTCATTGAAAATTAGATTAAATCATAGCTGAAAATTTTGGAAAAATTGGAATGTGCATTTGGTGTTATTGGAAAGATCTTGATGAGCAAGATTTAATGGAATTTATTAGTAAGATTGGATTCAGAATGTGGGAAATATTGATTTAAAAATGATTTATGCAACATGACAATTCAAATAAATTTTTAAAAAACCAAGTTTTGGAAGGAAAAATCAGTTGAAAACGTGGTAACACTTGAAGGCTTACCATTCAATTCAAACATGATTTCCTTTTATATTTGGTTGTTGAAAAAATTGATACATACATTGCAAAACAATGTTCACATGTTGAATTTCCATATTTTGTAATGCGTTCACACTTGGGCCAATGACACAAGCCACATTAGTTTAGTTTAAATAACCAACTAGTTTAACCTAATTGAATTGAATTGAATTGAATTTAAATTTCAAAGAAATTATATAAATAAATTATTTTGACCTAATTTAACTTAAATAATTTAATTTAATGTAGTTTAATTTATGTAGCCTAGTTTAATTTAATTAACTTAGCTTAACCTAAATATTTTAATTTAGCCTAATTTAGCTTAATTGGCTTTCTATTAAGTTAGTTTAGTTTAAGTAGCCTAATTTAACATAATTTAACTAGTTTAATTTAATCTAATTTAAGTATCCTTATGTTAACCTAGGTTTAGGTTAGAGAGGACAAGTTTAGCCTACAATTGCTTAACGACGCTTAAATTCACCTATAATACCCTAGGATGCTTATCTTGGCCTATATTAAATTATTAGGTGACATAGGTTAACCTACATCAACCTAAATTGACCTATCATTGGGTGGTAAAATTAGGAACCACTTCAAAGAATGGTAAAGGAACCAAAATTGCTGAATAATATTCATGGGCTTTTTTTAAAAATGTTTTCACAACTATAGATTTGTATCTTCATGTTTTAGTCATTACATGCATAAGTAAATGAAATTAAGTTTTTATTGGAATCAAGAATGTGAAATTTGATAAATTATATATTTATATTGTCACAGCCTCTTCAAAGGAACCTTAGGGGGAAATTTTTCCCTAAAAGAAAATGTTTGAAACTTGTGTTCCTAATGAAAAATTTCAATGAAAGGAAACACCATTACCTTTTTGAATGTTTGTTTAAAATGCAATGATTAATAACATCAAAATTCAAAATATTTTTCCATGTCATTATAGTTCAAATCATGTACAACCCAAAAAATGTAATGAAATTTTTGAATCAAATGTTTTTGATAAATTTTTAAAATTTGATGTGTGCAATAAAATCATGAAAATGTGACACTCCTAATGATACCACACAAATATACTTTTAACCCTTGCTATCAAGGCATTACTCCTTTTAAACCAAGAGTGGAATTTGTGTCTTTCAGTGTGTAATGTGCCAACATCAAGGCTTTTCACAATGTAATAACTAATATTGGTTTAATACATAAGCCTACATTTGGTATCAACATTGGTAGCAAGGACCTTACTAGTTTTTGTATGAATTGAAGCAATACCATAACCTTATGTTAATATTCACTTAGTAAGGATTTGAAGTAATATGAACCTTGTACCAATTCCATATTAAGTATATATTTGCTTCATACCAAGCAAAAATAATCTTGGAACAAATTTAAGGATTGGATTAATATGAACATTCTTGAAAAATAACCCATATCAATAGTAACTTAATAAGAAATAAAACCATATTAAGATTAATTGGCATGTTCAAAAGTTGATATCGAACCAACATTAATCTATACTTGGTATTACTTCAAGACCCTAACAAGCTAAGACAAGAGAAAATATTTTAAAGTCATGATTCATGATACTTGTGTGAGGTAAACTGTGTGGTTTCATCCATTACGATGTACAATATGCATGGCATTTATTATGGGATATAATACACAAAATTTGCAATATGACACTAGGTAATGGCACATATTATTCATACAAATAACCTTTTCATTAATGTTTAGACTGTTGAGTGAGATAAAAACTATTTATCTACTTTTGGACACAATTAGAAGCCCATGGCCCTAATAATTAACACCTAGGTTAGTGCCTTTGTCTTCTTGAATGAAGCCTTTTAAGGTTGGTTCAGACCTATCAATAAGTGTTTTCATCAATAGTTTTGACACTAAAATTAACCCTATTTTTTAACAACCACTAACCAAAAGGTGGCATTTGTGACTACATCCATGACTAGAAAGTTTAATCATATATTCTTTAGCAACTAAATGATTATGTAATCAATTCAGATTCTTTGATTATGCCTTATACTTGTAGTGATCATGATTATAATTTTTTATGCCATGATAGTAATCATTTATGCCATTCCATACCACTTTCATGCCCATAATCATGACAATTATCATAATCTTGAAAGATTATGTAATCATGATCATCAAATTTTAAAATATTAAATCAAATTATTATTACTTTTTAACAATTGAAATGTACACATTTAATACATTACAATTAAGACATGTGTGGCATCTAACCATAAATTACGTAAGATAAGATAGAACGCATGGCACCTAAACATAAGCCTCTAGGATAGGATAGGCATAGCACTTAAGCATAAGCCATTCGGGTTAGGATAAACCATGTGGCACTTATAAATAAACCATATAGGCTAGGTTAAGCCATATGGCACCTATACTTAAATCGCCTAGGCTAGGCTAAGCCATGTGGCACCTAGCTGAAAAAATTGTATCTCATTTTGAATTTAGCCTTTAAGGTTGAGCCTTTCTTATTGACTAATCCCAAATAATACTTCTTTTAAACATTTTTAATGTTTTTTGAATGCTCATAATGCACTCATTATATTTTTTACAAGTTTAAAAGGATGACAAATGTTATGGGATAAATTTTTGGGAAGGGGAAACATTCTTATATCCTTTACAACATAATCTTTGGACAATAAATTAGGTACATTAACTAGGTAGGTAGGTAGATAGGTAAGTATGTATGGAGGTAGGTGCACTAATTATGTAAGTAGATAAGTAAGTAATTAAGGAGGTAGATACATTAATTAGGTAAGTATAAAGGTACATTAATTAGGTCAATGTAGGAGTTAGTTACAATAATTAGTACCTATTTAACTTAACAATGTAGGTAACCTACCTTAACTACATTCTTAAACTACCTATAAGCTACCTTGACCATTTGCATACCATACCTAGGTTACGTAAACTATGTAGGTAGGTAATTTATATTAGCCTACGTATGTAGGTAGCCTACTTAACCTACATGCCTAGGTTACTTAGACCACCTACATACCATACCTAGGTTACTTAAGCTAAGTAGGTTGGTATTTAGCCTAGGTATATAGGTAGATTAACCTAGGTATGTAGGAGGTTAAAGTAACCAAGATATTGGTAGATTAATTTAACTACCTACTTAGCTAAACATATCTTAACATAGCCTAGATATCTATTATGGTAGGTATTATAACATGTGTTAATTACTTACACATGTGGTGTGAATGTATTCTAATATTGGTTTTCAAGGAAAAAAAAGGTCAATGGCATGATGTTGAATTAAATTTAGTTTTGTGGTTCATGTGAAAAATCACAAGACTTAGAATCATTCATAATTGATTGATGATCATAAGTTTTTCCCAAAAATGCTATTCCTTTGGGGTTGTTTTTTACATCTTGAAATTACATGTAGAAGAATTGTTTTCTTAATGATAATTATGAACACATTACTCTTAAGTCCATGCACTTAAACAACAAATTATTTTCGTATATATATTATTTTCAATTTCTTAACACATCCAATATTTATTGTTACTCGGTCAAACATGGTTTTGAAGTCAAACCATGTGCCTTAATCATGTAGCCAAGAGCTTCAAGACATGATTGCATGATTGAAACTTAGCAAAAATATCCAAGTCATGAATGTTATATTTTGGCATAATATGCATTCATATTGTTTGAGTGTAAAATGCTAACTTATCATCATTAATCCAACTTACATATTATTTGTATTCACACATAAAATTAAATCAAGGTTTACTAATTGCTAACAATAGTCTATCATGACCAATGTTCATGATTGCTTATGGAATTATCATTTTATTTTCTTTTGGTGCTAAAGTTCATGACCACAACATCTCATCATATCTTCATGCTCACAATGTAACCTTTCATTGATCCTTTTCACTCACCTTTTCATACAAGCATTAACTTAATTTTTCATGTTCATTTTTTCATACAAGCTTTCATTTAATCCGTTGTTGCAACATTTTTGTAACATCATCACAAGTCTTTTTTCGTGGAACATTAGTAGTACCAACTTTTTCATTTTTGCTCATTGCATGCAACAATTATTGCATTCCTTTGTTGTGGCATTATTTTTTTGTGACAACATGCGTAATGTCTTCAAGTTCAGTTCTTCATTATTGTATTAGTATAACATCTTTGTGCACATGAATGTTTTACTGTTGCATTTTTATAACGATGTCCTTGCACACTTAAATGATCTATTGTTACATCTTTGTAATAATGTCTTTGAAAGTTTTATTGCAATGGTGTTTTTTTACCCTTTTCATTACTAAAAATTCTATTTTTTGCAACTAATCACTATGCAACTGGCATGCAACTTGTTGTCATTTGCAATTATCTTGGTCATGTTCGCAACTATAAATTTGGTATTGTATAAATTTTCAGCCATACAGTTGTGTGTGCAATTAAATGTGCATAACATGGACACATGTCATAAAAATAATGGTTTAAACTTATACATGTTTAAATTATTATACTTAATATATTTACATAGGCTATGTATAATATATTATGTGCCTTTAGTACTAAGGTTAACTCCATGCTAACTTAAACTAACCAGGTTAAAATAATCGTAGCTAAATTAACCTAGGCAAAATAAACAAAAAAGTTAAACTAACCATGGCTAAATTAAATTAGGCTAAAATTAACCATTCCTAATTTTATTAGGCTAAATTAATTAGGTTAAACTAATTATGGTAAATTAATTATGACTAAATTAAGTTAGGCCAAAATAATTATAGTTAAATTAAGTTAGGTTAAATTATTTATGACGAAAATAAGTTAAAATATACTAATTATGGCTAAATTAAATTAACATGAAATAAATATGGCTAAACTAAATTATGTCAAACCAATTATGGCTAAATTAAGTTAGGTTAAACTATTTTGGCTAAATTAAATTAGGATAAAACTAAAAATGGTTAAATTAAGTTTAGCTAAAATAATTACGTTAAATTAAATTAAGTTAAACTAAACCATCGTTTAAATATATATTGCAAGTTTTTAAATTTTATTTGTCAAATATATTTAAATATTTGTTTTGGCAAGTAAAATTTTTTGATTTTATTTTATTTAGAATTTTTTCAGAAAATGTAAATTTGATAATAAAAAAATTATTCAGAATCAATTAATATGATAATATTAAAATTTATTATAAATGTTCATAATTATCAATTAAATGTCTATTATAATTATAATGATGATCAATTATATAAATAATCAATAGGTGTTATATATTTAAATTTTATAATTTATGTTAAAATATTAATGTAAATAGGCTACACGAATTAACCTACAAGTACATAAACATTTTAAACTAATTACTAGTTTAAGCTAGATAATAATGTTAAAATTGTATTTTCATTCAGTGATTATAATTATTAAAAATATCCTACAATCATCTTTGAAGTGCAAAAGACAAGGAGTAATGAAAAATTAACAAGAAGAAAAACATGAAAAATAAGAAAAATAAGTTTTTTTCCAAGTTACAAAACATGTTTTTTTTTCTTTCCTTTAGACTTTCAAACCTCAAAACTTTCTTATTCTTTATTCATTTTAAACGATTTAAAGTGCTACAGAAGCACCAACTAAAGTTCTACAAATGATATTAGTCCTTTAATATATAAAAAACCAACATAAAAGGAAATTTTTGCGTGTTTAAGAATCGGCCTTTGTAGTGTTCAATGGTCCTTTTTGAATTTCTGACCCCCTTTATTTTGGGGGACCATAACTTTCTCATTTTTAATCCATTTTGACGATTCTTATTGTGTTAGAAGCGCCAAGAGGAGGGCTTCAAGTTTTGTTTGGACACCAAAATCAACAGAACCCTCCCTTGGCTACTATATTCTAACACATTAGTTGCATTTAATGCGCAACTAAGTTGGTTCATGAGGTTTGCAATGGAATTTTTTTATCCCATATCCTTTGGTTTCTAATTCTATTTGGCTCAATATATAACTAGGAGCAATAACTTTGTAATAACGAAACACCAAATGCCATTGGGGATGAGTGAACTAAAAAAACTTAACCTTTATGAAATGGTTAATCTTTAAAATAAAATTGGATTATTCTAATCTTATTTATATAGCTTAAACTTAGTTATGTTCAATCTACTTACAAACCTAAGTAAGTTTATTTACCTGATACGGTTTAATAATAATTTACTTACCTAGAAAACACATGTCAACATCTTATTAGCCATAAATTGGACAATTTAGATTTTATTAATTAATATTTAAAAATAGGTGGGCCTTAATTTCCACGTGTCACCATATAATTAATGTTTTAAAATGGACACGTGTCAATTGTTCAAAAAATGTTCCATGGTGTGACATGTGTCATCATCTTAGTGGTATAAATTATAATGATTGAAATTAATCCAATGAAATTGTTTTTGAAAACAAAAAAAAATTAATTAGTCACATGTGTCCACAAGCTAGTTGTCCAATTTTAAAACATGTGTCATATTTTTATCAGTTGCATCGTAGTTGTAAGGAGAGTTGCACATAAGGTGCAACTACATTTAGATTAGTATGTATGGATGAGCATGTATATTGGCACCATATATACATGTTGCATACGTAGTGTCGCATGCAATTGAATGTCATGTGCAACTTGTCGTATGCAACTACATAAATTTGCAATTACATGTGTCACATGCAACTGAATTTTATTGCAAACAACAATTACAAAACCCAAAAAAATTTGTAGTGTTTTTTCCATCTTCATTTCATTTGTTTTTGTCATTATGTTTATTTTCAATTGTGTGATCTTTTGGTTTGTTGTAACATATCATTACAAATTTGTTGCAATGTTGTCATTTGCATTAATTTCATCATTTAAGCTCATCATCATCATTATGCTTTGTCATAATAATCTTACATTATGCTCAAATGCATGAAGCCACTAAAGATCACATTACTTGGGTGTTTGCAAATTAGAGTGTCCATTTTTGGACGTCACAATGTCATTTTTTTCTACCTTTATGGATTACAATGTGTCGTAGCCCTAGCTTGGGCTTGTAACCAAAGCAAGGACTTGCAAAGGCGCGGGCCAAGAATGAAGCCCAGGAGTCACATTTCATGTTCCTAGGTAGGAAAGTGTGAGGGAATGAACCTCCACACTCCCAAGTGAACTCCCACTTTGGGAGTTGGGAGTTTCAATGAATTCCCAAATTTTCAAAAAGAAATTTCATGGGTCAAAACCCATTGGATTGAAAAAGTTCTTTATATCATTCAAAAGTTATTGGAATTTAGATGCCTGAAATGGGCTTGCATGACCCAATTGAGTACCTAAAACATAAGTTATGGTGAAAAAAAGGGTCGGGAGTCAAATTGTCAACTGATTCTCGACCACTAAAAGTTGAAAAATGCCCTGATTTCCTTTCATGCAAGTGACGTGCCACGTACCGTTTGTTTCAGACTTCACCTCAATCAGAGGTTTGCACACAAAGTTATGGGTCCCCAAAGTCATAGGAGTCCTAATTTCGGGAATTTTGGGACTCCCACTTGGGAATCATGGGACAAAATGATAGTTGGGTGTTGACCTCGTGGCCAAACACAGAGAATACTATAAGGGGGAAGGTGATGGCTTCCCCAAGTCTACGTTGTGGTGAGTCTTGTGAATCTATGTTTGCACATGGTTCGTCTATGCACCAAAAGTGTTTTGATTGCGCATTAACCAATTTGTTGTTTGGTTTGTGCAAGTTTATGTGAAAATTTGAACCGCTTGTCACTTGTCCTAGTCCCATCCCGGAGCTCCGGCATCCTTCTACCCCCAAAGTGTTACGAACTATGGAACGTGCCCCAACTCCTTCTCCTTTTGTTGTTTTCACCTTTGGACTTGCAATTAAGTCCATCAAGGAGCTTGGGGGTGAACCACAATGTGTCATATGCTAATAAATAATTATTTTAATAAAAAAATATTTAGTCATATGATTATTATATAATTTATTGTGATATAAAAATGGAATAATTTGAAACCAAAACTTTTACATCAAATGGGGGACTTTTAATTGAAAACCAATTGCATTGTCATTGACCATATAAAAGTTGGAAATGGACCCACTATGATTAAGGTTTGTAATGAAATAAGTTAAATGGATTCTTCAAATTTTGAACCTTGGTTTGTAATTCAAAATGAGATCCTTTAACCATTTTAAGACCATATGAAAATTTGGTGGACTTTTCATGATAACAAAAATAAATGACAAAAACAATGTCTTTCATATCATGATTTTGTGGAATCAATAATTTATTTTTCACAAACATTGTAACTTAGTTTTAAATAAATAGTCACGTGTCATTATTTTTTGGAAAAGATGAATATTTTTTACAAAATCACAAGTTTAATTTTTTGCATGTAAGAAATACACTATGAATATTGCTTTTAGGGACTCCAAAATGTACACCAAATTGATCCACTCTAGCTTGCAAATACCCATTTCCACAATTTTTTGTAACCTTTAATCCAAGCATAAGATATGTTGGTCATTAGTTATTTCCATCCATGATCTTCATTCAATTATGGTGTTTATGTAAGTGAATTGCAAAAGAATTCCTTTTGTGAAGATGAAGATTATAATGTATGTTTGAAACAATGATAAATGCATTGATTTTCCATGGTTTCAAATTGTTTTCGATTTATAGTTTACTTTCAAGTCAAAAGTTAGGAGATTGGGTTGAGGCTAGATGAATAACATGACATTTTCAATTTTTCATGACTCAATATGATGGATTGAATTGTTTTTGGGTTAGTAGGTCTTTTGTGAGGAAGTTGACAAAATGATTTGAACATAAAATGCAGGAAATAAATACAAGGTATAGGTAAACAATGCCAATGGGCATTGGGGTAGCATTATCATTATACAAGTTGGCACATGCTTCTATATATTTGCAATGAAATGAACTTTTTGTTATAAGAAAATCCAATGTTCATTTAATTTTGTTTGAATTTGTACATATGATGAATCAATTTTCAAGAACCAAATTTGGTGGCCTTGAGGAGATAGTGTATCAAATGTGATGGAAGGATTCAAGGATGATCAAGTTTACTAGGAATCTAGGGGGCCATTGATGCATAATTCAAATCCATACCTAGAATCCAAAGGTATGGCTTTTGTTGTATAATATTGTTCCTTAAAATCCAAGAGTTATAGTATGCAACTAAAGGCCATTGTTCATCACAAGGTTTTTTTTTGTGTGGGGTAGCCAAGGTTTAACAATGATGCACAAGTCTTTTGGTTATTTTCAATTTATCAAAAGGCTACATGGGAGGACTTGTTTGGTGACCACAATTTTCATGAATGCATCAAACCATAAATAATCAAAGATAAAGGGTATCCATTACTACCATGGTTAATGGTGTTTCATAAGCAAACTAGAGTTTGACATTCCATTTTGGAAGCTTTGTACAATCAGCAATTTCATGACAAAGTCTTAGTTGAAAACAACTTTGACATATAAAAATAATTTTCGAAATTTAATGATCAAGTCCAACTTGGATGTGCAAGTTCATGATGTGGTTGTTTGATGTTGTATGTTGCACGATATGATTTTCAACGAGAATGCATTAACATCAATGAACTGGTGCAACAATTGGAGTTGAAGAATGTAAGAGAAGTTAAAGGTGGGGTGACATTGGCTAGACATGGTGATCATGATCAAGTAAATCAACTTGATACAAATTTTATCTTGCAAGGTGGGGTAATATTAGGGGTCAATCAACATATTGCAATACAACAATATTTAAGGAATCATAGACCTTAGTATTGTAGGCATTAAATAAACCAAGCCTTCATTTCTTTAAAGTTTTTTATCAATTGACATAGTGTTGAACTAAATTGCAAGTTAAAATCACACTTGAATTGCCAGCCAAAATCTAAAATGTAAATGGTTGAAATCTAAAATCTAAAAGTTAAAATGTGAATGTTTGAATTCTAAAAGTTGAAATTTGAAATTTGAATGTTTGTATGAATCAAAGTTTGAAAAGAAAACGTGTGAATTGAAATCAATTGTCTACAACAACATGTGTTCTAATTGTCAATATTGTAATATATTTCCAAGTTTTCATTTTGGAACATTATCCTTCATCATTAAGAATGCAAAAAATTTGAATTAACAAGTTGCTCTTTGATTCATCTAAAGAATTGGTTAAGTCAACTACTAAAGATACAAGAGCCTTAATCCTTGATGTATGCATGACACATAATAATACTTAGGTTTGAAACCATTATCACCATGCTCTTGTTCATTTTGTGCATTTTCTTATTTCTTGATTTGAGTTAGCAAAAATGTTCCTTGAAGGTGTAAT
Source organism: Sphagnum tenellum (assembly GCA_963921925.1). Lineage (NCBI taxonomy): Eukaryota > Viridiplantae > Streptophyta > Sphagnopsida > Sphagnales > Sphagnaceae > Sphagnum > Sphagnum tenellum. Next base: position 4,737,081 of record OY998160.1, on the reverse strand, counting down.
TGTAAGTGGTGTTGTTCAATTTCCAATTGAATAGTATCCATCTTTCCCGTTACTTCCACAAATACTTGGTCGTTTTTGTTTAAAATTTTGACGACATGAGAAAAAATGTTGTGCTTTTGATGACTCTAATGTTGCCTAATGCAAGTGTACATGTAACAATATCAAAGATATTGACAATAGGAGGGGGAAGACAGAACAATTCCATATCTCTTGATAAGTTCATGAACCCTACAACTTTACCTTGACTATCTACATTTGCATTTTGAGCTTTAGGCATCTCTTGTGATTGAATGACTTCATTCTCATCATGCATGTCTTGTGTTGGTGGTTTATAGGATCCATCTCCTTTAACATTCACAATATATGTGGAAGAATATGCACTACCTTCTTTCCTTGAAAGGACTTCATCAAGTCATAGTATTTTCTATTAATTCCTATAAATAAGTATGATTACCAATCCTTTTGTGATATTCTACAAGTTTTTTTGTAGTTGACCTATCAAAAATTCCATTTAGTTTTGCACATGATGTCATTTCATGGAATTGGTTTTGCATTTTTTTTTGTGGTTCTTTTAAATTTTATCCCAACATTGCACATCAAGGACCATTCATGGTTTTGAATCAATGAACACTAATAGGATTATTTTTTAAAACGAATATGTTTACATCTAAAATTATAGTCGTATTAAATCACATAACTATGATCACTAGAGTCATGTCGAATGGCTTGCTTGAACAATTCAACATGATGTGGTGTCATATCATGTCCAAAACAACTATGTGTGATGTCCATGTGGATTTACATTTTAAATAGAAAAAAAATAAGTCATTTATTTATTTAAAATGCTATATATTCATTTGAAATTAAAAAACTAATCACATCATTGACCATGTCACTAGCCACATCATTAAAATATGTAGTCATGTTATAGTCATTTAGGATATTAGTTTGAAATGTCATAAAAAGGAACTGAATCCTCATCTTCACAACCACAAAGCAATTCCTTCACCATCCAACCAATATTTCAAACTATGATATAATATGTCATCACATAAATATAAACATGTATATTTCAAATTTTACTCATTATCATATCCTATATTATTTAATTATATAAGTTCACAATTTTAATTTCACATTTTAATTAAATATTTACAATTTCTTTAAATAAATGTTTCAAAATTGATATTCAAATTGAATGTTCTAAAAATATGATTTTGGTTATAAATTCAATCTGATTTTTTATTTTATAATTCATAATTTTGAATAAAACTCATATACTTGTTTCAAAAAATCAAGTTTAATATTCTAAATTGTTGTTTATTTCATATAGTCAAATTATTTTTTATAATTCAATTATTTTAATCTTAAAAAATGGGCCTTAAATTAATTTTTAATTAAAATTAAGACTTGTTTATTAAATTCAATCCATATTCTAATTCCATAATTCTATGAAAATACATAATTTTCAAATCTTCAAATGTGGAACTACATCAATTTAAAATATTTATTTCAAAATTTTAATTATGAAATGTTTTACCTATAAACATACACATAAATATCACATGATTTAATTTTTAAAATAAATTTAACTATTGTTGATTAGACCCTCATACATGTATGCATGCCATTAATAAAAAGAATGAATTAGAATATAACACTTTTTTAAATCCCTCAATTTTCATGTAATGCATATGTGACTATTGCCATTACATAATGACCTATGAATAAATATATGAATGTATGTTATTAAATTTTATGATGTACGATGCCAATTATTTTTTGCATTTTCAATATAACTCACAATGTATAATTATGTAATGCATACAATTATGTTAATTTATTATATATTTACATCATGTGGAAAAACTACACATATTAAACATAAAGTGATGGACATTACTTTTCCACATCATATCTTAGGCGATCTTACAAGTTGTTTAGTATGTGGTTGCATAAGACACGAATCAATATATATTATATGTCATACTATAATGTCATACGTTACATCATGTCTTAGCTTGAGTGTATATACAATTGGATACATGTTCACATTATGCCAAATATCCATTCCATTCATCCATTAGTTGTTTAAAAAACGATAACATAAAATACAAATTTTTCTAACAAAGCTCTTTTTAAGCGATGTGTTTTTCATGCTTACAATGGATGAATGTTAACACTTCGTTATGCTTTCAATTGTTATGTCTTTGTCATAGAAATGTTGGTTCTTTTCCCTTGCTTCTTATTTTCTCACCACTACAATGCCTTTTACATGCACTTGCTAACTCTTTTATTAACGAACTTATGTTTAATTACAAGCTTGTTGTTAAATTTGCAATTGCAAGGGAACTTGTGTGTATTTACAAATTCATGCCTACATGTGAACTTACTCTTGTACGCAAATTAGGGCCTACACATGAACTTGTGCAAAAATTTGATGCCATCGTCGATTTGCAACTTCTTGAAATGCAATTTACTAACACATTTTTAACACTAGAACCTTTTTGTGATGAATAATTGGACATAATCTTCTATACTCAAGTTGTTTGCAATATAGATTTGTAAACATCATTTGCAACAACATTTCTTCGCGATGGACATCTAGACGTGCCTCTTTACAAAAGAAAATTCTTCTCTACAACAACACTTTGTCATGATATTTGCAATAGCATTTCTACATGATGGCAATGGAGGCATCATTGCACCAATACACAAATCATTAGTTTGTTTACCAATGTGATACACGCTTGTGTTAATGATAATCTATGATTTGAAATAAATTTTACCATTGACATTTTACCATACCATTATGCTATCAATTCTTTTATATACATTGTGTTAACTTGCCGCATAGGCATTACATGCCAAATATTTACTGATTCATGTGAACATATGTGAATGAAGTCACCAAACCAATGATTCAACAATCTCGATATCCTTAAGTGTGAACCTGGAAAATGTTACATTTAGGCTCAAACAACTTGATTTAGTTTTAGAATAGGATACTATTATTTCTAGGAGCAACTAGAATTTTTTTCAAGACCTCACCATGGTACCTGTGTAGGTGCCAATACCTACACCCAAGGCAAGGGGAAGGTCGAGTTAGTCTATGTTTTTTTCCAATACCCTTTGGTTTCCCATAATATTTGTTCCTTAGGTAACGGTATAGCATTACCCAAAAAACTTCCCATCTAGGCAGTCCCAAGTATGTACATAGAAAACAAATCATGTTGAGCTCCTTCACAAACCATATTCCTTCTTGTGCAAGTAGAATTACTGGTGTAAGTCATCAGAGTTTTTTTGGGGGGCAAAAACTTTGCCAACTGATAAAAAAGATTCTTCAAAGTGGAAAAAAATTAGTGTTTTATGAGGTTTTTTGGCCAATTTTATTTAAAAGTATAGATTTTAAAAAAATCTCCAAATTCTATCCAAAGTTCCACCAGGTAGCAAAAAATATAGAAGGATGCTATAGTTTTTTTTAATTTCAAATTTTCTTATTGCCCAATCTGGCTAAATCATCTTATGGATGATCACCATTTTGGCTACATCACAAAATCGAACTAAATTTTTATTTTAAAAAAAACTGCGAATCACAATTATTTACCTAATTATTAAATCAAGCTTGCAAACACCACAAAACTTAACTACCACTTGTGCTACAAATCCAATGCATGTAGGACTGTCGATGTTGTACTTACTAGGTATATCTTCCCGCAAGTCTAGGATGATCCTTTCACAAGCTTGTCCCTGCACAATGTCATGCAAATTCACACAACTTTGCTTGGATGGTCTGGCAAATCATATGATGATGATAATTAGGAACAACAACATCTTGATTATTGGAATGCAATTTAGGTGTTTCATGTTTACTTGGTTGAATTCTGAATTTTCTTTAACCTACTCTGATCTCAAGAGCCACCCCTCTCCTTTTGGGGCCAAGTAATGAGTGGGTTCAACAACAAATGTTACCCACCAAGTGATGTAGTGAGTGGGTTAAATTTTAAAGTCCCTAGGGGTATCCGAAATCATCGGTCACCGTACATGTAGATTTTATATGACCCATTATCTAGACAGTCTTCATTATAGCTTGACAGGGGCAAAATTTCGCCAAAAGGAAAATAAATAAATTTAGAAAATTTGAAAATGGAGTGATTTTGGAGGTTTTAATAGCCAGAAACGAGTGAAAAGAGAAAAAATAATTCAGATCTCTGTTTTTTTTTTCAGTGTGTAGCCAAAAATATACAAGGATGCTGAAAGACTTGTATACTTCATGACTGGTTTATAGCCATATTTAGCTAAATCTTCCTCATGATGATTCACCACTTTTTCTACATCTTTGTAGGGATGATTGCCATTTTGGCTACAAAACAAATTCCATTAAAAAAAACACAGCCATGCATGGAGAGTGGAGAGCCAGGTGCACAAAAGCCCAGGTATTGATTGTCTATGAAATTCACTTTTAAGAATATGGGAAAAATTGGCATAGGGGATTAGGGTAATCCCTCTCCTTTGAAAGTGGGACGACTCTTTGCAACAAGAATGTGTTTCAAATAATATGTTTACAGTGCAATCCGCTGTGCGTATATATATATTCACTGGATAATGGTAGTACCTTTACCATTTGAGCAATAATTAAATTGTTTTCAGTAAATGGTATTATTTTTCCAAATTAACTGTCCACAGTGCCAGAAGTTGTAGAAAATTGTATTGTAATCTGTCGTCTATATAGTAAGTAGTGCATGGTTATTTGATTTACTACAAGTGTATATGGCCAGGTCTTTGAAAGTGCAAAAAATTTGGCAAATTCTTATTGTAACTGGTTAGAGTGAAAAACTGAAAAATAAATAAATAAATAAATAAATATTCAGCAAGAAGATGAAGGGATGGTTCAGGTACTACAGTACACAGCAATAATATGCAAAACCTAAACAGGCCTTTTTGGCAACTTAGTTTTGCAGCGTCTGCAAGCAGCTTCCTTGGCCTTCTCATGCCAAAGTGTTTACGTGTAGGGTAAGGAGTGTAAGGACACAAAAGAAGCCCAGCACCAAGTGGGTGGCAAGTGTGGGACCCAAATTCCAAGGATATCACCATTTGAGGTCCTTACCAGAGGCACCACATAAAGTTTCTCTTTTTGTAGAACCTTACATGTAAAGTGCCATCCCCAATTGAGGCAGAAAATTTATTCTGTTAAGGCATCCTCCACAGACACTTGAAAAAAATCTACCAATTCTTTATATCCTTGAGAAGGCCTTCTACCCGGGACCTCCCTAATTTGAGGGTTGTAGCTCTGAGGCTGGTAACCTCAAGGCATAGGCCCAAAGATTAAGGGAGTTGCTTTTAAATTTCAAAGAAGAAAAGCCTTGGAGTGCTTTACATGTTCAAGAAAGTAGGAAATAAAATATCAATATTCTTCACAAAAAAGTTTCCTTTTTGGATAAAGAAATTTGATTTTTTTATTGAAAAAAATTTAGAACGCAACAACAGACTTAACTAACAAGCTATTAGCAATACTTTTTAAGTGAGACTGAGTGGCTGAGGAGATGACAAGGCTTTCCCTTGCTCACCAGTGAGTTTCGAGTTTAGACTCAAGTCAAGACCTTTGTTGTACCAAACAATGGTCATACCACTAAGCCTTCACCTTTTTGTGGTGGAAAGAATCTGGTTTGGTTGGTTGGACTGACAAAGAACCACTCGAGCAACTTGCTTACTTATTTTTACAAGTGAACACTCTAAACCATTAGAGCACTTTTGCTGCTGAAGAAAATGACATCCTTCCTGCCTACAAGTTGGAACAAATTATGGGATGACTAACTCGCTGCATGGATTTCACAACAACACAAATAATCAATTTCTTCGCCCTCTCTTTCAGGAAAAAGACAAAAGTGATAACCAAAAACTGACACACTCCTGGGTCTTCTCTGAAACATGGGATTCTCAAATTACCTTACCAAGTGTTTAACCACAATAGCTTGAAGCCAATAGGGTAACTCAATTGGTTAGGACTCATGGATCATAGTTGTCTTGCAAGTCGGTTGTATTCAATTCACACCTAAATCATGCTAGACATGTTAGATTCTAAGCTACTATTTACGTACATAATAGGGGTGAAGCATGGACTGAAGAGTCCTGGATAAAAACCCCAAAGGAAGGGATGGTTGGAACTTGGACAACCACATTGTTCTTGTTACGACAATCAGCCATGTTTTGGATGAGTGATGTATGCCTTTCTTGTGACAGGAATATATATACATATCTTGTGCAAAAAATTATTATTAGTGTGACACACGATGGGGTTGACAAGTTTCTGATCTGCCACAAGAAATCAAAGGATATAATATAGATTCGGACATAGGAATAAAAAAATCTTTGAACTTGTAAAGGACTGGTAGAAATTTAATTTTTCTGAGTATCTGGAGGGCATGTTATCAGTGGAATCTGCTGTCCCCCAATGGTGGGGTTAGTGTTTGTCTTGGGGCGGGGGGGAAGGAGTGTTGGAACGACTTGGAGATTCATCTAGCTAAGAAAATTTTTTATGCGTAAGCTTTTGGTGAGTTTTTAAGGAGAAATTATGTTCAATTAGGTGTTTTTTTTCCCTCAAGGTGGCTCATTATAAATACCAAGGTTTTGGCTATTGTGAAGGCTTAATAGGAGAAACTTTGACTATCTACCTTTGAAGAATAGAGACTCCAATGTTAGAGGAGCATTTAGAAATGAGTATATATCTCAAGATTCAAACCTCAACTAGGATCATGCATAATGCAACCTCAAAAACACACAATTGCATAATGTTCATAACCCTAAAACCACAAACACACAAGAACAATCACATGTGAAGGGATTAAACCCTTCAAACCACCAATTGTAACACAAGTGTCTTGCAAGGCAAAAGTTAAGCAAAACAACATGTACATGCCAAATTACAATTGTGAATGCCATTTCACAAAAGACATTTGAACTTGCAAATTGTTAAAAGTGAAATCATAAGTTAAAAGTGGTATCCATTAGGATCCCATTACAAAAAAGCTAGCAAGCACTTGTTACACCAAAACATAATGAAAAAATAGTTTAACTTTTTGCATCAAAAATTTGCATAGCTAAAAGCCTTAGACAAATCAAGCTCTCACTGAATATCAAAGATGTTTGCCACACCATTATTCATAAATAAGGAAAATTGTCAAGGGTGAAAAAAATTGGTAGAATATTCCAACCACTGTACACAAGTTGTCAATGAGTTGATTGCATCACTTGGATTTTTTGAATGCCAAAAAATTAAAACAATGCACGTCTTCCATACTCCCAAGGACTTGTACCATGGCAATCTTTAACAATTTGAAGTATGCCAAAAAGAAATAAGAAAGTGCTTTGATAATTAAAGGAATGTGCCAAAGTTGTGTGAAAATATTCGAATTTGTAGGTTTAACAATGGCATCCAAAACATTGGATTTGATGGCTAGTTTGAACATGGATTGTTGAATGCCCACAAAAGTTATTGAAAGCACATCATGCACCCAAACATCAATGCCCACCTTCTTGGGTTAGCAATAACGTGATTTTATCACCTCCAAGTGTTAATTGGAACATTCTTCTGCATATGGATGGAGTCGTTATTATGGGTAAAATGCATCCAAACTATCCATAATCCCATGAATGAATAACCTACCTTGTAGTTTTGCAACAAGGCATTCAATGGCCCCTACCAAAGTTCAAACACAAACACCCACCCCCAAGAACAAAAAAATATCACACAACCATAATGCACATAAACAAGAAATGCAAGCAAGGGTTAAGGTTTATAAAATACTTGCACAATTTGCCTCCACAAGTGCAATGGCACAACATACACCTTTTGCATCATAAATAATATTATGTTAATATACAAATTTATGTGTGTTGCCCATATGTGTTGTCAATTCACATCCAATTATGTCAAATGTTTAATGCAAATGTTCAAATTTGTCACCTGATGCATGATAATCAATGTTTAGCATCCAATATGGATTTATAACCTTCAAAATCATCAAATTTGAACCTTTTGTTCATGTATAAAACATAGATCTTGCCTTGGCAAACTTTGGTTACTTTCACAAAATCATAGATGAACGCATTTGTCAACTAGTTGAACTTAATCAAATTGTGAACCTATTGTTGCAAAGGGGTATGGCAATACACCCCAAAATAATTTTGATATCATGGGGGAGATCAAATTTTGCATTTGCCATGTCATTGTTGGTTTGATTAATGGTCATCTTCATCATCAATGTCTTTTATTTAGACACAACACTTATCAATGAGAATTAGGGACAACATAGAAATCCAACCCAAGAAGTCACATTCTTTAAGATCTTAGCACCTTTTGTTTCCATTATCTTAACAAGCTTGAAATAATCCTAATGTCGTTTAAACCTCATAAAAATATATATATATAATGCTATGAATATACCTTTGATTATACTCTCCATTGATTGCAACTATGATAATGTTTAGACCACAATATTGGTTCGGTGATCCATACCATGAACTTCCATGGAGTGGGGGGGTAGTCCGTTGGAGGGTTGCCCTTTAGAAAGTTGTTTTATAACCCTAACATGATAATCCAAAATCCCCATCTACACCAAATGTCATCAACTTCTTACCAATTAACTTTTTGTATGAACCACCTTTGTTCATCAAGGCTTGCATAAACAAATGGGTCAAGTTGTTAGCACCTAATCTAGCCATCACAAAAGAAAAGAAAATTGGTATGTGCAACCAACTTTGCATCACATAAGCATGAACACGTATGTAAAGGGCCAAGGATTGAAAATAATTTATACAAGCTCACTAACTAATGGCATGTCTTAAGTATTCACTTCTTGTGTCTAAGCTTCAACAATTCCAAGATGTACATGTAGCAACACCAAATTGCTCTTTAATTTGGAAGTTTCCATTCAAAGCCCATTTCACATGCAACAATGTCATTGCATGTTCATAGTACATATTCAATATTCATTATTCATAGAATTAAATGTTTGAATGTATAGACTTAATGTGCATTGCTCATAGATTACACACAATACACATACACATTTCATATGGGGTTTAGGCTTCAATGGTTTCCTCTTGCAAGCAGGATAATGAATGGAAAAAAGAACCTTAAGTGTGTTGCATTGCGTTAGTGAATGGCTTAAATTGAAAGATACAAAGTGGAAAATTTTATGGGCATAAAGGGAGAAGATGGTGACATGGTCAGCTATGAAGGCAATATCTAGTGAAACAACATAACATAATCACTATGAAGGTGACATAGTACAACATGAAGTACCAATGCCAATGATGGCATCCATTGCCATGATAAGCTTTAAGCAAATATTTCCCACCCCCCTTTAATGCCAAGCTTACAAGTGGTTGACCAAAAGCATTTAAAGAAATTTGACAAATTTTCAACCCCCATAAAAAACCACACTAGTTGGGGCATTTCAAAAACAAAATGCTCCCACAACCTTTTTCATTTTTTCCAATGATACCACATTCATTAAGTATCACAAAAAAAATGCCAAAAATTTATGTAGGGAGGGGTAATGCCTTGCTCTTTGAACACTACCATACACTTTTCAAGCAAAGTAAAGAAAAAATTCTTTAGATTATTATGTTGTGACACACATCGAACACTACCTTCTAATCCTTTAAAAAAAAACTCTATCCATAGTCTTTGTACTCACATGAAAACAATGAGCAATTATCCAATTTCAAACAAGATCATATGTGAAATTTCATAACATATTGTTCCCAAGATCACTTTCATATATTTTTTTAATCCTTAATTATTTGATTTTGCAAAATTGTTCTTTGTGTTCTAAAAAAATTTCTATTAATAGTGTTTTTGAAAAAGATTGGGTGTAGAAAAACAAAAAAAATCTACCCAAAAGAAGATATTATTGTCAATTCATCACACATAAACATATAAAATATTGGAAAACATCATGTAAGTTAATAAACATGTATGATGGGAACCTTGCCTTTTACAAAGGTCCCTAGGTCAATCAATGTTACAAAAAAACATCTTTGCATTAGTTTTTTTTCATTTTTTTTTGCATGGATAAGGCACTTTGTTCATTTCTTTGTTGATAGAAAGTTAAATTACGTGTCAATAACCCTCCAATGAAATTTGATAAGAAAAATGTGCTTACCATGAAATTATGTCACTTGGTTAAATAATTAAAAAACCAAGTGATTAATGTAATGGTTAATCTAGGATAGCCTAGTGTTTACCAATAAATATAATGAAGTTGCCAAACCAAAAAGATTATATTCTTGTCTTAAGTAGAATCCACATAGTTAAATTGTTGTGTCAAAATTTTGATAATTTGAAAATGAGGTTTTAAAACCCCATTTTTCAAAAAAAATATGCTTAAAAAAATATTGCCAATGATTAGTTGTAGGTATGATATAATATATTATGTGATGTGAAAGTATTGTAAGGTTTTTCTTATGTGTTTTCCATTGTTGGTTTCAATGCAAGGATTATTGTTGTTTGCATAAGATCATGAGATTTTCATTTGTGATTTAGTCTTTGTTATGTTATTTGTGAAACAAACTTTGTATGATGTAATAGAACACTAAAAAGAGCATATTTACATGTGTGCATTCTTTTTTCCCCTTGATCTTATTGACCACATCAACAATATTTTATGCATATTTTAGTGGATGCAACCAATAGATCTTATATCAAATGTGTTACATTGTGAATGTAAATTATACATGTTGCATAACCCCAATCCAATTGATTCTGGCTAGAGGGAATGCTTGTGTTGAAGTTATAAAATTTGTGAAACTACATAAGTAGGTGTGCCAAAAACCAACTATGTGCTAGAAGCCAACTAGTAGGGCAATGAATTTCGACATAGTCTATTACTAGAATTGGCATTTATGTATAACTAACGGGGATGATGTTGGTTATTGGTTCATAATAAATGGATAAATGGATAAATGGAGTGAGCAACTAGTTCTTAAATGAATATTTTTGTACCAAAATTATAGATAAGAGTTGTGGGGACTTATTTTTTATAAATATTAATTTTGGTAAACATACACCTGACAAATTTTAAATCATTAACCACTTTTAATGGATCAAAAGTATATCATATCATAATTAAATGCAATGGAAGTGTGAAATAAACTTTTAGGGAGTTGTTGGTATTAGGTTGTGAAGCTATTGATTATAAGTTTTACATTAAGGTGATTAAGTCAAATAAGGGTTGAATAAAAGAATTTAAATTTATGATATTGGGGTATTTAAATCCTTTGAAAACAAGTAATTTAACAAATAAAAATAAAAATAATTAGTTTCATTCATGTGACATTGAGTGTTGAAGTTATAATTAACAAATAATGATAATACATAATATTTTTTGATGGACATTTCAATATAATTTAAGCATCATTACATTGGGATTTGAAAAAGGAGTTCATAATGACTAGTTCATAATGTTGGAATTTTTTATCCCAAATGAATATGTTATAGTGATATTACCCTCTTGAGTCAATTACATATAAAATTCATAACTAATTACTAGTTTATCAAATTTCAAGTTTAAAATAACTAATAGACAAAAGTACAAGATATCTATATATAAAAAATTCATAAGTTTATTTAAACTTGTTTTCAAAAAAATTGAATTGATTCTTATAAAAGTGAGAAGTGGCACATTTGTTTTAGGTTTAATTGTTGTATGTTTGATAACTAAAATATACAACTTTTGTTTTACCCGAGATGACACACCCTTAGGTTTGTCAAATGGTATTGAGAGTAAATGATTTTGTTGATTTATAGTTTTGTAATGGATTACATACTAATTGGGGTGTGTTCCTTAACTCCAAACAAAGAAGAAGGCTTGAAAGTTTAAAGGTGGCACTAGGACTAGCTCATAGTTGAACCCATGGTGTTGTCAAACTAATAGAAAAAGGAAATTTGTGTAGTTTATAATCAAAATGGTGCACAAACAAGCCATGGATGTCATAAAGTTATCGTGACCCACATAAATGAGGATGTGGATTCACACACACGCCCATAAGTGTTGGAATATGCAAAGGAGGTGAATTCTAAAAATTCCCAAGTGGGAATCATTGGGAAATGGAATCCCAATAACAACTTCTTAAATTTGTCATTTGTCTAAACCTCAAAACCTTTCCAATGGTATAGTGAAGACCTAATTTGGACCAAGCTTAGTACACACATTTTTCCCTTAAAGATTCAAAACTCTCACATGACCATGGCCAATGTTACATGATAGGAAAGAAAGTGGTGCCTCCTTTGAAAGGTTTGGGTTGTATGACTCCAATGAGTTTAGGTTGTTCGTGATTAGATTTGAATGTCACATAACTCCAATTTGTGTTAACCAATTAATTTTTTTAGTTTGTGCAAGTTCTAAATTGTCCATCAGCTCACACTAACACCTTCATTTTAAGCTTGTTTTGGGACCTCCTTCACACCCATCAAACCCCAAGTGCGTGGAGCTAGGGAGTGCATCTTAATTCATCTTTCTTTTGATTACTATATTCATAAACTTAAATGATTTTGTGGGCACGCCACATGGTACCAAAGCTTGAAGGAAAATCGTTAATTCTGAGAGAGCTTACATTAATATAATGACCAAAAAGAACAAATGAAATTACATGGACAAAGTGAGGTACAATTGACATTACGGGGGGAAAACCTCATGTTAATGTTAATCAAAAGATCCAAATTAATACATTCAAAAGGTATACGATGATTGATAGGACCAACTAAAATCCTTTAAACCCAAACAATGTGATGTCAATGAAGAGGGGACCAAGTTAATACATTTCATTATTGAACAACTAATCCTTTTGATGTGGGTTAGTGAAAATGTTCAAAGGAGGAAACTCATTTGAATAAGTATGGCCTTTAAACTTGCTAGACTTGGGAATTTCATGATCACAAGGTTATGCACATTTAGTTTTTCAAAATGGAGGATTACATCCACATGATGAAAGTCAATCGAGACATTCTAGTGGAGTGAGCTTAGACCTACTGTCAAAGTTATGTGCAAACTTGGTGGAAGTAAATGCAATGTGAATTAGGACATATGCATGTGTATCATTGGGAAAAATTTAAGGCATGAGTTAGGGAATAACTCATTCCCAAGAAATGTGATCCATATACAACACAATGCAAGGTTTGGGAGCTTGTAATGCATGTTTCTAATGATTTAATTGTTTACACACTAGTACAAAAGTGGGGTGCAATCCACTAACCTAAATCACTAGGGGGCTTTCAAAGTGAAATAGGTTCACCTCACCTTAATCATTTCAACTTGCCTAATGTGACTATAGGGTCACTATGTAATTATCATATTTCATTATTAGTTAGTTTAATACAATATTAATTGAAATGATTCATTACAATAAATAGGTTTTTTTAAGATGTTGTTTTTTAAAATATCTTAAGTTATTTAGGCTATTGTATTTAATGTTATTTTTTACTAATTTATGTTATTTTAAGTTATTCCACCTTATGCTATTTTGGGTTATTTTATTTTAAGTTTTTTTTGGTTATTTTTATTTGTGATGGATGCATAGGAATGATTCCCTACATTAACATTTGGTTTTATGGGACCTTGGCCTTTGATAAAGGGGTGGTTTGGAGATTACATGCCATGAGGGTGGTCTTTTTCATTTGTGATGTGTGTGTGTTAACAATGATAGTTGTAGACATTGACATGATAGTGCATGATAGCAATAAGGTGTGTTACATTGGTTAGTTAATTAAGTCGTCATTAGTTTATTATTAAGATAAGTTACCCTAAATAATATGGTTTGATTTCTTGATTAGTAGGGAACCACTTAAGACATCATGTCAAACACAATGTTATTACACATATCAACCAAAAAAAATTAGATTATGGATCAACTATCAAGATATTACCAAAATGAAGTATTAGATCATTTAATTATTACATACCAATGGTTAATGGTAAATGATAAATGATAACTTGTATCATTACATGTCATAAACTGATAGTTAGAACATAGTCACCATACAATTTTGATTTTATGCCCCAAAGTTCAACATGAATTTTAAAAAGTTGTAAAAAAAAATGCTAAATTTCTTGGAGGGGCAATTTGTTAAACATGAGGTCTTATGAACTTATTGGACAAAAAAACCTCACACTCGTTCATGACCAAAACAATTATTAAGCAAATGGAGCTCCCTTTGAAGGAGCTTGAATCATTCATTGAGGTGCATCTTGCATATGGCATATTGCATTCAACTTCAAAGCAAATTGGGAAAATGCTTATCCAATTATAGGTGAACTTCATAATGCCCAAGTTAGAGGGGATGCATGGTAAACACCAGGGCACTTTATGGGACACACAAGACATGGGTCTTATGAGTTTTTCATGATTTCCCTTTTGGGCTCTCTAATCAATGTGATTACCATATTTTGCATTTTCATGAATCATTTTGTCAAGATTAACTAATTTGTGGTTATTTACATACACAACATTCTGACCTATTGTAATCTATTGAAGGAACACATGGAAAACCTCAAAGAAGGTGTTACAAAAATTAAGCGAACATGATTGTACATTAAGTTTGAGAAGTGTGAATTTGGGGTGCCTAAGGTACATGATTAGACAAGAGGGATTTCAAATTGATGACTAGAAGGTGAAGCAATTTTGGATTGGAACCCCCAAAGTCTATGTTGGCACTATGATCATTCCTTGGATGAGCTTCATACTATCACAAGTTCATAATTGATTTTCTAAAATTGGCCATTCCTTTAACAAACCTTTTCTGGAGATGCATTCCAATTGTTGAAGGAAAGATTGGTGACAACACCAAAATTCATGAGGTGATGATGCCCTAGAAATGATGATGATGATGATGATGATGGTGACAATATTCACAAACTATTATAGTTTTACCATTGATTTTAAATGATTTACTCATTGGTAGAGAACCCCCTATTTTGCAACTACGTTCTTAACCACATCTTGACTATAAAACGTACTTGAAAGCAACAAAAATAGTTGCAAAGTATTTTTTGTAATTGAAAAATGTTTTTTTCAATTGCAAACCAAAAAAATTAACAAGTACAAATCAACAATGACATTCAAGTTGAAAGAGTTGGCCACATGTCAATAGTCATTATTAACCAATTTAGTTGCAAACTATTTACCAACCTAATCATGAAATGTTGTCACCTTCTTTTGATTAATGGATGAAGTTCATCCATTGATTATGTATGACATTAGCAAAATATTTAATTGCAATTTTGACTACATTTCAAGTATGTCAATTGAATGTTTAACCAATGATATAGTGACCCACGACACACCCAAAACATTCCACCATTGATTAGCCATAATAAAAATTAAGTTGAAAGGTAAATTGTGTTGCAACTATGATGGTCAATGCATTTGGCCAATGGTGGGATGAAACGTGGTGATTTCACAATGGCAAAATGTGATTTTTATGACTAGGTAGTTTTGTAATTAATGTCCAAACATAGTCATATAATCATATGTGGCCTTTAGTTGCTACCATATTAATAACTATGGTCAAAATAATGACTACATGAATATGCATATGACTATAATTAGGACTAAAAGTAATCTTGATTAAGAATATGACTACACAACTAGTGTATTCATATTGAAACAATATTTGAATTTGAAATGGACAAATAAATGATTACGTAGTCTAGTTTAATTTACCATAATCTAAATTGACCTACTTTAACAAATCTAATTTATTTGAGCTTAATTTTGATAAAATGAAATAATTTAGTATAATCTAGCTTAATTTAATTTAATTTAATTTAAATTTAACTAATTTATCCTAATTTTAATCTAATAAAATATATGTAACTTAGTTTAGCTTGGTTTAACAAATTTTAAATGGTTTTAAAGAAAAACCAAACTAACCAAATTGAAGCAAAATTAATCCAAGTTTAACATAAGTGGTTTAATTTAGCCATGTTTTGCCAAGTCTATTCAAGTTAACCTAAGTAGCCATGTTTAGCCAAGTTTAACATCAATACATTATTTTAACTTAAATTATCCAGGTTTTGTCAAGTTTAGCAAAATTTAATTAAAAAATCATTTATGTTAATTTAGAGTAAGTAGGTTAGGTCAAATAGTCTAATGTTAATTTAGATTATTTTCAATATCCTAGTTTAACCAAATTTATCTAAGTTTTGTCAAGTGTAATTAGGTTTAACTTAAGTAGCCAATTTTTGTCTAATTTCGTTTAAGTGTTTTAGTTTAACCTAACTTTGCCAATTCTAGTTAAATTTATTTAAATTGATTTAGTTTAGCCTTATTAACATTAATTTTGTCAAGTTTTACCAAGTTGAGCCAAATTTAGTTTAAACAAATATGCTAGTTTAATTAAGTTTAACTTATTTTAGCCTAGTTTAATTCTCTGTTAATTTATGGTAAGTAGGCCTACATTTAGGTTAAGAATGCTTAAGTTAATTAAAATTATACCATGTTAACCAAGGCTAAGCTACTACGTAGCTTAAATTAATCTAAGTCAACCTAGGTTAACCTAGGGTGAGTTAGGTTAATTTGAACTAAAAATATTATTGTTTATAAATTAGTGGTAAGTAAAAATCATCATAAATAAATAGTGTGGTACAATGGATAAGAATTTGTTCCCCAAAGTGGAGTTGGGGAGTTCAAATCTTCCCACTTATAAACCTAAACACCTAAAAACATAAACATTTCAATGTCAAGATACCTTGGTGATTTACCTAGCCTATGAAGTTTTTTTAACACCTAGGTTAGGTTGTTTAGGGTAGGTCCCCTAGGTTAAAAGGCTAGCACATGATAATATTTGATCTTAAAAAAAATAAATTGTTTGGTTTTAAAGAAAATTATGACACATATCACTTTGTGAGGTTGCCATGTGTTTCACTGGATCTAGAAATATGTCCTTTGTGACTATAGTCATGGCAAACAATAGTCGTTAATGTGGTTGCAACTAATGCAACTAGTGGTATTTATGACATGGTCTTGTGGAGTAGAAGTCATGTAGTCATTTCTAATCATAGAGAGCACATACGACTACATTTTTGTAGTCGTAAATGCCACGTTTTGGTGTTGTGTTTAATATGGTTTGGGTGAATTGATAGTTAAATGACATGTGGCATAACAATGGTCCTATCTATGTACATGGTGCTTAATCACATGCAACCATTTAATTACCTAGGCATGGGCTAGGCTTTGAATTTAATCCTCATAATTTAAAGGCTTCGGTTAAAGTTAGACCTAGGCACCGAAGTTAGGCCTAAACATAAGCAACCACATAATTTAAGCTAGGGTTGGACCTAGGCATTGGTTAGGCCTACACCTAAATCACAAATAAACTTGTTCTATTTAATTTAACTTAGCCTTTAAGGTTGAGACTTTCTTATTGGCTCATCCCAAATGGCGATTACATTTTCATGTTTATTTTGATTTTCCATCATCCTAAAGAATTTTTTTGATATATAATTTGGATTATGTAAATGGAAGCCAAACAATGTGGGACAAACATTTTAATTGCCACCTTTGGAAAGATAAGCCTAACAACACATAAGTCCAGAACTACACATTTTTAGATCTTTCTCATTTTTTGTTTAAATTTGAGTGATATAAAAAGTTATGGGAATGCCAATGTAAGCTCTATATTGTATTTTAAAGCTTTAACACTAAAAGAGCAACACAAAAGAAGCATAAACATGTCAAAATTAGATAATGTGTTTTTTCAGAAAATGACCCATTATTTTAAAATGTCATATCTTCTTCATTTCTTAATCATTTGGTGTTATCTAAAGAGCTCTGGGTGCACCCATCTAAGCTTTACATTGCTTCTTTAAGCTTCAAAAGCAAAGGACGAACAAAAAAGAACCACAAAGAGCATGAATGTACTAAATTTTAATGTGTGAATTAGGCTTATGACCAAGCACTTACCCCACCTACTTTCAATGCATGTATCTTCTTCATTTTTTATTTCTTTTGAATGATCTAGGTGGCCATGGGTGTGCCAAGTCAAGGTCTAAAACATCATTTTGAAGTTGAAAAACAACAGAACGATGTATTAGGATTAAATTTTTTCTAATAGTTTAAACGTATGGTGGTCAACTAATTTACTGATTTACTTTAATTGTAACCTTGTGATATTGTAACTACAATTTAATTAGTTGCTATGTAGTTGCAATTGAATTAGAACCTAGTTTTAATTTAGTAAAACCTAAACCTAAATTAATAGTTTACCTAACATAAGCACATAGTTAATTATGTTAATTACATGTAGTAACTATTCAACAATAATTTTTTATTCCATATTTTATAATTAATCAAAATTATTAGAATAAAATATTAATAAAATATTATTTATTAAATATTTATTAAATATAATAAAATCATGTATTAGTTAAAATATTTCAATATATAAATTTAATAATAATAATAATAAACTATATAATTATAAAATACTATTAAACATATATTTAATTATAAAAATATTTTAATCAGTATGAAATAGGTTGTTATTTTATTCTTAATATTTTATTATTATTATCTAACTTGTTATAACTACTATGAATTAATAAATTTTACACTGAGTAAAGATAAAATATATAAGATCAATACTAGATGTTTAATTAACTATGTTAAAATAATAAATATATTAAATATCATCCGTGACAACATGCTAATTTAAACTCACATTCACCATGGCTCAAACTTGAGAGAAATCACCATTTTCTTCACCATAGTATATTTTGTATTTTCCTACATGGGCTACATAAAAATGATTTTTTTTTTGGTGACTCCCAATCAAGAGTTTCCATGATGCATCCCTAGGTTTATTGAATGGTATTAGTAGTAAAAAAACCCTTCCAATTCTTAGTTTTGTAACAAAATGTAAACCTAATGCGCATTCCCTAGATCCTAAGGTGAAAGAAGGTGTGAGAACTTCACAATGGGATTAAAAAACCCTAAGTTGAGCTCACAATCTCATCAAAATAATGCACAAATCAAGAAAAGAAGGTGATTATTATAGTTTGGAACCAAAATGGTACATGAACAAACTAAAAGCCTAAACATAGGTTTAGTAAGCACCCCATTGATGGCCAATGGTCATATTGGGAATTTTATTTCCAACCTTTCATACGGTTATAACAACTTGTGATTTAAACCATTAATTTGAGAATGTGACCAAACTTTAGTTACTTTCTTTTCAAGACCTTTTCAATGGTGGAATGGAAGTTCAATCTGAACAAAGTTTGGAGATAAATTTCTTTCCAAAGTTCCAACATTTTATGTTTCTTAATTCCCAAAATAAGAATCCATTTCAAGAGTCTTAGGACTTATTTTCTTGCACTCTTCAACACTTGTGGGAATGTAGCCCTAGAACAACTTAGCTTTTCTCTTAGGTTGTTTCCCTTATCATGCCCTAGCTATGGTCATTAGCCAAGGCTAGGGTTATAATATTTAACAGTTCATTTCTATTAGTTGTCAATGTTGTTGTCATTGTTACCATTTTTAAACACAGGCCCAAATTTCAAATCTCTTTGTAATTTGACTAGGATTTTGGGCACAAGTAAGGCATGAATTGTAATGGGTAGGATCCTCATGGAGATTAGAGTTCAATTCCCCTTGAGCCTAAAATTGTTTGGATATGATGTTTGTGTTTTTTAATTTAAATTTTTGTTTGGGAACTCTATCACATAATTGTTATCAAAGGTTTCATTATATTTTCTTTGCGTGAAGTTTTTTCTTTGTTGTAACGAAGTTGTTATTAAAGTTTGTTCAAAGAAATATTTGTATAGTTAGAAAAAATTCTTTTAAACTTTTTGTTCTTCACTTTAATACTATATTGCCTTCAATAGCATTGTAAGCATATAATTTGAAGCATAATATAATCACATGAACATATAGTCTTTGAAAACTAGGTCTTTCTTCAAACCCATCAAGACAAAATACTTAGGTGGAAAACAACAAAGTAGTCTTGCTAAGATGTTAACCTTATCAAAACATTGGTTGTAATATGTAGGTTACTTATAAAAATTCATACACAAAAACCTTATTCAATCTTGAGGTAATGTCCAAAAGAACTGGAGTATCAAAGGTACTTTAATAATTAGAGGATTATTGGATTTGAAAACAAGAAAAAATAATAATTTGAAGTTAAAACATAATATGTAGTAACTAGGTACCCTAAATAGGAACCTAAAGCAACAAATGATTCAAGAAATGAAACTATTATTGTTAAAGTATACCCTTTGTAAAGGGTTATTATAATTTTAAACAAGAAATTTAACAAGTTTCCAACATCTCTAACATAGGATAACTACCTATTTGGATCATGTGAAAGGTGAATCTTGAGCTTCATAATCTTGGGAAAGAAACCACTATAACACTTCAACAACATGTAGAAAACTTTTAACATATAAACACCAATATATTAAAAACTGCAATACAATTTTAGCAATTACATTTTGGTTATAAGCTATTAGAACAACATCCGCATGCACACTCCACAAATTTCTATCATTAAATTGAATAACCAATCTACATTACACACATGCCCCTTATTTTTTAGTTCCTCAACAAAATCCTCCTATGGGCTTACATTGAGGACTAGCCACACAACAAAGACCAAATTCAACCCCTTAAGTAGATGAGGCAACCACCACCTACCTCTCCATAATCCTTCCAAATCAACCTTATACCTTATTTTAGTCATTAAATTATAGCTACGTAAATCCACCTAAATCCTTGTAGTTACTAAACAAAATAGTGGATATAAGTCAACCACTATTTAAAACAATGGAAGTAATGGATTTTCAACTACTCCTATTTGCACTCAATAATTTTGAATTATTGAATCATTGTAATAAATAACAAAATCTAATGGATGAAATTGTAATATGTCCTTCAACAATCCTAAATGGGATCTCACAACAATGATTCTCACACATTGTATTAATAACCAATTCCAAAGTAAACTATTCATTATCCTAACCATGGGTTCTCACCACAAAGTTTCTAACATATAAAACCTAAAATAACCAATTTGATGAATGTATACAATTGGAGTTTGGCATAAACCTAAGCATGTCACTTATGGAATGCCAAAGGAACTAGATTGATATCTTTTGGCATAGAATAATCCATTTTTCTTATGATTCAACCCTAGGACATGCATATTGTGTTGAGGGACACAAAGTCTTTAAATCTTATGACATGATAGTCGTGAAAGCTTTGGACCTCAAGGCTTACAAGTTTGGGACATGAAACTTGAAGCTTAAAACCTTAAGGCCCAAGGGACTTGGATTAGTCATTCTTTTTGGATGAAACATTGCCAAAATATGACAATTTTTTTTCAAAACATAAAATTTTATTATAAATTCCCTTTTTTTGGGGGCTAAAAGTGACCCAAAAAAATTGTTTCTTTGGGGAGCGTGTTGCCACATTTATGCCTATTGCTTGCAATTTTTAAAGTTATTTGAAGTAATGTTGTTAGTTATGTCAAAATTTTCTTTGGGATGTTCACCACTTTGGCTCCATCAGGATACTGAAAAACAAAAGACAAACTTGGATACAAAAATTGAGGGCCAAATAAATGAACGCCATGTGAAATTATGACTTTGAATGCATACCTATTTGGGGGGTTTGTTTTTTTTGAGTCCAAGTTAAACTTGTTTTTGTCGTGATGGAGTCTGTGGATGATAATTTTATGTGTTGGGGGCTGACGTGTATGGGACTCCTAGGCCATTAGTGAGAAATTCCCACAAACACCCTAAGCCTATTGTATTTTGGCCATTTGAAAAAAAAAATTGCCAACATCCTAAATCAAATGTCTAGGCCATTGGTGAAAGATCCACAAACATTGCAAACCAAATGGCTTGCAAACACAATAAAGTAGAGGTTCCATGGGCCATGAATAAGCATGTAAAAGGCCTACAAACATTCTAGGCCAAAAGTCAAAAGTTATAGGCTGAAAGCCCATGAATAATTTAAACCAAATGCCTTACAAGCACACTAGCCCAACTCAATGAAGTAGCCTTAAGTGATAGAAACTAAAACAAGAATTGAAGATCAACTTGTTTAGGTTTAAATGTTAGACACTAGATCAAGGTTTTATTTCAAGACAAAACATGCCTTGGCTTGAGATTTTTGGTTTGGGGTTAGAATATTTTGAGCATTTTGGTTTAAGGCTGAAATTGCTTTTGGCACCTTGGCTTAGGGTTGGTCACTTTGGCCTAGCCCTAGAGGTAAGGGGTAAAGGCATGGATAGGTGACTCACCTTTGACATTTCGAAATTTGCACATTGTATATTAACTACAGACCTACAATTATTATAACAATCAAAATGTAAATGCCATAATTATTCCTTATGTTTTTGGTCACAAATATTGGTAAACCACGTTAGACATGCGATTGGTACCAAAAATCCATCTGAAATCTTGGAGATTTCAATTGAATTGGAAAAAAATGAAAAAAATGACAAGGATCATAATAATATGAATTTTAAAAATGAAATGTTTTGTATTGAGAAAATTTGAACACATTTTATTCTTAAATTCCTTATTTGATAATGGTCTAATAACTTCTTTTTTTTTGACACTACTATAAAGGACATATTTTTAACTTTCTTTGAGTGACAAATGTAGTTTCATCATTTCAAATGTTCATTACAAGTCTATATTTTTTGTAGAACTCATCCATAATTTTTGAATGATTCTCACAAAAATCTATTGTAACATGAATACTTCAAAAATTGACAATGCTAATGTTCAATGTGACTTCACATTTAAAATTCATTTGCAATCAAAAAAATTGCAACTATGACATTCCAAACTGTCCACCTAACTGTGCTTTGACCTTAAGTAAGTAACTTAAGAAAGCCACCTTGATGTCCACCACCTTCACATGGTAGGCATCCACCTCATGCATGCAAAACGACACAAACTTATTACTGGACCTTTGTCTTGTGATTTCTCATACAAGTTTTTTTTATTACTGTTGTACCTTGTCAGCTTGGCACAAACTACATATTTTTTAAAATGCTGAAATTATCAAAAAATTATTTTCAAAAAAATTATTTGTTTTGGAAGGAAGTGAAGAATCTTTTGATGTATTCAAAAATATTTTAATTTTCGAAATGGAAGCTTCAAAATTGATTAATTATTCAGCATACATGTGCCGAAGCTGCCCCTGTAGTATGGTAGACTATCAGCCAAGTAGATGAAAAGTTAAAACTGAAGAAATAGATGAAGACAATCCAATGAACCACTATTGCAATCTCCCATCATGTGAATCTTGAGTTCAAACAGCATCTGGCGTTCAAGCAGCAGAAACAAAACTGCACAACCTACTACAACAAGTTGTGTCTATAAAGTTTACTGTACAGCATTAGATGATGAAACCCTGCCAATCATAAATAAACCAAAGCACCCAAAAGAGGGGAATACAAGGAACAAAATGGAAGTATACATCCAAGAAAACAAAAGAGCCATCTAACAGGGCAAACCACAAGGGCAACATCGAGTTCCCAAACCCTGCCTCCTGTGGCGAGAAGCATATCAAATAAGGAAATAACATTTGAGCGTTGAGCAATATAAGACAAAAATTTGAGTAATTTGCTGAAAACAGTACATCTACAGAGACCCATTTGTGACATTCATGATATCACAGGGACGCATATACATAGTACATACAGAACTGAATGGTGCAAGTGTAGGAACTTTAGAAAAAGGTCCACACCACAGTAACACTTTTCACTAAAAGTATAGATCTGGCAAACTGCTGACTCTACCCATCAGCCCACAAGGCTCAAATGCCAGGTCTGTGTACACAGAGAGATTCCCCCACTTAGAATAGCAGAAGTATAAGTTAAGGTGTTGGGAAGTTGGAACAAACTTGATCACACCTACCCTGATCTTCTTCCTTTGCACTAAAATTTTACTCACAAGCTCAGATCAGGCAAGTGATTATTGATGAGCATGTGCCAGTGCCTTTAGGACTCACATATACTCTTATCTCTCATAGTGGCTGATTTCAGTTTCAAGGCCAATACGCCTCCCCCCCCCATCTGACCAGACCGAGAAGGCAACCCCACAGCTGTAAAGACCTCATTGTTTTTGCATCTTGTATTTGCAGATACCTTTATTGCGCATAAAAAACCCTCATGCACTTCCAAAAATGGAATGCTCACCTTTGTGGCCATTCTGTTTTTTTAATTTTTTTTAAATCAATGATATCTGATGAGTACCAGTCGGGTACCTGCCAGGAACAACAACCAAAAAAAATTAAAAAAAACAAGCGGTGATCTTTATGCCATGTAAAGCCCTTGGGGACGAGCTTTACCAGATTTGGGCCCACACCTAGTTCTGCCTTGCGGAACCCTTTTTCTGATAAAGCCAGTAGCCTCAGGCTTTACTGCGGCTATGCGTAATCTGGTAAAATTCATCGAACTTCCAGCAAGATGGTTTTCTTGGTGAGATGTGCTCGGCATGGTCCCAAGTTAGAGCTATAGACCCCACGTTCTTCAGGGTCTGTTAGTATAGACCCAAACTCATTCCAAGAACATTTTAGAGGGACATTGCCCCAACCTCCCCCCTTTTCAGGGTCTGTTAGTCCAGAGTCCAGACCCCAGAGCTCCAGAAACATGGACACAAAGACGTGTAGCAGTAGTGCTAGTTGCTCCATTCTTGGTCTGACCCTAAGTGACATGTCCCTGTGGTAGGTTCGCACTGAGACCACATTTTCGGGCAATCATGGCAGCAAGAGGAACCAAAGGTGTGGTGAGGGCCTCACCATGGGGTGGCAAGGTGCCACCAAGAGACAGCAAGCTGTCACCTTGAGGCAAGCTTGGTGCTGCCAAACGCCTTGGTGACTCACCAAGGGTGACTTGCAAGGAGCAAGGCACTTAGCTCCTGTGCGGGAGCTTTGCTTACGATTGCGTTACTAGACCTTATCAAGGCAACTGCGAGTCTTAAGTCCCTAGACTAAAGGGAAGTCTGCAGTGAGTCTATGTCCACAACTCATGGTTGTAGAACAAGTGTTGTGTCTTGGTTGTGAGCCTTGATGCCAAGGTTGGCTAATGTGTGTCATGTACAGTTAGCTAGGAGCGTAGCCTCGGACTTGTGATAAGCATGGAGTGCCTGGGTCAGAGCTAGCGGGCTCGGCACTAAAGAGACCTTAAAGAAAGACTGGTGTACCCCTCTAATCGGCACCATGCCAAAATGCTGTCCATATTTGCCCAAAAGGACAGGGTAGCAATGGGTCATGTTCTAAAAAAGGAATTGACATACACTAGAAAATGGCCAGGGTGAACTTACACTAGTACCTTCACCTTCTTGAGTGAGGCCTCTTAGACAATATGTTTAACACAGGAAATATTCAATTTAGACTCAAGGACCATGAATTTGTCTTGGGATGGAATATTTATGACTAGTGTGGCCTATGCTGCTGGCCAAAGTCTAAAAAGGAGTATATAACTGCTCCAAGTGTGAATGGACCAGTGTTGGCCAGGTATCAACCAGGGCATAAACCAGGGTATTGGGTGCCCTGACCACCGGGCAGGAGTCAATGAAAAAACGTGCGACACCCTACATGGGTGGGCCTTTCTTCTTCGATACGCATGTCATGCCCGTACGTTGATACATGTTGTGTTTTGCAAAGTGCTGAGATGCACTAGTGGGGTGGACATTTGCCATCACACACCAATGTAGGGCATCAAGGTTTAGGGTTAGAAGTTAGAAAGTTAGGTTAGACTTTTTGCTTTGAGAGTTGTTGATGTGAGAGATGTTGTTTTTTGGCTTCTTGCAACAATGATGGAAAGTGCAAGCAACACTACAATGGAAAGGAGTGTCATATTTGCCTTCAAGGTGTTTTTGTTTTGATCAAGGGCGGTTATTACATTGTTGCTCAAGTAAGCTCTAAGCTCTTTGCATTGTTTTGTTTTCGATTTGAGACTTTTGAGAAACAAGCTATGCCAAGAGTTTGTGTTTTGATTTCCAATGTTCTTCACTTCCATCATTAACACTAGTGATTGCTTTACTATTTTGGTTTGACAATTCATCGCAAAAAAAAACTTTTGCATTATTATTGAATAGTTTTATCATTATTGTACGAGAGCTTTTTCACTTTCAAGCTTCATCAATGTCAGTTTCTACTTTGCATTTTATAAGGCTTAGTTTGCATTCTTGTTTTACAATGACTATAGACAATCGAAATGTGTTTATGAATGGAGTGAGAGAAGATGGGAGAGGGAAGGATTTCTTTTATCTATGTTTGATTATGGTGTTAGCATTGGTGAAGCCCACAGGTTTGGGAGTGGTGATGGTGGGCATGGATTTGAAGCAAGTCCTAGTGAAGTAGTTATTGATAGAAAGCTTGGTGAAAACGACTTGGAGATTTTTGAAGTTGATATGTGGAAAGAACAATTATTTTTCCAACTTGAATTCAACCAAAAGTTTTGGAGCACATGATAGAAATCAACAAGTATGTGAGGGTTTTTTAACTTAATGATTTTAATGTTGTTGTGGGTTTTGGCAAATATCAAAGAATGAAATACATTTTGTGTCACAATGTGTAACAAGAAGAAGTAGATAAGAGTTCTACCCAAAGTTGGAAAGGTTTGGTTATGTCTAATAAGGACCACGACATAATTGTCACGAGTCGTCATGTTGTTTCAAAGCATTCTACAATTCTAAAGTTGTACCAAATGTGATGCTTCAATGCTGCCACATAGTCTAATGTTCCTTATATTGCCAAAAAGAGGAAGAAGTCGTTTGCGGCTTCCATTTTTTGATTTTTTCAATAGTGGAACCCCATACCAAAAAAAAGCCTTTTTTAGGAATAGTTCCTTGAGGATCTTATACTCTACATAACAAAAGGTTATCGTCCACTAAACTTTGTTGAAAACATTTGGTTGAAGAGGCTTATCCTCCATTAGTGTAATCAAATCGTGTTTCTTAACAAATGGCAGCTCACCACTGCAATCATCCTAACAATGGTAAACAAGATCATGGAAAGGTACGTGCTTCTTGCCCTTGTTAAAGAAACCACAGTGACTACCACTTTTGATTTGTGGATGTCTCAAGGAGGCATTGATACATTTGTGTTTGTTATAAATTACATCAACCAATAGTACGAAACATGTCATATTATAGTTGGGATCTTTGAGGTTCATGGAACATTAGGTGTTGCCATGACTATTTAATTGAAGGATTTGTTTTATTGGTATGAATTATTCAACAAGGTCGTTGCATACATCAAAGATGAAGGTGCCAATTTGAACACCTTCACTATAACATTAATAAGTATTGTATCTTGTGTTCCATTGTAGTTGCCACAACCCTATATTGCCATTTGTTATGGGCATGCACTATCAAAATGTTGTCAATATGATACTAATGACCTTAAGGTATGTGGTGGAATGTGAAAGGTCTTTATTGAAGATGCCTAATCTTCTTTGCAAAAGATTATTACTTGGACTGAAAAAAGTGGCAAAAGTAAACATGAATGGGCTACGACTTGTAGAGATCCATCCCTTTGCCCTTCAAAATTGAGGAATCATGTGAAAACACGATTAGCATCCAAAGTTATATTATCAAGAAAGACATTGGAGTTCAAAAATGTCATAAATCTTTGCTATTGAAGGCAAAACATTTCTTTACAAAATAGAATTCCTACTCTTCAAACCGAGGCTATGGCATAAAAAATGTTAGAAATTTTGACCCCTATGGTCATTCAATGTGTTTTGAACCAATCTAGGGGACATTGGTCACTATTTGATGCAATAATTGCTACCACATTTTTGTGTGTCATGATGCAGTATAACACCAATTTTGGTATCAACGATGCAATGTAGGTATGTGGCCAATAAAAATTTGGTTATTTGTTTATTGTTGGCTCTGGGTTTTTTTGTTGAAGGGTTTTTTTTTTGGGTAAAGTTACAAGTTCCAAGTTTTGCATTTGTTTATTGATTACATGTTGGAGATTTTGATGATGAATTGATGCACTTGGGGCATTACATGCAAGTTGAAATCATTGGTGTGTTGAAACCATTCTTGGCCTTTGCATCATCCTTCCAACCTCGTGCCATTCACAACATGTTACTTTTCATGCTTGACTTGCAATTTAAGAATTTGTAACTCATCTATGATTTTGTGGGACCATGCAAGTAGATGTAGAATATGATTATGAAATTTTTATGCTTCTATAATTAGTTGTTTACAAAAATCTAACATCAACTTTTGTTAATGTTGTACTTGTTGGGTTTGTTGCATTTGAGCTCAATGTATTTGGAATTTTAGATTCTATTAAAGTGGCTACATTGGGGGTACTTAAAATAAACATGTCACTTTTTAGGAGAACTATAATGCTTGCTATTACATTAAGTCCTTTCACATGGTAGGCAACACATGAGTAGTAATTTCTTAATTTTCATGGGCACTTTTGGCTCACAAATAAAAATTGGAAGAATTTTCAATATGGCAAGCATCATTACAAATTTGACACGTTACTGAATTAGGATTGAAAATTTGGACAAATCAGTTATTATAATGAAAAACTAGTCATATGATCCTAGGTTTGGGTGCACAACTAGCCTACCTTAATCAATTGAGGAATACCTTGAGAATGAAGATGGCATGGTTTTTAAAAATGAAAAATTCATTGTTGATTTTAATTTGTTTGAAAAAGACTAACATATGTGGTGTTCCTAGGTGTAAATCAAAAAGCTTAGATGCTAACCTTAATGGTAGATTGCCCCATTTTTTGTTGCAGGTATTTTTGTGGTTTGTTGGATGTGCAAATGCCCAAACCTTAAAGGGCAAGGGCTTCAATGATGAAAAAAACAAAATGTGAAGCACTTTTGATTTTTTCAAAACTCCATAGTGGGTCCAAAATATGTGTATGATCTATTGTGGAGTTTTCATAGTGTTGTAGATATATTGTGTAGTTTGTAATTTGCAAATTTTGGGGGGTTTTTAGAATGCAATTTGTTGGGTTTTCTAGATTACAAATTGCTAGGTTGATTTCCAATTCATTAGTGTTGGGGGTTAAGGTTGGGTTTCTAATTTGCAAATTGTTGGGTTGGGGTTGGATTTTCAATTTTTAAGTTTGTAGATTATTGAATTTTCTAGTGTTTATATTGTTGTGTATTTTGGATCTCCAATTTACAAATTATTGAATGTGGGGTTGGGTTTTTTAGTTAATATGTTATTGTAATTGTTGGTGGGGTTTATAGTTTGCATTATATTTTTGAATTTTGGTGATGTAGCTTCAATGCATGGCTACTTGAATGTTTTTGTTTATATTTTATATGTGCATAATATGCCAAAGTCTAAGAGTGCACCCTACCCCCACTAAATTGAACTAAGGTTGTAGCTGAAAGTGAGCGACAATTTTTAGTGTGCCATAACCAAACTCCAACTTGGATTAGTTTGCCACCTTGGCATCAAGGCTGCATCATTAATCATTAATCACTTAATCACCTAGGCTACAATTTTGGTGGTAGCAAGGCTACATCATGTAGTTATTTAGGCTACAAATTTTATAGTTATTATTCAATCATCGAAAACATAGGATTTGGAAGTTGTGTTTGACAACTTCAAAGAACAATTTATATCATGGGATTTGTAAGTTGTGTGTGAGTATATCGTAAAGCAATGTGTATTTTTTTTGCTTGAAAACCATATGAATTATGGTCATAGTTTTTAATGCACATGCTCGGGTTGAAGTCCTTCAAACATCACTAGTTTTGATACTCAATACCCATGCCCATCTTTTTAAAAAAGTCTAACCTATGTTTATGTTTGGAGGACTTTAGTTTGTTTTTTTAAATTGTGCATCCTAGGCCTTTAGGGTATCACATGCAAATATTTTAAAGATACCATGTCCATTGGGTATGTCCAAAAGTAAATACTTGCCCAACATTGTTATGGACCCTCATGATAGAACCCAAAATTTGTAAAAAAACATTTTAAATTTTAAATTAATTTATAGTGACAAAATTATTCAAAACATAATATTATCTTAGCTTAAGTCTAACAATGATGAAATCACCTAAAAAAACTCACTTGTCAAGGGCTTTCAAATAGTACCCCAATTTTTTCAAATAAAATAATTTCACTTGGTTAAATTTTCTTTGACAAATGTTTTCGATATTTAATTATTCTTGGACCACAAATTTGATCATTAAGAAACCACTCAATTGGTGCACCCCTACGAAAGGTTTTTGAATGGTACCAAAAGTAGGGGTATCATGATTTGGAAGATCTTTAAATGATAAACAAAACAAAACAAAACAAACTTCTTTAATTGATAGATTAGTGCAACATGTGTTGTTAGCCCAAGTATGAACTTGTTTCCCAATTAATTTTTCTTTCCAAAATCAATTTTTGTAATTTAATTGAACTTTTAAATAATTCTTTTTTCAAGAATTTTATAATAATTATGTGTTTTTATCCAAATTGTTGTAAGTAATTTATAGTAAGTAAGGTTGAAAATGATTTCAATATGAATATGATTTCAAATTTTTTATGTTTGAGATAAGGAAGGGATTGTGTCATCAAAAATCTAGTTTTTGGATTTTGAAATCATTTTATTCTAATATTACATTTGCTTTGAAAGTAAGTGTATGTTCGAGTTTTATGTCAACAACCATTTATGAGGCCCTTAAACTAATCAAGGCCCTTGGTTTAAACTATGATTTTTAAAAACCTTATTTACTTGATGCACACATATAAGCTTCCTTGGACACTTCCTTAAACTAGGTCCCTAAAGGGGTATTAATAGAAGTAAAACCTTTCATTTCCTTGAGTTCTTTCAACATTAGTTTTAGGTGCAAATGAATGAACAAATGATCTAGATCCCATCAATGCGCCCAAAATATGAAAACCCGAGTCAAGAATAAAAAAGTTGGGAAGAAGTGATATATAATGGTCCAATGGAAACCAAACTACACATTTTGACAATTACACCAAAAACTTTGATGTTGAAAACTCTTCCTACAATCGTAAAAAAAAAAGAATCACATTTGATGTTGGATTTATTATATACACATCATTCGCCAATGAAGGGAAAACAAAAGTAAGGTGGGTTGTTGTAGTAGGGTGAAAAACGTGAATGTGAGTTAAAGCAAATAATGCTCCTCTTAGTGGGTCCCCTTATTGTGTACCTAACTTGAATGAAATGATTATGAAATCCTCATGTCGATAAATGTAAAAAATATATATGGGGATGGGTGTGCAGAAATCGTTGAACAAATGGGAAAAATTGATCTAGACAACTAAGTGAAAATCTCAATTCCAAAAAAAAGGTTGATAGTGACACCGAATTAAAGGTGTTACGTATATCCATTGTAGCACCACCCAATCTGAGTGTAAATTTAACATCATTTGAATGCCATGAACCACTGTTTCACATTCACCACAAATCATTACACTAAACTAATGAAAACTAAAATGCTCAGCAAAAATATCCCTAAACCAAATAGTTGGTGTGTGGGCAACTAGGCAATAGGTCACCTTAGTAGTCATGATGAGACATATGTTTCCAAACTATTTTTCCAATGTTAGGAATTGAAATGCAAAAAACAAACATGATATTAATGGTGGAGAATGACCTTAAACAATGTGCCCACATACTTCGAAAAAAAGGTTGAAGTCTCTTGCAAAATCATATGGGACAAATAGTCTTGTAAAGTTCATACACCATACTTGAAAGGCCATAAGAAAAAAAAAGAGGTGAATGAGCCAAGGTAGAAATAAATGTCTTTTGATTTAAAACAACTTCTGTATTAGGATCAAAATCATCGATGAAAAGGGGGAGATCAACTTCAATGGGTGGATGGAAAAGGCAAAGGATCCTCATGGTCTCGTCAGATGGGGTTATAAGTGTGTTCGAAATTAGTGCACGTATTTGTTTCAATGTATTCCTTTACATGAGCAAGAGCTTGTGTGGGCATAATCGTTTTGATGGAGGTGGGGTAAGATTTGGAGTCAACTTTAAACATATGTGAAAAGCTAGAACGAGTGTGTTCTTCTTGTAATGTGTCATAGTCGCCACCCATGTATTGACGTAAGCAAATACGAAACTCTTGGTGGCCTTTCTCACCACCTTGTGGAGGAAAGGATAAACACCAAGAAACAAAGAACAAAAAAACATGCCAAGTTACAATATCAGAAAGATCAAATGTTAATTAAGATAAAGGGATATGTAAAGCTTGTTGAACATTAATTCGAAGAACATATGGAATATGATGGTGTGAACAAGGATGAAGTAAACCCAAATGGAAAACCTCAATGATGTTTATGGATGCAATCCATGTTCATGTTGAAGAGGGAAACATGGTAAGTTGGAGACAACACTACCTCTAAAACAAATGACTATTTATGAACGGTGGATGAAAGTTGGTGCCGTGCTATTCCCCCCCACATTGAATAGACAATTGTAAAAGGGACAAGGAAAGTGGGGTTGTGGAAAAGAGGACCGTATGATGGATACTAGAAAAATTCTTAGTGGGTGTGGCAAGTGAAGCAAAAAAAAGACCATAGACCAAGAACAAACGAAGGATTAGTCGAAGGATGGGAATGATGGGTAGATGGTTAGAAGTTGGAGCACAATTGTGCATAATAGTAAAACTGACTACTATCTCTCCATTGGGTGCATGTGAGGAAGGCTAAGATTCTTGATTATGTTTTTGGGATAAAGAACCCATACGATCTACCATCCACAACCTAACATATTTTGTTTAAAATTAGAACCTTAAACTTCAATCTTGAAAACCCCCATTCACAACCCCCCCCCCCCCCCCCCTCAATCCCCCCTTAAATTCTAAAATTATTGCCTACAAAAAAGAGTACTTGTAAACAAAGCAAAAAAATTGGAAAGGGACATATGGAAGCAAATTCATGAAAACCCTAGGAATGGGTGGGAATAACAAATGAACCCCAATTGCAAATTCGTCACTCCTTTTTTGTGTGTGTGTGCGCGTGCCCGCAATTGTTCAAACGCCCCATTTTCTTGCCTTGCTTGTTGTGCCTTGCCCCTATCCCGCTCTGCCTCGCCTTGCCATATTGTGATTTGATCCCTCAAGATCCTAGGCCGATGTGTAATCTCATTCCTATGGGCAGACTCAACCCAAAAAGAAAAGAAAAAAGAAAGTCGACATATTTGACAAAGAAAAGTACCTACTAGTACAACCAAATTTGAGGGTAACAAAATGCTAGTGTACTTGATTTGCAAACCACACCCCTCCCTTTCCTGTCTTTCCCCTCCCAACCCACCCCACCCCACCCCACCCCACCGCACAACTTGCCAATAAGTTTCAGAATCACTTTTTGTGCTTTTTTCCCGGGTTATTGTACTTTGTAAAAAATTATATATAGTTTCTTTTGTTTTTGGAAAAAGTTAATCTGCCGAAGACCCACATGCACAGAACGACCGGGAGCAGCTTCTAGAGAAAACGGATTGGATTCTGCAAATCTCGCGATGGCGTGCAGTAAATACCCAGAACCGGTGGACACCCACCTAGCCTACATCGCAATATTTCTTTTGTCAATTTTTGTGAGATAGCCAAACTGGCGAACATTTAGCCACATTTGGCTAAAAGATGAACGTTTCTGGCTAATTACTTGAACAATGTCGACAATTATGGATATCTCTCTTAAATTCTGGTCGAATTATGGCTACTGGAATTCAATCTCAAAAAGCACTTGAGAGTATACCACTTTTTAAAATTTTAACATAGCTTTTTGGCTATATATAGACAACAAAAAAGGCTATTACATCGTGTGAAACCCCCCTCCCCCTCTCCCCCCAGCCCAATGGGATCCTTCTGGGAACGAGGATTCGCGTCCTCTTTCTCTTGTCGTCAATTTGTGAAATACTTGTATTTTGGTTTGTGCCTTCCAGGCGGATCTTCGTCTCCGTTTTTATTTTCCACCAATTTTGTGAGGGTTGCAATTAGTGGGCGCGGATCACTAGAACCATCGAGAATCGTCTGCCTGTGTGAGCTTTTTTTTTCTTTTTTTGGGGTTGTTGTTGTTGTTGTGGGTATCGGTTTTGTCCACCATATCACTAGTCGTGGCTTGTACTTCGAAAGGAGAGAGATGTATTATACAGAGGCGATGAGATTGTTCTCAGTCTCTGCTGCTGAGTAGTAAAAATTTGCTCTCAGGGTGTTGTTGGAGATCTCTCATTGTGAATGTTCTCATCTTGCTTGCTTGCTTGTTTTTTTGTTTGTTTGTTTTCCGTGGCCGAGAGAAGAGGGGAAAGGAAAGGGTTTTGATCATCGCTACCTACATACCTACCCATGAACCATCAGTATACATGTTTTCCTTTTGTCTTCTCCATATTCCTTTTGACGACCTAGTTAGTGAGGTCGCTGGGATCTTGCGGCGGGGAAGTGCATCATCATCTTCGTAACTTGTGGAGCTGCCGGAAGCCTGGGAAGTGTATGGACATGGATATCCGTAAGAGGAAAACATACGAGTGTGAGGAGTAGCAATACAAGGGAAGGACACGGGAAGAGATGAGATGAGATGAAGCTTTCCTGGAGAGCCGCAGCAGCTGGAGGGGCGCCGTCGCCTCTTCCTCGGGAACTGGAAAACATGTCGACTGAAGGGACGTATAGGCAGGAGCTCATTCGTCGCTACCATACACACCAGGTGGAGGCAAATCAGTGTAGCAACATCCATTCACAAGTGATCAACGCGCCGCTGGAGATTGTGTGGTCGGTGGTGAGGCGGTTCGAGAGGCCGCAGATGTATAAGAAGTTCATACAGAGCTGCTCCATCATACAGGGAGGAGGAGGAGGAGGAGGAGGAGGAGGGGAGAACCAGGAGCTGCTGGGGGTTGGGAGCATACGAGAAGTGCGAGTGGTGTCCGGTATCCCTGCAACTTCCAGTGTGGAGCGGTTAGAGATTCTTGATGACGACCAGCACATCTTCAGTTTCCGTATACTTGGAGGAGTTCATCGACTCCAGAACTACCGCTCTGTGACTTCCTTGCACCATCATCAGATAATGAATGGCAAGGTCGGAACCCTTCTCCTGGAATCCTATGTGGTCAATGTTCCAGACGGGAACACGACGGAGGAGACTGTACTGTTCGTGGACACTCTGGTCAGATGTAATCTCAAGTCCTTGAGTCAGGTCACTGAGCGCCGCGCTCTCCAGTTACAACAACAAGCCCATGACCAACTCTCTTCTAGTGCGTCTTCTTTGCCAGCAGCCGGTGCTTCCGGGATCATGCCTCCTCGCCTACAGTTGGGTACAGATCAGATCCACACGCAACCCAATCTGAGGCATTGTGCAGCAGGTGTGGCGACTGCAGCACCCACAATGCAGGGCGGCAACAGGGGTTTGAATATGGGGCAGCTGGATTTGAAGCAGCAGGGAGCTGGGACTGGGAATGTGCTGGCCAAGGAAACTGGAGCTGGGGATCAAAGGACAGTAGAGAAATCTGCAGCAGTTTCTCTTATTTCTTGAAATTATCCTAGGGTTTGCAGAGATCTATTAATGGTGGGTGTTGCCTCAAGCTGACAGAGTGCAAAGCTGTGGCAAGACTGTGCAATATGGGAGTATAGCAGGAGACCCTCATCAGCACTAGCAGCATGGTGTTTTCATGTGTAAGGAGTACGAGGTTTATATGTTGTGTGCTGGATAACTGCACAAATAATTTTGGGCTCAAGCTGCATACATCCAGATATAGCATTATGGCTTTCAGAACCTCAAAAAGTCTCCACAGCTTGCAGATTCTGTGTGGGTGGAGGAGGCCTTTTGAAACAGGATGTAAGATATTGCAACTGAGGAATAGAGACTGGGCAGGCCAAGTCCATGGGCTCAAGGGAGCTCTGGGTATGAGGAGGAGCAATCGCTGACTTAAGGTACTAGTGTGTTTTGTCGACGCTTCTCTTGTTGGGTTATTTTCTGTCAAGACTTAGTACGGGAATGAGTACAGCTGTGACTTGGGTTGCTCCAGAGCACAATTATCTCTGTAGGCCAGATCTGCACTAATTCTTGTTGTGCTTATTTGGGGTTTGGCTAGAATTTACTAGTTAGTTTCCATGTTAAATGTTTTTGTGGACTTTTTTCCTTTTCAGTTTTCCAGATATGTTGCTATTGAAAATCACAGAACATTAATGCAAATGCCACTGTCATTGAAACCAGCCCTCAAATTTATTTTCCTCAGTTTTTTAGGACTGGGTCCACTCTTTTTGTGGTTGGTGCTGGGGCATTACACCTGAAATGTCTGCAACCTTGTTATTGGGTTGATTCTCAATTCTATTGAATTCAATTTGTAAGTCAAGTTAATGTCTCTTTCCATTAGGGTTGCTGTGATCACAGTTACACACAGTAGACTGTGATCACAGCAGCCTAATGGAAAACCTGAGAATTGAAGTCCTGTTTCTTGCTGCATGGACATAAACTTTCCATTGGAGAGTTGCAACTGGACTGAAAATCTGTAGGTAATGGATGTTAGGAACATTAGGAACATTTCATACGGAAGGAACTTTGTAGACTACTGATAGGAATAGATGATCCCAAAGGAAAGGATGATAAGTGTCAACTGGTGATGATTCATGGGTTGACTCACAGCTCACAGAGCTCTCCATTTGGTCAATGCTTGACATGTAGAGCTGTGAGGTGACTGTGAGCACAGCTAGATGGAACAAACGTAATGAAAAGCCACTATTAGTGCAAAATCTGTGATCACACCAGACTCTATTTGAAAGAGACCCTTACTAGTAATATTACAATGCATTTGTATGACTGTCTTCCCCAGAAGGAACGCCAGGCTTGCTATGTTTTACTTTTTTGACATGTTGAGGATGGCAATGTGATTGTGTGGTACAGTGGCCAGTCTTGAAATTGTTTGGTATTCAGCTTGATTTGTAATTCTTACTTTTTCGTATTTCTGTAATTGCAGGGCTGGAGCAGACCCCCAGTTCAGGACAGAGTACAGTGATTTCCAGGGTTCATCAGCTGGTGTTGCTGGCTGACCTGCCTTCTTTCTTTGGTTTGGCCGGAACTGACATAACAATTACCTAAATTGTTATTGTGGAGTTTCCTCTGCAACTGCATAGAAATGATCACACATTCTAAGTGAATCATAGTTTTTTAAGGAGGCTTTTTTGGCCTTGGTTGTAGGCTATGGGAAACCTTAAGCAAGGTTTATCTTCACTGAGGCTGATTAGTCAATGAGACTTTAAAATACAAAGTATCAGTTGTGTATTGACTTTTCTCATCCATTATATACTTATCTACCCTCACCGTAAGAAGCTGATGAAGTCAGGGGGTCATAATGGTAGCTAGTCACTGCCATTCATGATGAAGGTGATAATTATCATCAGAAGGTTATGACTGCGCTTGCTCATGTTGTTATGACTGCACTCATTCTTGTGGTTTGGTTTTGTTTGAACTGATGCAAACAGCTACCTCAGAAAGTTTTCACTGCAGTTGGTCACAGATTTGATTTTACTCATCAAGTTGGTGTTTGACATTTCCATGATGCAAAGAGTGCAATTGCTCACCAAGTCTCCTTAACTGGTTGCAAAATCTTTTCCTCGACTAAAACATTGCTTTCATCAGGCAAGGTAAAGAATGTGAGTGGTAGAAGACTTGGCAAACAATCATGGGGGAATGGAAATAGCTCGTGTAGGTAGCTTTGCCATGAACGGTTGTAGTATGACCCATTTCTTCATTCAGGCTATCCCTATTTGCACTGGGTTGTGGACTGGATACAAGAACTATAGTAAGGCATGGAACTGAAGTTGGGTTTGCTAGTCCAGGGGAGAGAAAGCCTTTGCCCCATATATCATCAGGGAAACATAAAGACCTTGCAGATTTTCTCCTGTCTAGTTGGACGTTTTGTTTCAGGGAGAATTTTGCCTGTGGAGGAATCATGGGCATTATGTTTTTTGAAAAGCCCACCAACAATCCTGTGGGGTGGACTGTACCTTTTGTGTAATGTCCCTTTAGCTCCCTGCTATTCCTGTTGCCTCTTTCACTATGCAGTCTTTACATGCACTAAAGCCAACGTTTACCTCACATGAGCAACTGTGTGGTAGAGTCAAATTTGCAATCCATTCACTGAATTCTCTTGTGGCTAACACACCATGCTGGAAGTGGTAGGGAAATCCCAAGGGCAAAGGCTTTACCTACAACTTACAGTATAATGGCCATGCAAGGTGGAGTTGAGCGGTGTCCAGTAATGCCCCTCTTTCACTGAGGTAAACGTTGGCTTTAGTGCATGTAAGCCTAGTGGACACAGGACTTGCGAAGATCAGGTCAGACAAGCTCAGGCAACTGGGCTGCACTATAGGTGCAGCTAGGTCATGAGCAACGAGGTAAACGTTGGCTCATGGTTCGTATTCTTTCATCTTTCATCATCTATTACATTCGTCAACATCCATTCAGTATTTTCATCCACATTCATCCATGGTCAATCTATTGAACCCAAATGTGATCTAAAAAGCATATGAAAAAAAAAAACAAATACAGCCAAAGCTTTTTGGAAATGAGCTCCACAAAGGTTTACCATTTATTGCCACATGGAAAAACTCCCAAGGCCTCTAACACACTACCCAATTGAATTATAGAAATTAAGAATAAAATAAAATAAAGTCAATCATTTGCATTCTCTCACTTTACAAAACCACCATCAAGAACGTGGTCAACCCCTTAATGAACATGGACAAATTACTACAAACAAGTGAATTCACTAATTGTTAATCAAATTCATTTATAGTTACCTCATTAGGCTTGTACTCCTAGTTCATAGTTAAGTTAGGCTAGGCTAGGACCTTAAGCACCTAAAAACTAGGCTAGGTTAGGTTAATCTACACCACCTAATTTAACCAAGCCACCTAACTTAAACTAAAAACCTAACCCACTTAGCCAACCAACTTAAGCTACAAATGTGAAAGTTTGAACTTATCACCTTCCCATTTCCATGCTTAAAGATCAAGTTCTTAACCATCAGACCACTATTCAAATAAGCGAAATTATTTGTCACCATGTATTATTATCCAAATTCTTTCCCTAGCCTACTTAAGTGTCTTTCTTACCTATGTTGCCATATTACCTTACCTTACATACTTAATGTAGCTTAGGATTTTAATAGACTACTTTAGGCTATTCTTAAACTAGTGTAGCTTACTTAGGGCTATGCGTAGCTGACCGTAAGCTAGGTTCCTAAGCTATTTTAAAGTTAGTTAGTGTAAATTGTTCAAAATTATGTGGATGCTACCATAGGTTAGGTTTCTAAGCTATTCCTAGGTTAATATAAACTACTATAGGTTATTATAAGGCTAATGTAAGCTCCATAAGTAAGGTTCCTTGGATAATAATAATAATTATTAGGTTAGTGTATGTTACCATAAGCTAGGTTTTTAGGGTAATCTTCAATTATTATTAGGTTAATGTAGGCTACCTTAAGTTATTCCTAGGTTATGTGTAGGCTACCATAAGTAATATACTTTGTTATAAATAGTTCATCACTTTGTATTGATGTTGTATTTTCTTACACTTACACATATTTTGAGTACAATAGGTGTCATCCATAATATTGATTATACTATGATCTAATATGCAGTTGTATTTATAATATTGTAAATACATGGTATACCAAAGTGATAATACTAAGGATCTTACCTTCATACTAGAATTTTGTCTACATAATGTCACAAGTATTTAAGTTGTACAAATCATTGTGGGTGGTGATGCATTATGCTTTGAACATACTTTTAAGATTGTATGTTATACACATATTAGACAAGTTGTAATGTGAAGAGTGATGCTTTTTTTTTTTGGTTTTATTGTGAACACTTACAATTTGCATTGAGTATCATGTGGATACTAGATGTAATTGGTTAATCCAATCAATGTTATTGTTTGAAGAATTAGTTAATCATTGAAGATTATGCATTCTATTTTTTAACTATGTTGCATGTCTTTGTATTTGTGTATGCACATGATCATTTCAGAAAATGTTCCACAAACCATCATCTACATGTATTGGAAATTACAATGTTGGTGAATCTATTGCAATAGGTGTGCCACTTGAAATTCCAACAATTGAACAATCTCGAGCTATGAAGGTACACTCAATAATGAACATAAGGAAGGTGTGGGATAAACCCCCT
Organism: Sphagnum tenellum; assembly: GCA_963921925.1. Taxonomy (NCBI): domain Eukaryota; kingdom Viridiplantae; phylum Streptophyta; class Sphagnopsida; order Sphagnales; family Sphagnaceae; genus Sphagnum; species Sphagnum tenellum. The sequence continues at coordinate 4,696,916 of OY998160.1, read as the reverse complement.
TTAAAGTGGAAACCCATGAGTCATTGATCACATTTAGTCCTATTCAAAGTAGCCTTAAAAAACAAGCTACATTGAAGTTGAATTTTCCTTCAAACCTATTGAACAAATTAGATGTAGTGGTAAAGAAATTTGTTCCCAATAAATCAACTACGCCTAGTAGGTTGAAAGTCATGAACGGGTCAAAATCCTAGGGTAACTCCTTTGCAAATGAACTAGTTAGTGCATATTTTAATTTATTAATGGGTCAAGTGATTTGAACACTAAAGGAAACCATAATAAAATAATTGTAGTGACTAAGTATCCTAGCTTCTAACAACATTTTTAGTTCAATAATTGTCACATTGCCTACTACAAAAGGACACAAATAATCCATGTGGTGAAAAAAATGTTAAAAGGTTTGAAAGTTGTGAAGGCCATGGGATTGGTTTGAATGTAGTGGTGTTGAAAGGGTCAATGGAGTTTAAAGAACAAGTCCTTGATACACATGTGAAAACTAAACATGGAAAGACCATAGGGGAAAAATGCTAGTCATCCAAGGTGAAAGGGCTAGGTAGATCACCTTGACTTGTCCAAAGCAAAAATGACCAAAAATATTGATGTTGCTACTCCAAAGAAGGTAAAGAAAACCTAGGTTTGTATAAGGACCTAGTTTATGTTAAGTTTATAGTATACTTGATTCAATATATTGTTAAACTAGCATGGTGGACTTGAAGGTCCATGTGTTTCCACTACAATAGATGTATGTCAAATGTTGTTGTGTTTCGGCTTTTTGTTTTAGGTGTGCAATGTTTTTCCATCTATTTTGTACATCATAGTTTGAAATATATGGTTATTTTTTTCTTTGAACCTTCATGTTGTAGATTACATACATCTAAACATATAGATAATGTGTGTAATGCAGAATAATATATTTTATTCTATATATGATTGTTGTATACTTCATATAAATGTACATACAATCTTTGTGTGTGTAGTACACAATAATACATTTAGCTTTGTTTAGTAATACTATATACTACACATACTTGTGTATTACTTCTAATCTAGTTGAATGATTTGTAGGATATAGCAATTGCCTCATCAATTTAATATCAAATTATTGGGTTCTTTGAATTGAAGGCCTTGTGACAACCATTGATCTTTGATGAAATTTTTTGTTTGTATGGCCTAACAATGTAAGGGTCATAGGATCCACATGTATAACAAAACTAGATTGCAAAAAAATTTAAAATACTAAAATTGGTATTAATAAGTGGGATATAGTAAAAATGGAATCATTTGTGGTCAATTGTTTTATTGGTCTAAATTGTAGATTCAAGGGGGTGGACTTTGAAATTATCAAGTGAAAATGATATAATTTGAATGTGTTTTTAAAAAATATCTTATGTTGTGTATATTGTAATATTCTCAAGAGTTGTATATTTGGATTTGATTGGATGTTGAATGCATAAGATGAGAACATGATAAGGAGTTTTGGGTGATTAGGAATCAATAAAATAATGCAAAATTATAAGGTACATTTGAGCTCAAACCACTATCTAATGTTACAAAACATGAAAGTCAACCAATGATGCATATCGTTGGTTTATCTATGTTTTATCTATAGAAGAGGGCCACTATCAATATTTTTTACATACAAGGCGAACATGTTTTTAGTGAGTTCAAAGGTCCAATCACTATAAAAAAAAAAGGTCTTGCAACTTTATTTTTGAGTTGCAATGACCATTTGCAACTCATCATATATACAATACAACTCTATCAAAACAATTCATTTTCAACTATTATGCAACTCTAGTACAACTACAACCATAACATCATGCTAATGTTATTGATTTAAAAACATCAAGGTAAAAAACATATCCATATGTACACCCAAATTGAAATTTTAATATAATATACACATTACTTTTAATCTCATATTTAAATTTATTATATGTATTTAGATAATTAATTTGCTAGCAAGTTTAGATAATTAATGATTTGGTAATTATTGATGATATCATAGTTATTTTGATTAATTGATTTACGGGAGAGCCACTTTTCATGCAAGAAAGTGATGTATAACAAATGTAATAGGTGTGTAGTAATTTGAAATCTTGATGACATTTTTTGAAAATCCTAAACATAAGAAAACAAATCTTTAGAATGTGCATGACAACATTTTGGAATTCAAAGCTCATTTTGAATAAAGCTTATCAATGGTTAGATGAGGAGAATTGGATAAAATCAATCTGCATAAAATATATAACGTACATATTTTCAACAGCCATAGGGCTTCATGTATTTGGTTCATGACACATTACCAAACTAAAGAAAAATGAAAAAAAATACAATTCCCATGTATAAAATATTTTCATTTTTCCCATTTGGCTTTTTCCCAATTTTTTTTATTATTATGTAGTTATTGTTTAAGAAGTGCAAAAAAACACATTTTTTGAATGGATTTTCAACCAAAAATTGTAAACTTCTAAATGGGTTTAAATTTAGTTGATGTACATCAATACCACTCACTACCAAAAAAATCATTACAAAACTCCACCCATAACCTTAATTTTGAAGTATATTTGCAATTTTTCATACTATGTGACGTGTATTTTTTTAACACAAATATATGTCATATGTTCAAGTTTGTAAATGTTTGCTAGAATTTATTTTAAAATAAGCTAGTTTAAGTCTAGAGTTTATGCAATATATTTGAAATGAACAAAAAAATGCCACAATGTGATGTCCACATGTACTAAAAAAAACCAAATTTAGGATTTTTGTTTTTGTGACTAGAATTTTGGGGGGGTGTAGTGTGCTTTTGCCTTTAATTCATTATTAAATATCCCCAACTCAAATAAATATTTGTTTGAGTATTATTGGATGAGTAATTGTTGTTCCTATACATCCATATTATTAAGTCTAATTAATTAGCATAATTATTTAATTAAAAACTCATTATATGAATTAAATTTATTTATATATTTTAATAATATTTTGTATTTTTATTAAATTATAAGTTGTTGCCAATAATCACAACGTAGTTGAACACTAATGGTTCAATAGTGGTGTATTAGTGGCCTTACTAGTTATATTAATGGGAACCATGGTAAAAAAAAAGTTGCAAATGTATCCCATGATGGGTGATGGAAATGTGAACATGTGGCATGATTGCATGTATGTACATCATACATAATCAATTGCAACATAGTTCAATAACACATTTACCGTAGTTTTCAAATAGTTGTCACATGCAAACAAATTAAACATGGTTGATTACGGATGTATGTACAATGTGTACAAATTATCATATAGAAGGTTCATTTTTAATTCACTTGCAACTATAATATAATTAATTAAATTTTTGACGTGACAATTTATTTAATAATTCTTCGTATTTCTAGGGGATAGTTGCACAATAGTTATATACAAGTTTTTTGAGCTTTAGTTGCAAGGTAATGTGATTTCCACAAACGCAATTTCTCATAGTGAATGTTGATGATCCAACACACTTCCATTAGTGGTAAGTCAATGTGGCTAACATAATGAACAAATCATGAGTTATACAATGTTTATGCTAGTAGTGATCCATATCAGATTACTTGGTGAGCCCTTTGAAAACATCCCCTGGACCTTAAACCCCATAGCACTATTGATGTGTATGACAAGAAACATCAATGATCATCTTAAAATTTCAAGTTAGGTTTAACTTATCTATTAGGTTGTCATTTCTTAGTGGTGCTTATAAAATCTAGTCATCTAGAATTATAAAGTAAGATAAACCATTAGGACTAGTACTATAAAAACAAGTTATTTTGACTAGAGAATCTAATAAAAAAAGACCCCATTCGAACATGCATAAAAAAACCATCTTATCAATTTGGACATGTCCTACATGATTGGGGTGGTTTTATTTACTGCAAATCATTAAACTATTTGATTGGTCATTTTGATTATTGGAGAATGAACCATTTGATTAATCAAAATTCTACCTAATTGTTTTTGGATTATTTCCATTTTTATTTTTTATGTTTTGTGTAAGTAAATATAGGTAGGTAGGTAGGTAGGTTGTGCATAGGTTTAGGTAGGTCATAAAAATGCAAGTAGGTAGGTGGTAGCTTAGTTTAACCTACTTAACTTAGATTACTTGATTACTTAGTTTAGTTTATCTAACTTTCTTATTTAACTACCCAAACTTTTAAAACATATATATAGGTTAAAAGTATTATGAATTGAACCCTTCACCTCCCCAATGATAAAACAAGTCCTTAACAAATGGATTGCACCTTCAAAAGTTGACAAAACTTGTCAAGGTGTTTATTTCACTTGTTTATTTCACATCATTAGTTATGTAAGTAAGTAAAAAAGTTAGGTAATTAGTAAGTTGGTTGCATGATGTTTGTTAGGTAAAGGGTTAGGTAAGTAGGTAGGTAAATAGGTAGGTATGTAGGTAGGTAAGGATGTAAGATGGTAGGTGGGAAGTAGGAGCTAGGTAGGTATGTATGTAGGTAGGCCTAGACTATTCATTAGAATAATTCATGTCCTATGTAATCACTTTTTAAACAACTAATGGTCCTCAACAACTAATAAATAATTATAAACCATATTTGTAACTATTTAGTTTATATGGCAATATGTGTAGTTGTAATTTAGTGGTTATTACAATTGATGCAACATCCATAAAAGGTTTGTAGGTGTTGTAGATGGTAGGCATCAATTACAAAGAATCTACATGTGTTATAGATGGTAGGCAATAGTTATTGAAGTTCTATAGGTGATTAATGGGTTTTCTTTTAAGTCTGCAGATGATGATATGTGTAAAATAGTAGTAACTACTATAAGATGATAGCTATTGTAGGATGGTAGTGTAACATGACAATAGTAGACAAAAAATAGGTCATACTTTCATATTTGCTCATTTTTCTTGTTACTTTTAAAAAATCCAACAACCCTTTCCATGTTGGTAATTATGTTGTCGGATCTTGTTGTTTTATAGCCTTCCATGTTTTCACATTATATCTTTTTGTTAGTTTTGTGATAGGTTCATGTAAAAGCATTTTGAACATTAAATTGATACACAATTTAGTCCTTGGAAAACCTTTTGAACTTGATTTGTCAAAATATTTTATTTCATAGATCAAAATGAGGTTTCAGAAGAAATATACAAAAGTTTGAAATAAATTTTCAATTAGAAAATATGTCATGATCCGTGATGAATTGAGATTGGGTCATTTTTAAGAGGTTTTCATAACCCCTTTAACATTTTGGGTTGGAAACTCCATATCCTTGACACTAATTTTAAATGGTGAACACCTACATATTGCAAAATTCATTATTGGTGGTCCACTTGGCAAGCATTTGGTAGTGCACTTGCAATTTGTAAGATGTTTATATACCTAAGACCATGATCTTGTAGATGTTTCAATGCATTAGATTTGAAATTCATTTAAACAAAATTAAGATAAGAATTATTAAATATAAGCAAAGGGTTAACACACTAATTAACTCATATTCTTCCAACATATTTTATTGAATCAAATTGGTCTTCAACTTGTTTAAAAATACCCTTTTGTGAAATAAAATAAAAAAGTATAAAGTGACATTAACCTTTGAATATCTTTCCTATTGCATATATCAATAACCTTAGCAAGAACAATGTTTTTCACATCCTTGAACTTCATTTTGAATTGAATGTACCTTCTAATTTGTCAAGAGATTCAATTTTTAGCCCTCTAACATGTGAAATTCAAATAGAATGGAAACTTTCAAGGTATTGTGATGTGACAAACATTACCATATCAATTCAAACTTCCACACCCATATATATTATATGCGAACATATCTATTTCAAATACTTAATATGTATGTTTCAATCTATTGAAAAAATGTTTTTTCATGTTTGATTTTTTAGAATTCATTGGAAAAAATGACCCAATTTTGCATTTAAGGTACAATAAATCTTCTTCAATTTACAAGAGGAATTCATTTGAAGGGCCACGTATATCTCAAATTTGGATCTTGTAATGGTTCATCAACAAAATATTGCCATTGGGTGTTGAATTTTGGTGTAGCCTTTTTTGAAAATTATGAACAAAAATTTGTTAACATTATGTATTGTGTATTGTATATTCATATTTTTCAATCTATGTTAGGAGCTTCATTTTATTCCTTTGCATATTTGGGAAATTGAATAATTGGCATTTGGAAACCCATTTTCCATGTTGCCCACCTTTCTTCATCTAGGCACACCAAAAGGTCTTCAACATTATAATATACGGTTGCTTCATATCATGCTAATAACACCATTCAAATCACCTTTTCAATACCATCCATATGACAAGGATGGTGTTACAACACTTGGGCAATGAATTCAATGAGGTGATCAATGTTTTAATATTCATGTATTATTCCACCCTTGTAGTATGTAAATGTAATTGATGAAGAATCACTAATACAACCAATAGAAAAAGGCACACTAAAATCTTTTGGATAAACCTCTTCATATTATACAAATGACACTATTCAAATGAACTTTTCAATATCATACACTAGATAAGGATGGCATGTTACAACATATGCGAAGTGAATGATAAGGTGATCAATGTCTTTGGACTGATGTACTATCCCACTATTGTGACATTTATAATCTTATCACTTGTAATTGATGGAGAAGCATCAATACATACAATAGAAAAAGGCACACCACAATCTTTTGGATAAACCTCCACATTTTCAATCCTAGAACAATCTTTTCACATTTTAATTCAACTCCATTTAATCATTTTCTAAAAAACTCAAAACTAAATAGTCCATTGTATTCCCCCAATGGTCAAAATAATTTTTAAAAAAAAAATCCACAAAAGGATTATATTTAAAAGTTCACCATATTGATTTATCAAGCAAATTACCCTTCACAACAACACCTTTGAATGGAGTTTTGAATTCAATATCTCATATTATCTTGAATCAAAATTGGCATTCACCCCTACATAAAGGACATACAAACTAGCCCAACATTTTCAATGAATGTGAAAAAAATGCTTGAAGAATAAATCATTTGACCTACCCTTTAGCCCTCTTTAGCTATTGCATAGTTCTAATGGCCACCATATTATGCACATGTCCATGTTGATGGCAATTTTTAATTATTTTAACATTGAGAAGTTTACCACATACCTATTATTTTCTAGGACCTTTGAAAGGGGTAAAAAAGGATGGCATCAAAGCCCTTAAAGTAATGATTAAAAAAATGAGATTAATTGGCATAATGAATCCAAGTTCTTTATATTCTAGTGTAATTTGAAACTTTAGCATCCTTTTCAACCTTGGGAAATTTCATGCCTCACCTCATGTGTATGGCATACATGCCTCTTCACAAAGCAAACAAGGTATGTTTTGTACGACCTTTCAACCAAATAGACACATGGCTCATCATCCATGTAGTTGCTTTTGAAATGTCTCTTGGATTCATCCAAGATAGACTAAAAAACACTTTTGAACAAGTCTTATCTTATTAGTGTCTTGAATTAGTGTTCATCTATCAATGAACATAATTCAGAATTTTAGTTGATAGTAATAACAATGTAATTATGCTTTATATTCAAGGTTGCACAACTTGAACTTTTCAAGTATAAAATTTAACACCTCATTGTGAAAATTAGAACATTTTAAATTTTGTAAACTAGAAAACAAACATGGTTTTTAAGTATTTAGCTTTTTTGTTTGTGAAGGACCAAAAATGCAAAGTTTTTATAGATCACATTTTTTCCATTGTTGATGCATTATTAGGGAACATATTGAGTTCAATTTCTAGTTAAAAGGGGACTTTGGATTTGTTGTGTTCACATGTTCAATTTGTATTTCCATAACTCCTTAAATTTGTGCCAAACTGTTAGGAGCCATTTTCCTATTACAAAACATGGAAAATTTGAAAAATCAAGACATTTCCATATTTGGAGCATTATGAATTTTTGGGATTCAAAAGATCTCCCCCAAGATTGGTTCTTTGAAACAACCATAAGACAATCTACAATGGTTCACCTCATTGAAGTTTAACATTGTATTCATATCAAATAATGGTTGGTATTAAACATGTATTTGATGGTTCATCTTCAAAAGATATTGGAAGTGTCTATGCATAATGAATAGATTAGCAAGATGAAATCAAACATGAAAACCATGCCATTCAACCTCCACTATAGTATTAGTATTACTTATGAACCTTTACAAATGCATGGGAAGAAATGTGTTCTATGTCAATGTTCCAAACCATGTTGGAGAGATTATTCTTGGTAGGATTGTTTCTTGAGCAACAAAGTTAGGCCATTGTGAATTGAATTTATGGAATGGTATTGACCAGTAACATGAGAATGATAACACAAAAATATCTTGAAAGGGAAGAATGCAAATCCTTGGGACTAGTAATCCCACCAAATCACATCAAATTTTTAAGTGCACATTTCACAATATTCCAAGCAAGAACCCTCAAGTTGGAATTGAACAAACCTAGTGACCACAAATATAATGTGTTTAAATTGGATTTGACATTAAAAGGCTTAACATGAGAATGTAGTATTGGTTGCAAATTATATCAAGAGATAACCAATGCATCTTCAGATGCAATAATCTCATGTATCTACAATAGGTATTGATAAACAAAATCAATGTTATCAACTATGCAATAAAAGTACCTTCAAACATGAACAAATGATAAACCAAACACGAATTATTTTTGTTATAATGGTAACTATCATTACTACAAATTATGCCTTATCAATTGTCATTTATGATTGGATTTTAATTAAAATGAACCTCTAGATAAGGTGATGCTACAATCAAAATGTCCTAATTTTTAATGAAATACATAAAGTAACAATAAATAATCATATCAAATATGAGAGATGAACTAGTGTTCCAATTTAATAATACATTTTTGGCATTTGCAAGGGTAAAATTAGTTACCCCAATGGTGATCAAAATTCAACTACCATAGAATTTGGGTTATGATTGGGTGGACTAAATCCTAATCTTTTAAGGCAATTGAAATTCACCTCGCCTTATTTAGGCCAAATTTAATGCAAACACATTAATTTAGAGGAAACCGTTTTTTTGTTATGACATATTACACGTTGAGTGCCAAATACATTGTCATGTGCCATGGATGAAACCATGCAAATTTATGGTAAATTTTGATTTATATTTAACTAAATGAATACCTAATTAACAAATGGCAAACACTAAATAGTAACAAGGAGTTTAATGCCACATTGGGTTTGATGCATTTGTAGTACAATGCCTAACATGAAAAAAATTTCAGATTTTTTTTTATTGTATTCACACAATGATTAATGTTGTAAGTATTTTTTTACACAATAGTTTTTCAAAAATGTGATGTAGTGGTTAGAATCCTCCCTTCAACACAAAATTCCAAGGTTCAATCCATTTGCTAATTGTTTTTTCCAACAAAGAAAATGGATGAAAAAAATTCATAGATCATTTAAATAACTTTTAAAAGTTAATTGCCCTTAGGAAGTAACTTCCTCAAGTGAAAGAAGACTAAATGCAAGTTAATTGCTCTTTTCCCCATGGAATAAAAAAAATTCTTTGGGAAAAAGACAACTTCCGCAAGGAGCAATGAAGTTTCCTTGAGGAAGGGCCCAAGTTCCTTGTGGAGAAGGGCACCTTGCTTGGGGGAATAATGTAATTTCTTTGGGAAAGGGCTCAAGTTCTTCAAGAAAAAAATTTATGTTTTGAATGTTTTTGCAATCACAACGATTTCATGTTTGTTTTCATATAGGCTTGCGACCTATCATTGGAAAGGTCTCGAGGAGGGCTACAACTTTGTAGTTGGAAACACTTCAATCAAAATTCATATGAAAAAAATGATTAAACAAAATTTTGGACACATTTGTTCCCCAAGGAACATGGTTACTCCCTTGGGCAACTTAAGCCCTTGCTTCCTCTAGCACATGGTTGTTCTTTGGGGCAACTTAAGCTCCTTCTCCCCAAGGACATGATTCTTCCTAGGGAAAAAAAGGTTTAAGTTGCTCCTCGAGAAAATTTAAACTCCTTCTCTTCAAGGACATGATTATTTTTTAGCGAAAAAGGTAACTTCTCAAGGAACAATGAATTTTTTTCCAAGGAAAAGCCTAAGTATTCTTGAAAAACATATGTTTAATTTTTTTTTGCAATCATAATCATGTCATGTTTATTTTTATATATGCTTGTGAATTATCATTGAAAAGGTATTGAGGAGATTTACAATTTTGTAGATGGAAGTATTTCAATTAGAACTCATATGCAAAAGTTATGATCACGCAAAATTCAAGAGACATTTGTTCCTTGGGGCAATTTAGACCTGTTGATCCCTAGGGCCAACCATGTGCCTAGAAGAGCAACTTAAACATGTTCCCTTGGGGAACAACCACGTTTTCGGTGAACAAATGTGTTTGAAAATTTGTGTGATCGTAATTTTTTCATATGAGTTTTGATTAGACTGTTTCTAACTACACAATTGTAGTTCTCCTTGAAACCTTTCCAATAATAGTTTGCAAGCCTATATAAAAACGAACATGAGATAATTATGATTGCAAAAAGATGCGAAACATATGTTTCCATTGGGAACTTGGGCCTTTCCATGGGGAAAATACATTGTTATTTGAGGAAATACTTTTTTTCCCTAGGGAACAATCATGTCCTTGGGGAGAAGGAACTTAAGTTGCCTTCGGGAACAACTTAAACCCTTTTTTTCTTGGGGAACAATCATGTCCTTGGGGGGAAGGAACTCTTTTTCCCTTAAGAACATGGTTGGTCCCCAAAGGCAATTTAAGCCTTGTTCTTTTGAAAACATGGTTGTTCTTTGGGGAATAACTTAATCCCCTTTTTCCCTCGAGGACATGATTTTTCTTCTAGGTAGCCTTTGTTCCTCTAGGAACATGGTTCTTTTCAAAAAAATTATTCTTGGACACCTAACTTAAAAAAATTGTCAAAAGAAAATTTATTTTCATCTGTTTCATTTGTGAATGAAAAATAAAATTCAGGAAAGGTTCAAACCTAGGACCTTTGGACTTTAAGGGGGATTCTAACCATTGCATTAGTTTTTTAACTTGAAAATAATGTAAGAATTTTTTTTCCAAGCATTAATCATTGTGCAGGTTTAATACTGGTGGGCACTGTATTGTACTATAATTGTGTTGAGCCTAGTGCCACATTTAACTCATTGCTATTACTTAATATTTGCCCTAACAATATAATTTGTTTACAATTTATAAGAATAAAATTATTGAGATAACCTTAAATGCTCAAACTTTGATTTTATGTAGTAATATTATATTTCCTCACTTATATCAAATGAGCAATATTATTATCAATGAAAGAAAATATAATCCATAAATTTCATGTAATCAATTCTTTGCACATGGCATATCAAACTGTACATTTGGCTTGACAAACCTCTAAAGTAACATTATCAATGACCTAAATTTAGCATGTCACATTGCATTTGAAATGACATATTAATCACAAAAGTATATGCACCAACACCACAAAAGCATCACACATCCCAAATCTAAATGGTAACATTTGTTCAATATGACTAAAAATGAGTAACAAACCAAATCATATTGGACATACTCTTTTTTGTGTTTTTTTGATTTGGAGGAAAATGTACAAAAAGTATCCCCATGTCATTTTGGACAAGGAGCTGAATTGTGTTTAGTCTTTGTAATCAGAATTCTAAGCATGGTTGGGATAATTGGAATTTGGGTGTACACTCAGATTTTGTAGCTTAGACCTCTTCTATGGAATATCTGACCCAGTGTAATGGATGATTCTGGTTGTGGGTATCTGGAGAGAGACTTGGCTATACATTATTATAGTCTTCATCATTTCACTGCATGGTATCAGCTTAATTTTATCCTAATTATCTTAAATGGGGTACCTAGTCAGGAAGTCAAGATCAATACTAGGGAGTAGGCTAGAGCTTCAGGGTGGATCGTAAAGTTTGTAGGAACTTGTGTGATTATAAGGTTGGGTTGAGAGCGTGTTGTAAATCTTTGTTTTACTCATTATATGTGTTGTACTCAGCTTAATTTTTCCTAATTATCTTGAATGAGTGCTTAGTCAGGAAGCGAAGATCAATATGAGGGAGTCTGGCTCAGGAGTGGACCATAAAGTTTGTAGCAACTTGTGTGATCCTGAGGTTGGGTTGAGAGCTCGTTGTAAATCTATGTTTTACTAATCTCTATTTTCTCATTGATCAACTGTCAATTTCCAACAGTGTCCACAGTGAGAGGGAAGTAAATTGGGACTTGAGGGCATTTTGGTTGGCAATGCAGGTGGGTGTGTATTTGACATCTCTTGAGTAAGACCATACGACAGCCTGCAAGCTGGGAGTTCTCCCTATGGCCACCACCACATCATCATCATCATCATCCCTGGTGCCACTGGAACAGATCATAAACAAGCTTAGGGACACTGTGATGCAGTCTGTTGTGGTGTGTATGCCCCATACATTTGATACCTCTTCAAAAGAGTCTTCACTTTCTGAGAGTGATATTACAGTACAGCTGAAGCACTTGAGATGGCCAGCCAATGTTGTCTTCATCTACTCTAGAACCTTGCTGGGTGTTTTCTTTAAGCAATATTTGATAGAATAGGCCAGTATGTTATAACTGGCTCAGATGACTGGCTTGTCAAGATCTGGTCTACAGAAACTAGGCTTTGCTTGTGCAGTTGTCATGGTCATGGTGATGAGGTGTGATTCCTGCTCTCTTTGCCTTTTCTTATCATCTTTGAGGTTTTGAACCTGATGTTAGTACTAGGTCTTGCCATAGTGTTAGATCAACAGATTAGTGCAAGTGGGCATTGCTCATGAGGGCTTCAACATAGTTCAAGCTTAGACAGATGATCTTTTTTTTAAGGAGATATTACAGATTTGGCTGTGAGCAGCGGGAATACACTTGTCACTTCAGCATCAAACGAATTTTCAATCTGTGTTGTAAGATCTACATTTATAACATCTCACCTACAAGTGAAAAATCTGAGTGCCTCCTACTTTCGTATGTCTATTTCCCCTGTAAGAGTCTACGTGCAATAGCTATTGTGTGGAAGTTGATCACGTGTTTGAAACTCATAAGTCCCTTGCATCCATTTTGTTGTTGTTGTCTTATGTGAAAGCAGATAGTACAGTAGGTTTTGAGGAATTCACATGTGTCACAGAACATCTGATGATGGCACTTGCTATATCTGGAATGCTACAAACTCATCCCTCAACTGACATGTTTATATGCCCAACCCCAAAGATGCTCTTACAAGTATGTGGACTTGAACCCCCTGGTGGTGTTTTGTTCATATCTCTCTTACCTGATGGAGCATGCATTCCTTGCATGGATGATCCATGCCTTCATTCCCTATGGATGTGGCAGCTGCTGAATTGATGAGGTTACAAATCCTTTGTGTCTTGTGTTTTCCTAGCATCAAGAGCAGTGGGTGCCTCCCAACAATTGAGTTCTCTGTGGCACTTTCAATGCAGATGGGACTCACTTCAAATCACCTTTGCTAAGCTCCTCCTAAAGACCATATGCAATGTATGTTTTAGGACCCTTAGGTCTTATGCCATCTTTTGGTAACAGACCATCCCTAGGATCTGTGTATTCATGAAAATGATATCGATTGAGGCAAGAAACTTGGCTCCACAGACTATGAAATCACCTCCATTAAAATGATTGTTGAATATTTGAAGCCTAAGTAAAACATGATTGCTTCTGTTTGGATGTGCATCACAGACAAACAAAGCCATTTCACAAACTTCTGAATGTGGGGGAAGTTTTAAAAGACATGGTGCAATCTTGTTCCATTTCAAACTTTCCTGAAAGGAGGTTCTTTGAAGCCATGTTCATTCTGGAGTTTCTAAATCAACCATATTATATGTCCTTGTTTGCTTTTGAAACTTCGTAAGTCTTTTGAGTTGCACATAAGCTCTTCTATGTACAAGGCTTTTTGTTGACATGAAGGTGGATAGATTTCTTTCAAAAACTAATGGCACAAAACTCAACAAAGCTCCTTGCCACAATGTAGGGACATAAGCTCTTCTATAATGCCCAATCCCTCCTCATTGTTGGTTTCCATGGAAGAAGCTAAGAGCTGTTGAGTACTTGATGTTGGCAAGTTGTTAAGCATCCTCTACCAATAGTTATGCCTACATCCCCTCCTAGGGTCAAAATGCTTTGTTTTTGACCTTTCATAAGCCCCATCCCCCCCCCCAAGTATCCAAAGTCCAACCTTATACAATTCCCAATCCTTGGGAATGGACAACCTATACTCACCTCCTCTAAACACACAACCCCACCATAAATTAACCAATTTGACATAGTCAACTACCATTAATGGGAAAAAATGGAACTTCACTATCATTTATTTTCACCTTTTCATGACTTTCATTACATTCATTATAATGAATCTTGTCCATACCAATGCATGTGTTTGTGACTTGCGTCTAAATCAACCATTTTTACAATTATTATTTCAACTATCTTTTGTGACCCTAGTAAAAATGATTTATAATCATATATTCGACTACAAAATGGTTTTAAGTTGTAAATGTGATTATGACTTGCACTATTATTGGTTTTGATGAAAATGAAATGTGTTTTCATATCATCCACAATTAGTGGCATTTAGCAATACAAATGAGAATTTAACTGGATTTGTGATTGGTATTGTGGTTCACAAGTGATTAAGCAAAATGTGACATCTCATTTAACTTCAATTATATATATATATATATATATATATATATATATCATAGTAGCAAATATACATGTGTTAATGAATGGCAAGTGAGTGCATGTAACATGTCATTTTAGCTTACACAATTTGGAACAAAAAAATTTCTCCATAACCTTGTATCCTCATGTTATTCATGTTCCCTTGCCTTGACACCATATGACCTTAATGTGCTTAATACTTGTTTTTAAAAAGTGTAATGAAAAGGAAAAAAAAAACTTGAACATGAAAAAAAAAGAAAACAACTTAACAATAACCCCAAAATGAAAAACTTGACATTCCTCACATGCAAAAGGCATGATGCACTCACTTGAAAAAATCCATGAAGTGATATTAAACTACATGATGTAAACTTTTAAACAAAAGTAGGAAAACAAGATACCTATCTACTTATACTTAATTAGTTTAAATAACCTATTTACCTACATTTGACCTAACATATCTAACTATTATTTACCTAGGGATGTCCTATAAGTAGGTAGGTAATACTTTGTAGGTTAGGTAGGTACTTATTACATATATTACCAAGGTAGTTATAGGTAGGTGATAAATTGTAGGTCAAATATATTTAAATTATAGCATAGGTGATTTAACGTAGGGTTTATGTTAAGTTATGTAAGTCAATATTCTGTAGGTACCTAGGTAGATAGGTATGTAATATGTAGGTATAAGTTATAATAGTAAGTAGGTAACATGTACGTAGGGTGTAACTAATGATAAGTAGGTAGTTGGGTGGGTAATATGTGGGTGGGGTATAAGTAATGATAATTAAAGTTGAAGTACAATTGAAAATCCATGTAATATTTCATCCATCAATATCTTTTTTCATCCATTCAAAAATAAGGTCCACCAAAATAATCAAGTAATTGACTTGACATGGCATAATGTCATGGCAAAGTGGAATTCTCAACTACTCCTCAATTGGGTTATATTTTATTTTTAAAAATATTTTGACTATCAACACCCATTAGTGGTCAATGCCATACATTTACCAAACTAATCGACACATCAACTCACTTGAGATGCCATCCCATCCACATGGTATTTTTTTAAATAAATGTTATTGTGTAGTCGAAACAAAGTTGGGGATGACATGTAGTCAAAAACTAGTTGGTTAGAAAATGCCTTTTTTCTCTTAGTACATAATGTTTTTGTATTAATTGATTAATTAGTTAGCTATGTAAAATAATTAATTTATTAAATGTAGGATAGGTAATTAATTTATTAGGTAGGCTAGGTATTAGATAGTAGGTATGATAACCTAAGTAATATGTAATAAATAGGATAGGCACTAATAGATGGTAGGTAGGTAGGTTACAAGTTAAGCAAGAGGTATTTTATTTTGTGGATATGTCATAGTTTTTTTGTATTAATTGTTTAATTAATTAGCTATGTTAAACAAATAATTTATTAAATGTAGGCTAAATAATTAATTGATTAGGTAGGTTAGGTAGTAGATAGTAAATATGTAGCCTAGGTAGTATGTGATAAAGAGGATAGGTAGTAGTAAGTCCTAGGTAGGTTAAATTGTAAATATTTTATTATGTTGATATATGATTTTAAAAATAAAAATAATAATAAACTAGGTAGGTTAGGTAATTAATTTATTAAATGTAGGTTAGGTAATAGATAATAGGTATGTAGCCTAGATAATATTAGTAAGTTGGATAAGTAGTAAATAGTTAGGAAAAATAATAAATATTTTATTGTGTGGATAAATGATAATGTTTTTGTATGGGACAAAGGATGTGATAATCACATGCATGGGATAATCACATCCTACCAGATGGCTTGCACATGTGGCAATAATTTTTTAAAAATGACCATTTGTTACACAAACATCCTACTTGTTTCATATGTTACCTTGGTACAAGAACAAATAATGGTTTGGACAGTGGTCTCCTTCTTCAAAAAGTTAAGTGAATCTTTTATCATCTATATCCATAAAAAACATTCTTAATAATATGCCATTTTTTCTTACTTGATCAATAGAGGTGATGTACATCTTCAATAATTCATGTCACATTACTCACACCAATGCAATAACTCCAATTGTATCCACAACTAAATGACTACATAGCATTTTCACCTACGACTAAAACAGGATATTACAAAGGACCATATTGTAATTGATACCATTTTCCATTCATACTTTCAAAGTTGTGGGTGTGAAATGACAAAGCCGTAAGCCACTACTAAAGTAATGGCTGGCATTACAACCCCATCAAATGAAGGGTAAATCTATAAGTTAAAACCATTCCCCACCTTATAGTGGTTAAAATTATCCCATAAATAACCAAAAATGAACCATTGCAAATTTTCACCACAATGAAATATCAATACATGATTTGTTATAAGACACAAAACGACCTTGTGATAACTTTTACATACAATCTTCATACATTGCAAACTCTCAATTCTATCATACTATTTAATGAATATGTTATGTTCTCTTTATAATGTATTCATTGAATAATATTGATTGAACTATTCCATCAAATGGTCTCATAATTTTCAAGTTTACATCTATGGTGCACCCTTGTAAGTATGTGCCATCATCAAAAAGTTTCATAGCCCAACGACATTAATTGATAGGAGGCCATAGACTTGCATAACATTTTTGGTTGATTACCACATGGTGGTATAATACTTGAAATCTTCAAGAGAGATAGTTGTCATATAAGCCACAAATACACAAGGATCTTGGCCCAATGATTCCAAATTTGCCAAGAAACCTTCTTACATAAAATCCACCACAAAGAAAACTTTGCTTTAACCTTTTGTTCTAATTGTCAACAATAACTGTCATAATTTGCTAGAAACAAACATAAACCTTGAACAATAAAAAACAACATAATGCTTTACAATTGAGATTACAAAAACCGCATATACTAGAATCAGCCACAATTATTCAAATATAGTAGACATATGGATTACATCTTGTTGTTGAAGGGTTTATTGTCGATTTTTTTTTTGAATTCGATATGGAAGGGGAGGTTTTGAAGAATTGATACATAATTTTAGGAGTTGACCTCTAATGCTTTCTTTGGTAATCAAATGAGAGAAGCTAAAAAGTTGTGAGCTAGAACTCATTCAACTATAGTTGATTAGCACATGATTTGCTTCCTCCCATGTCCTTTCACTTAGGTTGATGCATCACAATTGCACCAATCTACATTCCACACCTATGTCCATTCACCAAAAGATCATACAATTTCAAAGAATGTATACAAGCTTGCGATTCCCATACATCTCTAAGCTTGGGAGAATGGAACAAGCTTGTCATTCATAGGATTGTACCTCAAAGGAAGCATTGTGCTACATCTTGGATGTTATAATTAGTAAATGTTAAATTTTGACATCTATATAAACTTAGGTTTACAAACTTATGTATATATTTACATCATGTCTACCTATTAACTAGGACCTATTTCATGTTCAATGTTGATAAAAGTATAATTTCAATTCACTTTGCTAATTTTTTTTGAATTATAAGGCCTTTTATATGTGTATATATGCAGTATGAAATTTGAATAGAGACTAAAAATTACAACATACACATTAGATATACATTTCATAGGTTGATGCCAAGAATTATGTATATCTTATATCCTAAGGGTATTCCAAACCAATATACCTTCCAAAAATTGGTCTAGTAAGCCTTTCTTTAAGGTTATTAATTTCCCTTCCCCTTCCTAATTTAAATTAATTTGTAATTACGATGGTGGAGGACATGGGGTGTAGTTTGATGAACTTTTTCCTGAACATTTGTGCAAATCAACCCAATAAACTTTTCTCCAAGTTTGAAGTAGTAGCTAACTAGCTCCCAACTAAGGAAGCTAGGAGTTCAACTTTTCATGTTGATTTGTCTTGCTTTCATACTTATAGGAAATTGATGAACACCCAAAAAGTGTGATGATTCCAACAATAATTTAGTCCTTATTGGAGCTCTAGTGACAAGAGGGTAAGAGTGTACCAATGACAATAATGTCAAAATAATCCTTTAATTGATGAGACTTTTCCAAAAGGTGATGAAGAAGTTGGCTAGTGGGGTTGAGCCATAATATTGTTGTATCATGGTTGTGAAGAAGAACAATTAGAAAAAAAAAGTGTTGGTATGTTGAATTGATGTTGGGTACTTTCTTGTGCTCCATGGTTCTTGCATTTCCTTTAGCTATAATTGCTACTAAAGGTCTTTAATAGTTGTGCACCACAATTCCCACTCATCCCAACATGACATGAATTGATTTTTTTTCATTTTTGCAACAAATAAAAAATGTTTTGTTTGTCATTTTGTACAATATAATCATATCTTTAGGTTTAGTAATAATTAAATCATTTTTGGAAATTTCAAATTTCCTATTTTAAAGGTCAAAATTTAAGAAAATTACAAGGAGGGTAAAATAAAAAAAAGTGGTGAAAACCTTGAAACTTTCTTACTTCAAGACAGTCTAATGGACAACATAATTATTACATTTTATAGTTCGTGGAACATTATGTTTCATCATCTTTGCAAAACAAAAAACTAAAAAAAGGTTGCAAAAAATCTCATCATGGTAAAGATTTAAGGTCTAGAAAACCTATCAAAGAAGTTTCCTATATTTATAATCAAAATTCCATACATTATTATTAAAATTACTAAATTGAATTTTCAAAGACAAAGATTATTTGGATTGGCACCCAAAGTGCCAAACCTAGCTAAAAAGTTCTACAATAATAGTTTTTTAGTTTTTTCCCTTCCCTTTCTAAATTCAATAGTCATGTCAAACATTAATTTCAATATTTCTCTTTACTCATGGTTTTGTTTTTAATGCACATATTAGGTTTAGGGTGGCAACTTGTGTCATTTTCTTGACTTCATTATAGGCATAATATTTTTGTGATGATCATGCACTCAAAATAGTGACCAAAATGTGCAAAATTATTTCCAATAAAGTTTGATTCAAATATGGAAATATTTTTCTCTACAAGCCCAAAATTGTCATCACATTTTTTTCTTTTTTGGATTTGAAGAGTGATTTTGTGAGTAAAACTTTGGTCTTTAAATTTCAAATAAGTTCATTATGGCACTATTGTCCCTTATGGTTAGCCAATTTGTGTACCCAAAGGGTTGCCATGTGTTTTAATTGCATGTCTATAACAAGTAAATTATAACAAGGTGGGGGGTTTGGCTACCTATCATGGAATGTGATAGAATTGTACATTCTTTGCCACAATATTCCTTTATCCTATCCTATTCTTCTTCGTACATATTAATGGATTTACTTCATTTTGTATAGAGTTTACCCTTATAATCTTGAATATGGGAAACAACAACAATTGTGACATTATGCTTCCTTCAAATCCACCATGATCAACATTTAAATTGAACTTCTATCAATAATGCATACTCCTTCAATATGCAAACTCAAAACCCCATATGAAGCTTAATGTAAATATTTTAATACCAATTTGCATTGTGTTCCACTTATGAATGGATTTTGTTCAAGTATTGTTTATCATGCATCCATTTATTTCATTCAATTGCTAATCAATAATATTCCTCGATGTCAAATCAATCATCTATGAACATGTTGAGCCATGTAAGTCAAGTATATGGCCATCATGCTCTAGGCTTGAGGTCTAAGTTCATGCACAAGCCATCTTTCACCCTCACATTCTAAACAAAACAAGTTCTTATGTTGGACTATGGAGCTTGGATTATTACATATACTAATCCTAGGTATTTCACTTATGTAAAATGTTATTTTCGACCTTGAAATACAACATGTTGATTTTTAATTTATCCTAATAATTTATTTTGGGAAATGTAGGTTGTCCATAATCAAGTTTAATTTTTATTTGTAATACATACTCATTTGAGGATATCAACACAAATAAAAGTTAAAACACAACAATTGGTCTTGTGGTTCTATGATCAATTTTGTGGAAAAGAAGGTTGGTTTCAAGTGACAATGGTTAATGAAGTTTATTGAAATGAATTATCAAAATATATTTCAAATAATGGATTCTTACGATGTAGATGATTTACTTGTTCCATATTAGAATAAAATCATTCCTAATGCCATAACCAAAGTCATTTGGAACATCTTGACCAAAACCACAAGATTTGTACAACAAGTCTTTACATTGTCAAACAAATTTTATTTAACTTCAAATTTTTTTATTTTTGCATTTGTCAGCATTTATTTAAAAACATATTGATATAAGAAATTGAATTGTAATATAAATGTAGCTTATAATATGGTCAACTTGCACATGGTGTGTAACACATCCAATTATTATAGTACATCATTATAATTTGAAAGCATATTTTTGTGAGATGTTGTACATATGGAAGTTTGTTGGTGATGAATCCATCATAAGCTTTTGCATATGTTCCCCCACACATGGAAATAATTCCATGGTCACAAAATCCAAAATATCCATAGGGCACAACCTCATTTTGTAATGTTTTACTTACTTGTGTAAACATTCATATCCATATTTGTAGGAGTCATTAATGAGTTTTGTATAGATTGATCCTTCAAAACCATGTCATAATATCTTGAAATGGACCACTTGTTTTGTTTTGCATGAAAAATTTATTTTGCCGGTGGTGATATGAATGGTGGAGGCAATGGAAGGGGTGGAGGCGGTGGGGATGGTGGTGGCGGTGGTGGAGAAGGAGGTGAAGGCGGTGGGGATGGTGGCGGCGGTGGAGAAGGAGGCGGAGGTGGTGGGGATGGTGGTGGCGGCAGCGGAGAAGGATGTGGAGGCGATGCTTATGGTGGTGGCGGAGTAGGAGTCGGAGGTGGTGGGGATGGTGGTGGAGGTGGTGGTGATGGTGGTGGTGGAGGGAGGCATAACTTGAAATCACTTATACAATTTCCAAAGCAACATGTTGAAAATAATGGACATACATTGCCACAAGACCCACAATTAAATATATCAAACAAAAAATCCACTGTCAAATAACAAAAACCATGACAACAAGTAAAACCAGGTTCACAATTGCAACTTGTTTGTAGCAAATTCCTAGTGGATTCATGTTTGACTAAACTTTTTAGTAAGAAACGACTTTCAAGAGGCTCGTGGGCATCCATTGCATTAGTACCCATACCCTCAATAGAAACTATCATTGGTTGCATGGACATGAATGCCACAAAAATAAAAATGAACACCAAGGGTTGTGTTTTGAAGCTTGTCATTTTGTGAATCAAAGTTGTGTACTATTTGACTATGTAACATACACTCCCAAATTCAACAAAATGAAAAGACTCAATCTCAAATTTTCCAAGTTAAATACGATTACAACTATAACTTTTAATCATCTCTCAAGGTGTTGAAGGTGAATCCAATAAGTGATGAATGAAAGACAAGACAAAAGTTTATGTACTTGCTATACATTTATAATGTAGTGACTGAACTACAATATTTGGTACTAGGGTACTTTGTAACATTATGATTGAAATCATGGCACATTGTGAATATGAAAGACATGAACCCAATTATGTCTTTAAAATGACAATCATGTTTAGATAGTCCTATAGAATTCATAAAATGAAAAAATGATTGGTTGCATGGAGTTGGGGAATCTTTCTTCATTCATGTTTTAGAAAATACTATAGCAATTGCTACTTATATATATATAATCCAAGCAAGATTGGTGATGCCATAAACAACATCATGATTCACCTTTTAGAGACTTGGAAGTCATTCAATATTTGGACAAATGGGACTTGTTAAAAGTTGTAAAATATATGTAATTTGTTTCTAAAGGGGTTTTGAACCAACAACAACCTTATTGGCTCCAACATACATGGAACATCCATTATTTTCTATATTTATTGACAACATGCCATGATGTGGTTCATCTATGTAACTTCAAGTTTAATTTTCCAAGATTTTCCCTATATTTTCCTATAGGTTATGAAAAGCATTAGTTGAAAAACTTGCCAACTTTAATTTCCCCAAATTGGGTTGGGGTTGGATTGGTCTATGGGATTAACTTTATATTGATTTCTTTATTTAAAATTAAATTTTTTTTTTTATCAATGAACAAATTGGTGGCAAAACCTGCATGTCAATGCATGTGACTTTATATGGAATCTAAGGCAAGCATTTCGTGTGAAACATAAAGTGCTTCTTTTCCAAGAAACCATGTCCCAATAGCCATGAACATGCATGGGGTAACAATATTAAATATTACATACCTAAAGTTCTTTTTAACCAATACTAGTTTATGTAGTGACCTCACTATAGCCCAAATTGAGCTATCATAGATAACATTTAGCATTGGTTAATGATGAATTCAAACTACAATATATCTTTACCAAAAGTGGTCATGATTCCTAATTCCCTTTCCAACTATTGGTGTGGTATTGTTTTATTTCATACATGTACCATAACCACTTATAAAATGAACCATTAAACCCTTCGTAAAAGTCATGAATTATTGAAGATCTAGGATTGTTAAGATATGATTTAATATTAGCTTTGAACACACCAATTGATGACATGTTACAAGGTTCAAAGGATCTCTTATTTACTTGTAAATTTGGTTTAAACATAATATGTCACATTGGAACTAATTGATATGTTAAAAGTTTACTATACATGACTAATAATTTATAAAGCAATGAAATATGGATTAATTTTAACTAGTATTGAAATAAAAAATTTAATATTACAACTAAACAAACCCAATGAATCTATATAATAAAAAAATGATTAAAAAAAAGTTTGTGTTGTTCAAACCTACCTCTTCCAAGCCTAATTAATTACCTCATTTCATTTCCCCACCCACTTACATGGATATGAAAGACAAACAATTAGCATGTGCATTTCCATGTGTAGATCGTCTATATCAAATAAATGTAATAACCTATTAATCTCATATAATAATAAATTAGATGGCTGAAAACATGTAATCATCAATGACCAATAGCAAGCAAGAGAGAAGGGCTTTTATTATTTAATTAATTAAAAAAAAATTCACTATCGACCAATGTTTGGATGTTTGGTTATGGACTTGTGAAGCATGAATCAACTAAAGTAGTAGAAACTTGCATTTTTTTACATAAACATTTCTTTTATACATTTGAAAATAAATGAAGGTAAATATCAAATCATCATCAAGAAATATAAATTGATTTGGGAACATTAATTTATATCAAACAAAAGTACATTTTATAAATTGTTGTAATGAATTGTGGTCAAAATTGATACATTTCCCATTTGACTATAATTTATTAAAGGTATCCAATTTTTGTTCTACAAGCTTTGAAGATAGATTTCACATGTATAAAAAAACAACCCAAAAAAACCTTAAATTTTTCAAGAATCCCAATGTGAAGCTTTTAGAAGATTTCACCTACAAGTTGCACATTGTTATTTTTTAGAGTTTGAACTACCTATATAATGTCCTAAAATTTAGACACATAACGGAATAGAAGATGCTACCTACTTGCTAGAGCTTGACACCCTTAATATTGGGATTTTCACGGATGTGGTATTTGCCTACTTGAGAAAAAAAGCCCCATTAGTGAAGCTTCAACAAAATATGTGCCCAACGAGCTCAAGTTTGATTTTTACCACATTTGCATTTTGGGCAATTATAAGTTAACCTCCTTCAATGATACACAATTTTTCTTCACATCTTTGCTTGAAGAGATTGATGTTACAATAGGTTACAAAAACAACGTCAATTTTTTTTCAAGGCATAATAAACATCCACCACCACAATTAACACAACCAACAATTGGAGATTTCTAATTTCACATAAATTGGGAGCATGTAACTCCCACCCCCCAACTTGGCTATACCCACATCATGTCTTCCCTTCATGGATCAACAACAATTTTCAATCGACAAAACACATCCCCATTGTTTTAAAAATGTCCAAAACATCACCATATCAAAGATTATATAAACAACACCTTACTTATATACCAATATTCCATGTTTTGATTTTTGTACATGTCAAATTAACCAAAGAAAGAAAGAAAATCATGCTAGGGGCCCATTTGAGCATATTGATCCTTAATGCAATTTCTAATCTATTTTTCTTCCATTGTTCATCTTGTAAATGATAATAAAAGGCTATTGTAACACAGTCTTCCTCTACTAACATGCATTTTGTAAATTGTCACATGCATACTAAAAAAAAAAACTCACACATAGGGGGAATGAAACATTAGTGTTATGTTAGTAATAGAAATGGCAAAGAACTGCTTTGAATTCAAGGTATGTTTCTGATTTCAAAATCATTGTTTTAAATCAATCTAAAAACTTATTTTGTTATATAATCATCAATTTCAAATAAATAAAAATAATGGAAAAACTATTAACAAACTTGTGGTTCTTTAAGTTTTTGAACAATTGGAACTAGAGGTTGTTGAATTATAATTTTTGGATTAAAGAAACCAAAACCAACCAATAAAATGTATATTTTGCGCTTCAAAAATAGTCTAAAACAACTTATGAACTTTTCAATTTGAACCACATAATAATCATGCACACGATGCTTTAGATCCAATTCAATTAGACACAAAATTCATCCATTACATGCTTTTATAAAGCCAATTGACTTGTTTAAATTCACCTTGCCATTAAATCTCTTTTCCAATTCTTTCACAAGCCTAATGGAAACCCTTCATCACAAAGTGGGGACACCTTTGTATTAGTGCTATTTAAATGCTTTCACAATACTTTTACAAGATGTCCAAGGTTTAGTGCTTTGTTCGTGTAAATAGGCATTGAAACAATTTAGATTGTATTAATTTTGTTATTGTTTCAATGATAATTGATGTAGCATCATATTTGCATTGTATTTATGTTATTTGCCATGTTGTATTCACATTATGTCCATATTGTAATGATATTGCATTAGTATTATGATTGTATTGGATATGCATTTTTAGTTATAAATGATACAATGTTGTTACAATATGGTTACAAACTCTATTATTGTATTGATTCTATATTGTATTCATGTTGTCTATATTTCGTATTTATGTTGTACTCATATCTTTTCAACATCGTATTTGCATTGCATGTGCATTGTTGAACACAGGGGATGCAATGTTGCAACAACATAGCTACAAACTAGATATTCAATATTGACTCAATGTTGTATTCTTGTTGTTTATGTTATTGTATCTATGTTACAATCATACTTTCCCAAAATTGTATTTGTATTGTTTGTGTGTTGTTGAAGGTAGGTGATGTAATGTTGCAACAACACAATTGCAAATCACTGATCCATAAGTGTAACTATAAATCAATTTATAGTACCACTGATGGATCAATGATTGATCAGTCTATAAACCAAAATGGATTGCAATTAAGCACTGCACCTATTTTCATGACTATCCATACCATGACTCCGTGCATAATACAGCTCGGCTAGTTGTACAAATTCATAGACCTACAGCAAGCACATAATTTCTGAATGAGAAGACAGCCATTTGTAGCTCACGCGTTTGAAAAAGCACAACATTTCTAAGAACTTGATTTTCCGATCAAAGCCTGAGATAGAGTGTACTGAGGGAATGGAAGATGTGCTTCCCACTCAATCAAGGAATAGGATGTAAGTATATGAAATTTGATTTGACGGAACAAAGTTAATAGCAAATAGTAAGGGAGAAAAACCTTTAATTATTGCAGTTGGAAAGAAGGTAGCAACTTCCTTAACTGTAGCTCGCATCTGTCACCGAATCCATATAACATAGTCAACCCAACATAAGAGTCAGAGCTCCTAAGCCAACATGGATTTAACTTCCAAGAGTGAGTGAGAAAAAAACCCTTAAAAAACAGTCGTCAGCCGCTGAAGCAGTGGGGGCACACCTTCATGTTGCTACCCTAGAGAAGTATCAGAGCCTAGAAGAGTGCATGGCATTTCTGAGAAGGAAGCTTTATCTGGAAATGCATGTAAATGCTGACATACATCATTTGACACATAGGCTCGATCAGGGTCCTCCACAATTGGTGAAAGAGTGCCATCGTAATCTAAGAACACAACCACTTGCTTGGCCTTAGCCTCCACCATCAAGTCTTCGAACATGCTCAGGGCTGATGGATGCTTCTTCTGCAAATATATACATAACATTGTTAATTCATAATAGTTCAATCCTTCAGTCAAGTAGTTATACTTTTCAATCAGCATTCTTCCATATCTTAGCTGGCAGGTGTATCCACAGTGACACTTATGTCAACAAGGACTCAAGAAGCAGACTCAAAAACCAGATGAAAAACTCCATGAGAGTGTGGCTAGCAATTATGAAGGAATAAATGTACAGTAGAAGCCCAACCATTGCAACTCCCTATCTACCATCCAAATCTTCACTTGAGGGTTTTGAAGTTCTTGTTGCTTACAAGCCAAGCTGCATATTCTGCTGCCTCCATGTCATATGATTCAGGAGTATCTCCATGAAGAGAGTGGAACTGGGGAGGAGACTGAGCTTTCATGGCATCTAGCCATGTGACCAAGTGTCCCTTGTCTGTAACATATGGATTGTGTTTCTCTTGCAGGACAATGGGAATGGGCTGTGAAGACACAGAGCTTGCATGTGAGCTTGCAACTGTGGCCTTTGAAGGAGAAGTAGACAACATCAATGTTGCTGAAGGACAGGAGGTGTTTGAAGGTTCTGCACAAACAGCTGCTCGCTTGGATCCCAGGGTCAAGCCACCAACCAAACTCTCTCCTACGTTGGAAAAGCTTGCCCGAATAAGCACTGCTTCCCTATCTTGGCAATCCTCGTGCTTGAACAGAGTATCAAGACTCTCACCCACCTCCCTGACCTTTAACACCATTTCAATTTCTACCATTCCTCTGCAAGGGGCACAAGTGTGTCCAGGGTTCTGCTCTTCCCACTAAAAGCTGACAGAGTGCAAAAATCCTGTTATATATTTGTCAGGGCCCAGGATCAAGGAGGTGAAATCAATGGAAATGAACTAGCTATCTCTGCTCTGCATACCATTTTCCAACTGGTATGACTAACAAGCAGCACCACTCAGCACCATCTGCATTGTAACATCAATTGTCCGTAGCAGATCTACAAATGCTTGAAGATGTGTGCATGTGCCATCAACTCCCTGAATGTCATCCCATGGGGTGTTACTGGATGTGGCCTCAGAAGTTGACCATGCAGGCCAATGTGCATGCTTGCAAACAAAGTGATACACAAAGAAAGCATTATTACTGTGAAAATACTAAATCGAAAAAGTCCTTGACACATCCATGCATTGCTATAAAATTGACCCATGAGATCATACAATCCTTATGGCATTTCATGGTACAGGCAAGAAAATCCTCGCCCACAATGGCTGCAAGAATAAAACAAGTATCCAAGCTCCACACTATCATATTCACCCCGAGTGGGACATGGTGAGGAGGCCCATTCCCCTGGGGTGACTCATGTGGTGACATCGGTGGTGGGGGTATTTGCAATTGATAGGCCTTTTGTCACCTTTCCACCTTGTCCTGTACAGAAAAGAAACAATAAATTAGTGAGGATCAAGTGCATACCTTCACCAGGCCACAACCGGATTGTCATTGTTTGAATCAGACTTTTGCCAGTACTGGCAGGAGTGTATCTGATACATTTACAACTGTAAGAGTTGCAGATGAAAGCCAGGAAACCCAGCTGAAATTTTAAAGCATGAACTGGTGCTCAAGACAACACTGATTCTAATTATGACACCTCATCAAACTCACATCAGATGTAGGGGGCATCCAATTAATGGCACTGCCCTCCCTCAAGCATGTGATGATACTGTCATGTGGAGACCAAGAGTTTTCAAAATGAAACCGGTGATCTTCCTGCTTGCTCATGTCTCCAGCCCAAAGTCTTGATGAAGCTGCACACCCACTTCAAAGAAGAAAAATTGCAAACCCATTATCAATTCCGTCTCCAAGTTCCGAAAAGCATCCTGACTTGGTAAGTGACATCATCTATGTAAGTTTGTAAATATATTAGCATGAAAAACAAATCAAATAGGCAACATGAAAACTGCTAAACCCTAAACCGTATACCCACCATTCACCTGAATTGAACATTATTTACATCATTTTTGTGATCCTTCAGGGTGTCCAGCTCATAGTTGGGCCTCCCCATTAGGTCATCATTCCATTTACATGCATCCCACACCTGTCCAGTGATATGAAACAATATCAAAAACCATTGCAAAAAATAGCAACAGCTTTGTTTGACTACAGATCCATGAAAAGCAAAGTAAAAAGATCCAATTCAGACACAAAAAGCAGAACTAGAAAGCTAGATGAGCTGGAACAGTGCCCACATATGATGATAGAGATGAGTGAAGCTTCCTAAGCAGAAGCAGTGGGATTCGTACTCTGGCCATCTTGTCTGAACTCCCAGTTACAATACACAGACTGGTTGTGTTCTGTGCTGATGGGAGTGCAGATCACAGAATTTGTGTGGAATACAGTTGATGGCAGCTTGGTGCATTCATGACTGGCCATGAAAAACAGGTTCATTCTAAGCCTGCTTGCCTACCCTTGGCAATCTGTTTGGGTTGGACCGAGACCAGGACTAAGACAGCATAACAGCATCATATGAGGGTTCTAGACTGCCACATCCTAATATATATGGGATCTGATTCCAAGAGTATGGCTTCCAATTCCTCAAGCTTGCTGTCTAATTTTTCTTGGCCATGCCAATGTTGTGGTGGGCTTGCAGACTTACATATTAAATGTCCATCCATTCACCCCAAGGATAGCCATGAGTGCAGGCTATGATGGCCATGCTATCATCTGGGATGTGAGTTGCTTTACTGAAAATCCACAGAACTTGTTTCATCTTTTTGGAGAACAAGACTGAATGCATTTGCTCATTGAAGAGCCTGGAACTGATGTCACCAAGCAAGTTTGTTGGATGATACTTGCAAATTTGGGAGGGGCATCTGATCAAATTGTATGATGTCGGAGAATATAACTTGGTTGATGGCAACTTTTCTCTGTAAGAATTGATTGTTCTTTCCCATGGGAGCTGCTTTCACAAGTCTATTGAAAGCTGAAACCACATATACATGGGTCCTGGATTTGGACATTTTCTGTGCTGACCAAATGAGGGGTGTTGTCATTTACAACTAGAATGCAAGGGTGTCTGCAGTGATGGTTCATTGTCAGTGGTACCTGATGAAGTTGGCCAAATCTACATCTTTGGGACAGGGCCTGGAATGGCTAAGAAAGATGCAAAGCATGACCGGGTGGGTCCTTTTCTGCAATGTGGTTGGGTCACAATTGGTTTATTTATGGTGTTCCCAAGGTTTTCTTTCTGTGATAGCTAGTTGGGAGTGTCTCCAGTGTGTTCTCTTGAGTCCTAAATCCAAGCGTCTAAGGGTCTCTTTCTATTAGGCTGCTGTTATCATAGTTACACACAGTGTGCTGTGATCACAGCAGCCTAATAGAAAGCCATTAACATGGGGCCTTGTTGCAGGGACAGTGACTTTCCATTCAAGAGTTGCAAGTGCATTGAAAATGTGTAGTTAATCATTTTAGGAACTCTGGGAACACATATTCTTTAAGAAAAAATGTACAAATCTCACTGTGTGGTGAGTCACAGTTTGACTCACAGCTCTCACAGCTCCTGCAATTGGTCAATGCTCGACCAGTAGAGCTGCGAGATGAATGTGAGCACAGCTAGTTGGAAGAAACATAATGGAAAGCTGCTGTGATCACAACAACCTAATGCAAAGACGTGCTAAGTTGAGTAACTGGAATGCTGATTCCCTAGTATATGTCTTACAGTTTTTCTCAGAGATTTTCAGCCTTTGGTTTGAATACAATTTGTCAATGTGCTCAATGTCTTTGAATGTTTGTAATTGTGTGACTTGTGCAATATCTCTGTAGCAGCATATCTTTGGTGTAGGTTATTGCCTTGTGTCTAGGTAATTGATTATCAT
Source organism: Sphagnum tenellum (assembly GCA_963921925.1). Taxonomy (NCBI): domain Eukaryota; kingdom Viridiplantae; phylum Streptophyta; class Sphagnopsida; order Sphagnales; family Sphagnaceae; genus Sphagnum; species Sphagnum tenellum. The sequence continues at coordinate 4,666,241 of OY998160.1, read as the reverse complement.
AAATGGACTGTGCCTCAGGAGACCCAATTGCCCCCACCTCAGAGAACATTCAAGACCTGCTATGGGATACAAGTATGTGCTGTCTCCTACCTATTAAGTCACCTTGCAAGAATGTAGGTCTAGCAATCCCTTGTTAGCTTATTGATTTACATCTACTGAATTACATTTCTGTGCTTGCATAAGCATGTGATGATAGTGGACAATTTGCCTCTTTACCAGATTTGATTCCTTAACTGGAGCCCTATCAGAGTTCATACCAGCAGCAATGGTTGGGTGCTTTGGGAATTGAGTTGACGCCTTCCAATGTCTTCTTGTCCATTGGAATGACTGATGATGCAGCAGCATATGCTGACCCTTCTAATTCCTCCACTGGCATTCTAACCAGATATTGTGCCACCACCTATTCAACAAAATCGGCAGCATCCTCAAACTGCACCTGGAAACTGATGGGTACTACAACAGCCTTCTGAGGTTGATGAAGCCATAGACGGGGAACAAGAAGTTGCAGATATGGGTGAGGATAACAGGTTCTGATTACAGTGTGAGTGAGGCTACATAACCTAATAGTTTTCATGAATTGCACTATGGGTGCATGTGGATTTGCTCAATGGGTGTATTGATATATATGTTCAAGTGAGTGAGTGTGTAAAAGTTCCCCAGTTTCAGATTACATTTCCATATGGATGCATTGTGTGTGGAACTGCTTTGAATTGTCTTTTGATGGAGATGGTGGGTTTTTTATTTCTTTGAAAGCAAAGGGGTTGGCTTGAAGAGGCGAGGAAGCCAAATTCCCAAAACATTTGCAACAGAATGACCTACATAAAGGAACTGTGCATGCATTTTCTGTCAGTGGGGACTCATGACAACTAGTCACTGCCATGCATGATAAAGGCGATGGTCTGATACTTTGCAGGTGACATTGATGAGGTTATGCCTGTGTGTTCTTCTCATGTTGGTTTTGCTGGAACTGATATTACAGTTACCTTCAAAGTGCTATAATTGCTGAGCCTTTTTTGCTTGCTCATTGATCATCTCCCCTCTTTCTCACTTATTTTGTTTTTGAGGAGACATATTGACTTCCCATTGGCATTTGATACAATGGAGTTGTGTGTCATGGCATTGCACTTGATATTCTGATGGTTGATCATTATAAGGGCCAACTCAGGGTCAGGATGACTAATTGATCCTACCACACAATCTTCCATCGCCGGTTGAGTGTCCAAGAGACCAAGAAGCAATCATAGATAAGTCTTGATTTGTGTGGTGGATCCAATTTGATCATGTAAACTAGCTTTTCCACCATGTGGAGGGGCCCTGATTCACAAACATGGTTCAATCATATGAAATCACAGGGTTCAATAGAAACTACAAATTTTATAAATATTAAAAATCATTTAAATTAAAATTGAAATATATTAGCATTTTTCAATACAATGTTACATGTTATTATTTTTGTATGTAAAAATATAGTTCAACAGCACATAGTGTAGAGTGTAATTTCTTTCATAGTTGACTTCTTCATGTTTTGGGCTATCATAATATGTAAAAATATTTGTGATTTAAAAAATAAAATAGTTACGTTGTTGAAGTTCAAAGATGCACCCTCAAGAAAAACAGTACAATGTCATTACATAAAAGGTGGCCATTGTAGTGTGCTTTGCCCCTCTACACTCATAATCTTCACCATAGTTCAAATTCAGTACTAAAGAACCAAACAACGAGTGCAAAACAATGTGTTGCCTTCTTTATACAGCCTATTTTCCTGCCAGACCATGATTGTGTCCCTTTAGATTCAAAGGTGTTTGATGGCCTGCATATCTGGTTTGTGCATGAAGATGTTCTGGATTAGGTCATTTTATAGATCTCAAATCTAACATATGTGCTATATAACAATGATGCTTGGAATCTTTGTTAGTGATTCTCAGAGGGTTATGACCACACTCATTGTCATGTTACCATTCAAAGTTGTGTCATTTTGGAGATTTCTCTGCAATCTCATGGACATAAGTGCTGTGTAACAATTGGATGGGTTTTGTCTGGTTTCAACATACTGTAATATTGCCTTATGTACAGTGTTGACTTGGAAGCCAGCATGGTGGAAAGCTCGGGAGACAAGGCAGTGGCACACTGCAGGGACAAAAGCAGGTATTGTAGGAATCAGCCCTAATGCTCTCAAACATGTTTCCTTTGACCTGTGCAGGGATCTTGAAATATGTGATGAACTTTCTCAATATATTAGTTAGAGTTGTGCCCAAATGTCTGAGTTATGCTTAAGGTTAGTGTTGTCTGGCACTAGGGATATTCAAATCGTCTTTTCAGAACCTACTTACTTACTCCCAAGGGGATGTTGTTCATGAGAAATTTTTTCTTTTCTGATCATGCATTCCAGTTTTGTGTACCAAGTGGACTACTGAGTTTCAGTGACTTTGCAAAATTCTCTGCAATCATTTGACAAACCTTAATGAATGCAGAGACCAGAGCAATCTAGACCTCAATTCTTCTCAACCAGAGAGCTTGTAGCTGTATCTTGAAACCAGGTTAGAACAACTTAAGATTTCCATGGATCTGGAGCTATGGCATGTGAATACTTCCCTGGGATCTGTGATGCAACCTCTGCTTGTAACCCACACCAAATTAATTGCAGCTGTCAATAGGAGCATAAAATTTGTGTTGGGTTCTGCTTAAAAGTTGAAAGGGGATTCTGCAGTCTGAGGAATAATAGCTTGCCTGTGTATGATCTCCAGGAGGCATTTTGTTAGTTTGAGGGAGTCCATGGACTGATGCCAATCATATAAAAGACACCCAAACCCTGGATGATGGGCATCTACTAGATGCCAATTGGAGATAGTCACCGTTATCATGTTCATATGTTTGGTACAAACTAAATGATCTGCAGAAAAGCTACAACAAGAACCTCACAGCAAAAGATTTGCATTTGATAGCTAAATTGTCAATTTTATTGCTGGTGAAAGATGGTGAGGTTCATGGTGCTCACCAATTTGATCTGGAGATGGAGAAAGACCCTAGACCCCAATATGGATGGCCCATGTTTTGGGGTAACTCACTGTTGAAGGATTCTTGGGAAGTGGTGCATGCTTCTTCTCCACCAACACTGCTGTGGTTTTGCACAATGGTACCTTTCTGGTGTTATTGTGGAATTTTCTTTTAGCAATCACATAAATAGATATCTATATATGAAGGCTTTTGGGGATGAGAAATGAAGCCACCCCCTGATTCCACCCCAGTGTATTTTTGGGATGTAAATGAAGCCACCCCCTAACTCCGCCCAAACCCTCATCCATCCCGCAACCGTCGTCCATCCCGTATCCTTGGCAGTTGAGAATGTTGTTCTTCTCTCTCTTTGTGCGATTGACTGTTCTTCTTTTGAGTCACACAAGATTTTTCAGGACGGATCCTCGCCGGATGCATTGCTGCAAACGAGCGCCCGATTGACTGTTCTTCTTTTGAGTCACACAAGATTTTTCAGGACGGATCCGCGCCGGATGCATTGCTGCAAACGAGCGCCCGATTGACTGTTCTTCTTTTGAGTCACACAAGATTTTTCAGGACGGATCCCCGCCGGATGAGAAGAGAGACATCATCACGTCAGAGTCTGATCCCGAGCTGCTCTTCTTGGCAGACCCAATTTTCCACACCAAAAAAATTTAAATTAAAAAATGGGTGTAGAAGTATTCTTGCTGCTCTCCACCAGTGCAGGCAACCTAGATTTTTTTTCCCCCCCTTCTTCAGATTCCAATGTGCAATCGAAAAGTTAATATATGCCCCAAAAGAAATGAGAACAAATTCTAGATTTTCAGGCCAAAAGAAAATCGTTGCAAATTTTGCATTTTGACAGAGAGAAGAGGAGGAGAATTATGTCTCCGTGTTTTGCAGCATCGCTGGCTGTCAAAACACACAACAGATGATTTCAACTGAAATTCTCTGGAGATGGTGTCAAGCTTGCAAAACAAGAGCCATGGAAGACTGACTGAATGGTTTTGTTTTATTGGGTTGCTTCAGGGAATGTGAAGACTGAACTTTTACAACAACACTGTTTCTGCTTCTGCTGCTGCAATTGTTTGGTTGTTTGCCAAAATGTATCTGTATGCACAACAACAAGAATTGCAGCAACCTCTTCACAAAATCAACCTATGAGTGCTAGAAGAATTTTGTACCCAATTGAAAAGTTAATACGTTCAACCCAAAAGGAAATGACAACAAAATTTAGATCAGGGCCATAAGAAAAACCTTGCAATAAAATTGCAATTTGTCAGAGGGAAGAAGAGGAGAATTTTATTGCAATTTGTCAAAGGGAAGAAGAGGAGAATTTTGCAGCTTCTTCAGTTGGATTGGAATTTTATTTTTGGGGTTCACCGGACTCCATAAGATGTACATAAATCTAAAGTGCAATTGAAAAGTTAATACACCTGAACAAAAACAAAAAGCATCGCTGGCTGTCAAAACACACAACAACAATAATTGTAGCAACCTCTTCACAAAATCAACCTGTGAGTGCTAGAAGAATGCAGCAGCAGCTGCTCTTTACGACTGTTGCAGTCTACGTGATTTGAACACGCCACCACCGAGGTACATGAAAATAGGGGAACTTTTTCTTTGTGAGGGTGACAGCACAATTAATGGGATTTTTTGGATTATCATAATTTTTTTTCTATTGTTATTATAATTATCAATATAATTCTCTTGCTTTGTTTTTGAATATGGTTTGAATATCCTTTTTTGGTTGAAATACTTGATGAACAGTGAAAGAAAATAAAAATGCTTTCCAAAGTGGTCTACAATTGCACTTGAAAAATTGGTGCAAGCTTTATGTAGAAGTAGTGATTATTTGTTTCAAGTATAAAAGGAGTGTAATACGTCAAATACAAAGCTAAGCTTAAGAACCCATGGCTCTGTGTTGCTTTGATTCCAGTGGAAAGACAAAAAAATTAAAATATGGAAACATTAATCCAAATCAAATTTCATGCAAATTGCACTTGAAAAATTGGTGCAAGCTTTATGTAAAAGTAGTGATTATTTGTTTCAAGTATAAAAGGAGTGTAATAGGTCAAATACAAAGCTAAACTTAAGAACCCATGGCTCTGTGTTGCTTTGATTCCAGTGGAAAGACAAAAAAATTAAAATATGGAAACATTAATCCAAATCAAATTTCATGCAAATTGCACTTGAAAAATTGATGCAAGCTTTATGTAGAAGTAGTGATTATTTGTTTCAAGTATAAAAGGATTGTAATAGGTCAAATACAAAGCTAAGCTTAAAAACCCATGGCTCTGTGTTGCTTCGATTCCGGTGGAAAGACAATTTTTTTTTTTCCCAACTGATTTATTATTTATCAAACACCTAATCATCAATATTAGAAATAATCATAATTTTTTTCTATTGTTATTATAATTATCAGTATAATTCTCTTGCTTTGATTTCGAATATGGTTTGAAAAATAATAATAAGTTGAATTTGTGAATACACAAGTTTTTCACAATTGAAAGAGAAAATGAGTTTATTATTGAATTGGTTGGGAGACAAGCCTTCAACATTAAGCCTTTCACCCTAATTCTTTTATTCACCTTCATCATGTCTTATACCAAGTTTGCCATTTTTCTTTGATTGAATCATGAGTTTGGGGGGATGGTGGTGGGGGGAGTAGGGTACTCCTGTCCCTGTCAACAAAAGGAAAATTCGAGGGCAAGGCAGGGGGAAGGGACAGGGCAGGGCGGGGGGGGGGGGGTCGACGGGGTAAAGAACGGGAGTGGGAAATGCGAAGACTGGGCGAGGGGGGTGGGGGTTTATCCCGGCAGCGAACGCAACGGGCACACACTAGTTTTGTGTTGAAGGACATTTCATTCACCCTCTCTTGTGCCATTTTGAAAACATAGTTAGTTAACTGATCAAAGGCTTTCCAAACTTGGGCTTGAGTGACCCAGCACCCACCAGTGCACCATCCAAAAAATCCCATTATGGGATGGGATGAAACCGTCCCCCAGGGGTCAGTTTACTTGGTCAGTATATATATATTTCTTCTCCTCCTTTTTTTCCCAGCTAGATTTTTTCCCCTAGCTCAGGTTTTTTTGTTTTCTGGGAACTGTTTTTTTATCACTTTTTTTTTGGCCCACTCCAGACCCCAAGTTTTTTTTTTTGGGAAGCTCCTATTTACCCCAACCCACCTACCGCCCTTCTTCCTACCAACACACCTACCTCCCTCATCTTGCTGACCCCCTCCCCACCCACCTCCTTTTGCCCTCACTTCCACTGCCAAAGCTTCTGACCTAGAGAGACTTGAGTAGCTTAGAGCTTCAGGAACATGAAATCCACAAGAGCTTCAAGGGCTAGGAGCTTCAAGAGTGCCCCAACAAGAGGAGCTTCAACGTGGTGGTAGCAAGAGCGCAAAAGCAAGAGGATCTTCAAGGTGGTGGTAGAACTGGGAGTTTGAAGGTAAGCTCCCTTCTCCTCCTCCTTATTTTTGCATATTTTTGTTGCGAAGAAGATGACAACGATGTCATTGTCGTCTTCTTTTGTCTCTTCTTGTTGTGAAGAAGAAGACAACAATGGTGAATGTTTTGAGATTTTCCCATTAGGCCATATTTACTCTAGTAAATTAGGTTACAAGCAACAAAAACAAGAACTTTGTGATACAAATCCTAAATGAAAATCAAAACTTCTTGTTGCAACATATTTAAAATAAAAAATAATTTCCCAATTCCCTCAAGCCATGTCTAATCATGCAAAATGTTGAGGTTTCTTGGAATTTTTGTTTGATCATCTTTAGTGCATGCAAGAGGATTTTGTAGATATTTCAACCCATCTTGGTATTCAAAGTCCATCATCCCTTACATTCCATATGATCTAATTGTGCTTTGTATTGTCTTCGAAAAGGTGATTGATCTCCACCCATGTTTTTCTCATCTTGTTGATTATTTGGAGTTTGTATGTGTCTCTTTCCATCCATGTTATCTAGGATTTGTCACAAGCTTCAAAAACATCTTTGAGAAATTCATGGAGAGAGTCTGATAGAAAATCTGGAAAAAAACTTACTAAGGATTGATTGGGGAATCACTATTGTAATTTTTTTTTACTTGAGCTTGCAAATCTAATATTGACAAAGGTCCATTATATGGGTGTGGCCAAACATGACTTAACATGTAGTTATCAAGAAGTTCATGACTAATGTGCCATTTGGAATGCTTTTGTTTGGAGGCCTAGATTCTTCTTTAGTGGTTGCAATGGCATCATGACATCTCAACAACATTGAAGTTACTAATTTTTGGGGTACCAACTTCACATTTTCTTTGTCGGCCTCAAGGTGATGATATATCTTGATTAGTACCTAAAAGCTCTCAATATGATTCCTATTCATGTGTAATATTATATAACATGATGCATGTGTGGATTGCAAGAATGATTTTTTGAATTGGTTTATTCAAAAACTATAATTCGTTGTCATCATGGAGTAAATTAAAAGTTGGGATTATTTAGCTTGGTGACTTAGACTACTTGAGCAATATTTTGAATTGAGATTTGGGTGGGTTTTTTACTTTGGTTATAGGGGTCACTTTATTTACGAGTTGCAAAAGAAGTTACAAATTATTTGAAAACAAACCACCATGAATGCAATACCCTCCTTAATAATTGTTTAAGGTAGCAATTTATCTTTGAGGCAACCACATACCATTACAACATGTTCCCCATTTTAAGGCGGGGTTGTTTTGGACTTAGTCATTTTTTGCACATTTTTGTAGCACATATCACCCATGTTTTTTTATTTAAGGCATTTTACTTTCATTTTACAACATCTTGTGTTAATAATTAAAAATACATTCTCACATATTCTTATATGTATGTTTGATGAAATTATCAAAAACTTGATTCTAATCTTGCACTTAAACAAAAAAACCTTTATTTACCCCAAAAAATAACAAGTTCAAACCTAGAAGGACAACAATATCTTCATGAAGGTATTCTATAAACACCATGGATTGAATTATTGGAAGGGTATTGCATAGCCATACCAAAACTTCAAAGGAAAGTAATACCCTATTTGGGGTTTTTAATAAACACCATGGTCTTCTAGAAGGGTATTACACTGCCCACAAAAAATCTAGAAGGAATGCAATACCATCATGAAGATAATGTGTAAACATTATGGATTGAACTATTTTGGTCGAAGCTATTGGAAGTGTATTGCTTTGTGCCCATAATTACACAATGCATGTGATACTTCTTTTAAGGTATATAAGAAATTGTTTGGGCTCCATCACATATTTATTGAAACCTGGAGAGGTATTACATAGCCATACCAAAATCTATAAGGAAAGTAATACCCCATTTAGGGTAATTTGTAAACACCATGGGTTCAATTATTTTGGTTTAGGTTATCGAAGAAGTATTATTCATGCCAAAATTATTTAATTCACATCATTACACCAAAATGTGTCCTAGTTCACTTTGGGTTTCATTAGATTGTGAGTGAATTTGAACTTTTATCATGTTAAAACTTGTCAACCCCCCAATGAACGAAGACAAGTTGTTACAAACAGTGAAATGGTTCAATAGTACTAAATGAAATACAATTTACCAAGCCATTTCACTTGGTAGTTAATTTATTAGGCAACATGGAAATCAATTAAATTTAAATTATTTAATATTTAATACTATTGATAATTTCATGATTTTTAGCCTATGAATTATTAACATGTTTCATTACCTAAGTTAGGTTTTTAACTTAAGTATATAGGCCATGTAATCAACTTAAATAGGCACCTACCCTGGGGAGTTACATATGAGAATTTCGATCAATTTATCACTATTGACCATAAACACACCATCTGTGAAGTTTGATCTTTTGATCTTTTAGATAAAGGCAAACACTCCTACCATCAAGCCACCACATTTATTCTAAAAATGTGTTACATTACATTCTATTTATCAAATACTTCATTTTAAACATTACAAAAACTTAAACTTTGAAAATTCATATCTTATTGAGATTTTGTTTAAATGAAATGATTAAAATTAGATTGAATTTTTTTTTCAATAATGTACATAATTACATTTATTTCATATTGAAAGTTTAAAATCATTTGATTTTGTTTTCGAATATGATTATTCAATAACATTTCAATGACCATTTTTTGGAAATTTTTTATTAATAAATGCATAAGATTTTTGTTAATATATATTACTTATTTTAGGTTATTTTAAGTTATTTTAAGGTTATTTTTCATTGTTCCAAGTTATTTCACCCTACATTATTTGTGGCTATTTATGTTTATTCTCATTTTTGGGCTATTTTAAACTAAAAATATATAAAACAAGAAACCTAGGTTGGTTTGCATTATTTTAAATTATTTTTGGTTATTTTTTTGGTTAGTTTTAGTTATTTCACCTTAGGTAATTTTTTGCTATTGTAAGTTATTTTTGGCTTATATAATCTATGCTATTTTTAGTTATTATAGGTTATTTTATTTTAATTTATTTACGGTTATTATAAATTATTTTTGACTATTTTAAGTTATTTCACCTTATGCTATTATTGGCTATTCTGGGCTATATTACCATATACTATTTGTGGCTATTCTATTGGTGGTTATTGTTGGTTATTCTATTGGTGGTTATTTTATTAATGGCTATTGGTGGCTATCATTGGCTATTCTATTAAAGGCTATTGATGGCTATTAATGGTTGTTCTATTAATGGTTATTAGTACCTATTCCATTAATGGCTATTAGTGGCTATTTCTATTATAAGTTATTGTTGCATATTCTAGATGATATTATCATAGAATATTATTAGCTATTTTAGGTTATTTTACCTTAGGCCATTATATTTTATTTTAGATTTTTAAAGATTTTTTATTTAATATAAAATAATTTATAATAACATAAAGTTAATGACCTTGAATAACTTAAAGTATAATTTAAAATAACATATATTAACTTAAATTAAAATAACCTAAGGTATAACCTAAGGTTAGTTGAATAACTTAATTTAAAATAACTTAAAATAAAAAACCTATAATATTTTAAGGTATAATAATGTATAATAATTTATAATAGCCTATAATAATTTATAATAACTTAGGGTATAAGTTAGAATAATTAAAATATCCTAAAATAATATAGGGCATATCGTAAAGTAACATAAGGTATTTAAAACAACAACATAAAAATAAACCTATTTATCATAATAAATTATAATAGTGAATTATGTCAATTAATAGTGAAGCACAATGTTTATATAATGATATTATAGTAAAATAACTTTAACTAGGGTGAAATCATTAAAGTGCAAGCGAATTTATTTCACTTTTGAGGTCCGATAGTGATTTAGGCTAATGAATTACACCCCATTTTTGTAATAATGCATACACTATTCCTTTTAGGATATCTCATAAAACATTTGGGCTCCATAACATATATTTTGGAATTTGGAAGGGTATTGCATACCCCTTAACAAAATTTAAAAGGCAAGCAATACTTACATCATTTTGCAATAATATAGTAAATCATTAAATAAAAAAATGTTTTGAAAAATAGGAAAATTTTGAATTCACACCTTTTTTGGTTAAATTCAGACCCTTTCTTCGCGCGTCTGATTATATGCAGATTAAATTTGAGTGTGTCTGCCCATGGCACCACACCATTAGGAAGGGTTTAAGCTGCCAGTGGTGTGGTGCCAGTGGTGTATGTGTCTGCCCAGGTCACCACACCATTGGGAAGGGTTCATCCATCCTTCCTAGTGTTGTGGTGCCAGTGGATCCCACCCTGGGTGAAGAAGGGGTGTGAATTTAATTAGAAAAAGTGTGAATTTAAAATTATCCTAAAAATATTTATTCCATGTTCACTATATGATGCCAAACATATTGATTTAAGGAAATGGGGGTGTTGTAAAGTTTTTCACATTGATGTTAGAAGGTCCACTTGAACCAAGTTATGGAATTTAAATGTAATATTTGCATCATCTTGGGATATTTGCATTCACTTTGAAACTTGGAGGGGTATTGCACAACCTTACCAAAACCTAGAAGCAATACAATATTCACACCATATTGTGACAATATCTTAAATCGTGGTACAAATGAGGGTGTTGTCCAGTTAGTCGCATTGATGGTAAAAGGTAATGAAACTATCATTAAATTGAGGGTATTGCAATTACACATCAAAATTTTATTGAACTGACTTTATACCATCAATGTGGTCAATATTGCAATACCTTCATGTACATATACCAACAATTTTGCATTCATCCATTGAACAATCCTTATTATTTATGAGTTTGAAAGTATTTTTCAAGTATATTTGATGTTGGCTTAAAAACTCTAACATAATGCTTTTATTAAATACTATATTTTTAAGCATGCAAATTTTTTATTAAACCCACACGTCGATTAATTAGGTATATCATTATTTCCTATATTGTAAATTAAATTTTACATTATTGTAGAAATGACATTGACCAAACATACAAAATATTAAGTAATTATATTTTAAAATCCAATTAAAACCCTTATTCTTAATCCTTAAACCCTAATTGAAGGAATTCAGGGTTATTGTTAAACAAATTTTTTTTCTGTTCTATAAAAGGAAAAAATTGGGTCATTATTGAAGCCAAATATTCAAACAAAAATAAATGAAACACAAACACAATTTACATCTTTGGGAAATTTTTAATTTTTTTTGAAAATTAACATAACCAAATTACACTATACATAACAGTGGGTTTATGTATATTAAAATTACATTTAATATAAATTCTAATAAAATTTCATCTTATTTTGAATAAATATTAAGACATTATATATATTTAAATGAATAAATTTTATTTATAATATTACTAAATATATAAGGTTAAGTTATGTAACAATTAGCCTATTAGACTATTACTCATACTAAGCTAAGTTGTTTAATTTCGTTAATGTTGACACTTTAGTCAATCAAACAACCTTGGCTATGAGCTTTTGTTGTAGTTGGTAATTTGTCTTGTGCTTATGCTTGCATCTGTATGGTGTGAAAAATGTTCATTTTAACAAATAACCAATGTGCTTTTCTAATGGTCATCTGATTTTCATGCTCATAAAGAATTGATAAAAAATCACAAAAATACAATATTTTCATAATTAGAAATATAATTAAAGCTAGAACTAAAAACTAAAAATTAAGAATTGTAACTAGAATTAAGTCCTACCTATTATTATGGCCATTTATGAGGTTGTTACCTTAATTTTGTTGTTGCAAAATTTGCAAAGGATATGATGTGATAATATCCTAATTTTGAGCCAATTGATTAGGCAAATGAAGCCCCTATCACAACAACATCCATAATTTTATCATCAGATATTGTCAATGTTTTTCTTCAAATGGTCAATTCCTTCCATGATTAATGATGATGACAAGTTTTTCCAAACAAGCTTTTTAAAGGGATTTATAGGTTAGCTAGTCATTTGAAACAAACTTGTGTTACATGCATGCTTGAAATGATTAAAGCAATCAAGATTCAAAAACCCTAAGAGATGCAAAAAACCTAAGGAAAGATGATTGGCGCTTTCAAAATGGAGTGGAAGATTGGGAAAAAAATGTGTGTGTGGGTGGGTTTTCACCATTTTTGTTGACAATGATCTTTGAATGGATTAGGAATTTGAATTGTTGTTGTAAAAATAGGAGAAAATTTTGGAACATTATAGAAGTTAATTGGTTTTTTTTGTTAAGCTTCTTTTTGTACTATTCTTTTTTTTTCATTTGATAATGATGTTGTTACATTTTTCAAGGAAGGTGCACTAGGAAAAAAAACAAAATTCTTTGTTGTTTGAATTTCAAGCATCACATTACTAATTTTTGTAGCCATTATTGTTGTTGTAGAGCATTTAAGCTGTTCTTATTACTATTGTGATTGCTTTGGAAACAAACTAAAGAATAAATATATAGGAAAAATGTCAGCCACCAAGATGTCATACCTCTGGGCATGTAATCAATGTATTGCATCCTTGAATGCACCATCTTACAAGGTCAATATCACATACATCTTTGTGGGTGGTGGATGATCCATGGCCCACAATAGCATGTCAGCATGGCTCATCACCTTCACACTACTAATACTCCCATTTTCATTATACCTCGCCAGCAATCCACTATAAACAGAATGAACAAAACATAAAACACAATTTAACACAACACCATCACATAGGATTATTCAAATACTTCCATGAAGCTTCCAAGGCATGGTTGATTTCAAGCTAGAGCTTCAAATTTAGTTGATTTGAATCAATTGGGTTGGCTGGCAATGGATTTGGTTAGAAAGAAAAGTTTTTATGGAGTTTCAAACTTGCGTTAATTTTATGGAGCTTTGAACATATTTGATTTGTTCATGAATTGGATCTACAACTTGTAGTTTCATAGAGATCTTGAGAAAAGAAGACATGGGTACCAATTTGTAGAGAACTTGAGAAGAATAGTTCTTGAACAAAGAAGGTATATGGGAACCCATTTGCATAGAAATTGAGAAAAAGTCTTTTGAGGAAATAAGATATGGGTATCCATTTGTAAAGAATTTGAGAAAGAAGTCTCATGACAAATCAAATCAATGGGTGTAACACACAAGTTATAAACCTATTAAGCAAGATTAGTTACTAAAAGAAGGATTACCTACTCTTGAATCTATTGGAACCCCTTTACCGATCAAGTTGACAATGTTAATAATTATCTTTTGGAATTTTAAATTCTCATTAAGAATAAAATTCATAAAAAAAATGTACACTATACATAACCATGGGTTTATATATATAGTTTAAATATAATATATATTTTAATCCATTTTTATTTTAATTTAAATGCATATAAAGATATTATATGTATTAAATTGAATCAACAATATAATTCCATAAATAATAAATTATATATAATGTGTTACTTGATATGTTACAATTAACAATATATTTAGACCAATATTTAGACCAATATTATACATTAGAAAAAAAATAAAATAATGTTAAAACGTATGTTATATATTTATGAATTATGAAATATTATTAACCTACTATATAATTATTTTAGCCTAGAAATAATTTATTATATGTCAAAAAAAATTTAAATAAAATTTCAATCATACATAGGATTAATATATGGGAGAAATCATTTATTATTATTATGTGAACAATTAAAAATACGAAAAGATCATGCGCATTAAATTTTTTAATAGACAATAAAATCTTATTAAATTATAGACTTTATGTTTGTTTTTGTGAAATGAGTTTAAAAATTTAGGAAGAAAAACATTAAAAATTTACATCATTAAAGAAATGTTAAGCATGAACTTTAATTTTTTGATTTTGTCAAACTATGAATTTCTAACATTAAGTAGTAAATTTTACATTAAACTCTAAACCCCTGTATCATCAATGTGAGCAATTTCACTTTACATTCATTTTTATATATGTTAAATCATATTGAATGGTGAACAAATAATCTTGAAAACATGAATTTCATGATGTACTCGCAAGGAATCAAGTACTTAAAAAATATTTTTATGTTTCATTGTTAATAGATTATCACAAAATGATATGGGTATTACATTTAAACTCCATAACTTTGTTCAAATGACCTTCTACCATCAATGTGACCAATTTTGCAGTACTTTCATTTACTTGAATCAATATGTATAACATGATATATTGAACATGGAATTTTAAAATTAAAATTTTTTAAATGTCATTTTGTTTCATGGTTTAGGGTATTATCATAATATGATGTGAGTATTGCTTTCCTTCTATGTTTTGATATTGTAATGTAATACCCTTCCAAGTTTCAAAAGATATGTTATAGAACCCAAAGGATTTTTGGGATACCCTATAAAGGGTATTACATGTTTATTGAGTATTCCTAACCATTAGTAATACCCCTTTGATAGTTTAGACCAAAATAATTTAGCCCATGGTGTTTACTGAATATCCCGAGTAGGGTATTGATTTGCTTTTAAGTTTTGATAGGGCTATGAAATACCCCTCCAAGTTTCAAAAGATATGTTATGGAGCACAATGTATTTTTGGGATAGTTTGAAAGGGGTATTGTAGGTGTATTGAATAGTTTTGGCCATGAACAATGTTTCTCCAATAGCGTAGACCCATGGTATTTAATTATAAAATACAACTAATGAGGGTATTGGTTTCTTTATTGATTTTCATAAGGCTAGGGAATATCCCTCCACATGTCAAAAAGATATGTTATGGAGCCCAATGTATTTCTGGGATATCTTAAGAAGGGTATTGCATGTTTAAGGAGTCCTTTTAGGCATGAACAATACCCCTCTAATAGCCTAGACCGAAATAATTTAGCCTATGGTGTTACAATGTAGCCTAGTGAGGGTATTACATTCCTTCTAAGTTTTGTTAGGGCTACGCAATACTTTTCCAAGTTTCAAAGAACATGATATGATGCCCAAACTATTTCAAGGTCACCTAGAATGGGGTATTACACATTCATTGAATATTTTGTTTTATGAACTTGAGTATAATGTACATTAAATGCGTTTAAATTGAATTGAAGTTTTGTATTGCTTTGATTATTCATTTGGTTTGCAATACCCCATGGAAAACTTTTTCTAAAGAGAAATTGCAATACCTTTATATAGGGTATGTCAAATACTTGAATCATCCCCTTATTTATTTGTTTGAATGAACAAGACCAAGCTCCATGCAATACCTTAATTTTATTCTTTCCTCATCATTGTCAAGTGTTGGAGGTCTATTGGAGTGACAATCATGTAGGTAGGTGTAGCCATGTGGGTGAGGTTTGGTAGGTACCTACTTCAAGTTTTGGTAGGTAGGAAGGTGGAAGGACAAGTAGGTAGATAAATAGATGAGGGGTGGGTAGGTGGGTGGAGATGAAAGTAGCACATTTTAAATTTATAGGTGAGTAGGTAGATGGGGAAGAGCCTACTTTTAATTAAAATATATAGGTGAGTAGGTTAGAGGGGGACATTGGGGGGGGGGGGGGTTAAGGTGGGTGGGCAGGAAAAGTTTCAAAAGCAAAAAATAAAAAAAAACTGGGTGGGGGGCGAGGAGAAAATAAAGTTCCAAAAAAAAAAAAAACATCATTGTCAATAGACCCATTTTGGTCATTATTATGAAAAAGTGTGATCATTACTGGAAGATTATGTCCCATAATGTGGTCAAGAAAATGACATAATCTGCCACCCCAGAGCCTAATCTATCTATGAAGAAAGGTAGTTTGTTTGTGATGTGGAGATCTCCCAAATTACAGCACCTCTTTGCATGCTGGGGATGAGTAGGGGTGCACTTAGTTGGTTTCGTAATGTTTTGACCTACAGTGGAGAAGTTATTGAATATTGAACACTGTTTTCATTGAAAAATTCATTTAAATCAAAACAAAAAAACTATAGTGGAATTTGGGCATGCTCTTGGTATTGTTGGAAAGTCCTGGGTGTGTGGGATCTAAAGAAGGTGAATTAGAAGCTTTTAGACCTAAGATGATGCAGGAGATATTGGGTTTTGAGTGATTTTTGTTATTGAAAATTCAATTAAATTACATAAAAATTAGTTTTGAAGGAAAAATTAGTTGGATTACAAGTAAAAATGGCACAGGCTACACTAGTGGTTACATAAAGACTAAAGACCTAGGAATTTGTTGTGTATTGGGATGTCATTTCTCATGTGGGTTTTATGTGCAATAAAGGCCTTGGCTGTGGGCTTTCCTGGAATAATATGGGCTTTGTGTTCGGCACCACCACAAGGGCTTTACATGCCACACAATCCATTCATTCAGTTTTGGACGAATGATGAAATCCAATTTCTTGTTTCAGATGTTCAGAAATTGGGACCCAAAAGAAAAATCGCACCGTTGCTTGCACTGATCAAGGTGGGTAGGTCGGTAATATCTACAATCTCCGCCGTCCGATTTTCTGACGTTCTGTTCACGCCCAAATGGAGCATTCCGCCGCCTTTGTGCCTCCTGTTGGATCCCGGAATTCTCGTCAGAACTCACAGAACCGCCGGGTGTAGGACCTTTTCCAAGTGCACCGCCTTTATTTCAGTCGTTGTTGGATTCCAGAGTCGGTGGTTCTATTTCAGGCACTTCGGTTCCGGTTCTTTGAAGTGCGACTGGGACCCACGAAAGTGGGACCTGGATCAACTCCATATAGCTCGCCGTGTTTCCCTGGATGGGTAGTTTGAACCTGCGGGCGTCAGAATTATCTAGGGTATTTGAACTAACTGGGATGTTCAACTCAAATTGTGTGATTAACGGTGTTGAGCGGTTATTGTGAACACAAACCATACCCCTCCCCTCCCCCGGTTATCAGGGTGGTTCCTATGGTTCATAACTGTGGTTCTCACAAGATCAAAAGACCTGGTTCTGGAAGAGAACCACAGTTCTCTCCTTTATTTTTCCCCCAAAAATCAAGTAACTGGCCATAAAACCACCAGTTAGTTCATTGCCGACACTTTATGAAAACCACTGGTTCTCTAATATTTTTGAAATGAGTGGAGTGTGAGACGGAAGGTTATGGAATTCGGAGCTTTATAAAGAACCCAAACTGATGGTATACTGGATCCTGATTTCTTCAAACAACCGGAACCAACAACGGGTCTCCAATTCTGAAACCATAGAAACTGGGAACCGGAGGTTCTTTATAGAGTCAAATAACCGTGCAACACTGGTGGTTAGCAGCCAGCAATTTTGAATAATATAAATATACTTGGACACACTGAGGCTATGTGTGATGCAATTTAGAAAATTGTTCATTATAATTGATCAGAATTTCTTCCAAACCCTAATCTTCCACTGGCCACAACACAGATTTTCACAAGGCTCTTTGTGGATTTCTGAATAATTCCCCCTTGCTGTCACAAGGGTTTTGTTGTCATTTTCATGTCTAGGGGAAATTTACTTCACACACTAGAAGTGGGACAATGGGTGATTTTCGATGGTTTATTTGTTGGGTGTTTTCCTTAAATTTTGTTTTGTGTAATGGGTTACACTTCAATGATAACAAGCAGTTTAGAGGGTTCTTGGTGCATTTTCTTAAATAAACTGATTTGTAGTGGATTTAACTTTCATGAATCATAACATGTTATTTTGGCAGTTTGTCAAACATGTATTCACTTCCCCTATTCTTGTATCACATTTCTAGAACCCTTAACCTTTTTAGGTGCACAAAACTTGAAATTTGGTTGCCATCAAGAGATCACCCATTCATAATTCCTTAAAGCCTATTTTCCCCTAGAGTTCCATTCATGCTACTAATATTACACATGACTTATTTAAATCCTAATCATCTAACTACAAAATCTCCTACACAATGGACATTCTCAAAGATTCATAGTTAGAGAACTTGAAAACTTCAAAATATGGGCATTTTCCCCTTCAACTTATTCCAACAACACCAAACAAACAAACAAAAACAAACAAGGCAAAGATATTTAATTCATTGAAAGTTGTTTTTAAAAATCCTCCAAACTCTGTAGCAAAGCTCCATCCCACATTCTAGTAGCATCCATGTTCCATGTGAAAACAACAAAAACATAGCATATTGCATTCCAAAAATCTTGCGCCATCATAATCAAGTGCCATCTCCATTGTTCCACTAGAAATTAGAATAATTTCATTGAATGATGAAAAACAAAAATAATGATACTTTTTTATGCTTTGATAGAGACATGGCTTTCCCTGTTTGACATTAGTAGTTAAAACCAGCTAGTATTCTGATTTTGATTTTTTTGAAGTACCTAGAACTAGTAGTTTTTTGAAAAAATCAAAAAAATTAGATTCAATACAATTCACAACCTAATTGAAATAAAAAGATTTGTTAAACATAGAAATTTTGATCATTCAAGTGGGCTTATTGTAGCAAAAATTAAGAGGATGTGTAAACCTCAACTCTGACCTTCTAATCTTGAACCTCCCCTTGCACAACGCTTGAATTTTGTTAGCAAAAGCTTTTACACACTTCAATGTAAAAGAAAAACAACTTCACTCACAATTATTGCTTGAGACACATTTGTTCCACAAAATAGATGGCTAGAGAAAAGTTATGATATCCTACCTTCATAAAAAAGTTTAGACCATCAAGAGAACTTGTTTATTTTTGTAGATCTAGGTGGATTAAATCATTTCAGATTGCCTCTCTTAATTTGTCATTGCCTTATTTTGGCACCAATATGATGACATTGTTATTCTCACAACCCTAAATGACCCAACACATCCCTTTAAGAAGTTTAAACAAGAAAGATTCTTGGTCACTCATAACCATTTTAAGAATGTCCCTTTTCTGTAGGTCACAAATGTGATGAAATAGTTCTTTTTCAAAGTTCCCAACCTTGGGTCTCATTTCCCATCTACATCTTCCCTAGAATTTTCTCCCCATATCCCAACATGCCAATCTTGAAGCACTAATGCCTACTCATACAAGTTCATTCCCCTTGATGAATTCTTGATTTCCACAATAGACCTCCTACTTTATTCATGTTTTTATATTAAACCTACATACTTTCCAAACTCTAGTACACAACAAAAATGAAAGGGAGTAGGGAAAATACTCAGTCCAAGAACATAGATTATGGGCATTCTTTCCAAACAATTTTAAATAATGTAAAAAAAAAAACCTAATTACACCTTAGAATCTCACATATTTTTTATTCTACACACCCATTCCCAAAACCAAAACCATAATGAAAAAAAGATTGCTTAACTTGTTTTAGGATTGCACAAATCATCCAGTTATCCTTCGCAATGCCTTTTCCTTCCCCATAACTTCCCAAAAGAACTTTTTGCCAAGCCCAATATAAGTAAAGGTGTTTAAAAATTCCAAAACAAAGTTAGTTGGGTGCAAACAGGTTAATATGAGCAACACTCGACTATTTTTCAGAATGCTTTTGGGGAATATTCTTTAAAATATTGTTAAAAAAGTTTCAACATTTTTTTCAAATTTTCTTTATATTATTATATCAAGGTTTATGTAAAAAAATTCAAACTACATGTAATTTTCAAATTTTTTGAAGTCTACCTATAAATCTTTAGACAAGCATTACAATGTTTAATGAATGCTTTTCAAAGCTTTATATTCATCAAATATTTTTCAAGTTAATTCACATGTTTCAATGATATATTGTGAACCTTACCATTTAAAAAGAACTTAATACTTTCAACACCAAATTATATTACCATTTCTAAACATGGAAAACTAAACAAATGTTATACTTGATATGGCTCTTGTTAGTGTGATTGCACCCAGTTGTCATTTACCACTTAAACATAATTTACACATTGCGCTTGACACCATAGGTGCAAAAGTAGGGTAAAATATATATAAAAAAGTGAGCATCTTTAGATTTATGATGTATCATGCATATAAAACCAAACAAGTAGCATAAAAATGGGTGGAAATATATAAATCATCCCATCCCTTTAATATTACTATAAGAATTCACTTCCAAAAAAATTAGGATTAAACGAATTTCAAAAGTAGACCAAAAGTATCCCCATTTGTTAGCTAGTATTGTAAATGGGGATAATTTTAGTCTATTTTTAAAACTTAGGTGTTCTATTACTTTGGGGGATATAAATATCATTATAGTTTTGAGGGGTGGCCATAATAGAAAATAGAAAGTCTATTTATTAAAACCTACTTACCACATACTTTACAAAAGTCCACATTGTGAAATGTAGATGAAAAGTAAATTACAAAATCTACTTTCAACCTTTTTTACCACATGGAGTTTGAAAGTTAATGCACAATAATGAAGAGTTATATTATCTTTGATCATTCAAATAAAATATTCCATATATAAATGGTTTATGATGGATTTTGTTGTTATATTTATTCTACTTGTCAAGTAGATTGCCAAGGGGATTTAATTGTTCGTTTTATTATGCTTATACCCATAGATTAGCAATCACCATTAACCTGTAGCACAAAATCAAGCAACCACAAAGCTTACTACCTACTTACTTACTACCTACCTACTTAACTAGCTTAACTTGTTAGCTAAGTTAGCTTACATTCCTAGGTAGGTTAGCGCCTACATACCTAACATATAGGTTGGGCTTGTAGACTTTATACCATGTGTCTACATGGCATGGTGAAAAACATATTTATTTCATCTTTAATGAATTATATCCAACGACCATAATTTTTGGATTTTATCAAGCATTGATGACCACAATGACTTTATAGTCGCAAATTGTCTTGCGATTGAATCACACTAGCGACTAGGTGTCTTAAATGACGTGACCTACTCGACTACATAGTCATGTAGTCATAGATGTCTTCCATAACTAACATGGGGCTTGGGGCTTGGGGAAAACTATCTCCTTGGGGTTTTTTTATCTACCTTTTGTGAGGCCCTACACTTTTGCTCCTTCTCTTCATAGAGACCTCAATAATGAAAGTTTTGAGATTTTTTTTTAATCAAACACATTTTTAGTTTGCAAATATGTGAATATTTTCTTACTTCAAATTTTCAACACATGTCTCTACCCAAACATGTTAATAAGTAATTGAAGAAGGAAAAGAATTCACATATCAAGTTTGTTAAGCATTTTAAACTCTAAACCTTGTTAGGTTTATATATAGATGAGGGGCTATAATATTATTGTAAATAAATATACACCCATAGTTCCCAGGGCACATTACTACCTTGCCATTATCCTAGGCCAATAATGACAAAGAACATATAGAGACAAATTTTGTTTTGCAACCAATAAAGTGAGATAACATGCACCTAGGTTGTTTAAGTTTTTTTTTTTCTTTTGAGGCATGGTGAGGGTGTTTGGATTTTTGTTGTTTTCATTGATCAATCAACATGATCCCAATTTCTCTACCCTTTATCCCATATCCTTTGTCCCAAGTTCTACTTTTGTAACCTATATAACTAAGTTGATCAAGGACATTACAACATATCTATTTTAGGATTATCCAAAGCTTGATTAATGTTTTTTTTGTGTTGACCCAATCAAAGATGCCCATCACACAAGAAAAAAAAAATTTGAACTTTGGGAGGTGCCCACAATTAATTAATATTATGAATATATATAAATAGTGTTGGATAGGCATGTGTGTAGGTGTGAAATAAAAATGTTATAACCAATGAAATTGCTAGATATGGTGGTTTGAATTTTTTTTAAAAACCCATTTTTAATGAACTAATAGTTAGGGTTTGGTAGGTTTGTGACAACTTTAAAAGACGAATTGAAATGGTAGAAGAGGAACATTATTTTCAATCTCCATTAAAATACATTGTGTGTAAGTTTGAAGATTTTATTTCAAGCTAATGGGATTGTTGGGTTTGATGATTTAAATTTGTTCTCCTAATTTTTTTTCAATGAACAATTAAATGAAGGTGCAATAACCTAATTATTCACAGATTGGAGTAGCTTGAAATTATTTTCAGCTATCCTTTTAAGGTTTGCAATGTGAAAAGGATTCATTTGTTTGGTTCATGCATTGGAAATTACTCCTTGTTTTGTCTTTTAACATTCACTAGAATGCGATATAGTTTGTGGAGGCTATGACAATGATGGCATTGATTTATGAAGGAGCAATGTTTCTAGGTTTGGCTTGATTTGTTTTAGTTTTTGGATTGTAATTGAGGTTGTTGCCACATGGAAAAGAAGAATGCCATGGTGTGAAGTTCTATTTACATAAATGTTAATCTCCCTAATCATTGTTGCACAAAAGATTTCATGATTGGGAAGATGAACTTAGATATGTCCTTAGTAACATAGATGGAGCTAATGGAAGGTTTTAAGGGATCAAAGAAAGATTGATATGTTTGTGACAATTGTTGTCCAAATCAAGTGTGTTTTGTGTATGTTGGAATTACAATTTTGTGATACATTGGGGGGTTGATTACCTAGAAGATAAAAGCTCTAAGTAGAGATTTTAGACATTGGAAAAATATTGGGGGACTTACAAGGGTTCAATTTTTTGAGTTGTTGGCTATTTCGGGTGTATGCTTGTTGGTGTTTTTTTAATTGTGGTTACAAAGGAGTCAATGTGCTTTATTGTTTTGAATATGTTTGTAAGAAGGATGGAGATCATGTGGTGGGGATTATGTGTTGAAAGTTCAATATTGTTTGTTTTTTATGCCATGTTGAAAGATCATGATAGCCCACTAAGAGGAGATATGGAAGGATCTGGTCCATCTTATGCCATTAGGTTAAGATCTGTAATTAAGTTACGTAAGTTAATTTGAAGCATGGATCCATAAAGGAAATGGAAACAATGTTGTAACAATTGAATTGATTTCTTATGTAACTCTTTGCTTGTTTTATATGTATTCATGATCAAGTTTAGGTGTTATGCCCCCCTTTTTCGATTACACAAGATTTTTGCACGTTACTTGTGCACTTTGTTTTCATTTTTTTGACTTCCAATTTTGCAATACTACAATTTTTTCACCAAGTGATCCCCTCTTTCATTTTTTCTTTGGAAGGACAAAATAAAGAATGCAATTTGTGGCACAAGCTCAAATAATTTAGTTCAAAACTTGTTTTGTTGGACACAAGTTGCTAGTTTAGTGTTAAAACCTTTGTATGCTTTCTACAAAAATCCCATAAGGGTGGACGTACAATTGGGTGGACCCACTAGGAATGTCACACATTTTTTTTTCTCATTAAATTGTTTTTTTGAATAAATTAAACCCATGTTTTATAGAATTTGAAACTATAATGAGGTTAAAATATTTTAAGTTTTGATGGTTCATATCATTGTATTTAAAAAAAGTTTCAAGAATGTCACGATGGCCACCTTCCTTGAACTTTTTGGTTAGGAACACTTTTGAAACAAGTGGAGGTTTTCGTTTTCATTTATACAATTTTCATAAGTATTTTAAATGGTATTTTACTTGATTTTGTAACTTGGTAGTTAATTGAATAGATGTGATTTAGTTATCAATTTTCAAAGTTCAAGTTTGTGATTCCTAAAGGGCCCATGACAATTAGGAATACAAATTTGTATTATTTCCTATTTATTTTTATGCCAATAAAAACTTAAAACCATATACTTTGAAATGAAATGGATAAACATGGGAAAAAAATTATAATTATGAAAGGATTTAAAGAAAATGGCTCAAAAATATTATTTGAACGATTTTGATTCCTTAACAGTCCTTGAGGTGGTTTGTAGTGGTATCGCCCAATTGGATTTTCACCCAACACAAGAATAATTTTCATAATATGCTGAGATCAATTGCTATGTTTCCAAATATGAAAAGCTCGTGACCTACCTATAAGTTACATGTGGCTGGAATGGATTTGAGAGAGAAGCATTGATATCAAGGTTATGCAATTATTTAAATTCATAAACAATTGTAGGTTCCATGTATAATTAAATTGAATTCAAAATCACAAAACTGTCAATTTTAGTCAAAAACCTCAAAGAATGAATAGTTACTTATGAAAAAACCCATAGTATATAACCAACAATTTTTTCATGTAGTTAGTTATTTGGAAATTTCCTTCCCCTGCCCCAAAAGTTTTTGGCAATGCCTTGTTTGATTTGGCATTTCTTTGTTTCATGTAATGCCGTAGGCAAAGATCATATAACTTAATTGACTACAAGTTGAATAGGCTATGACCCTTTTTAGTTCGTTCTGTAATATTCTAGTAGTTGCCACAAAAAATGATGCCATAGCTTTTACGAAAGTAATATCAATCAAAGCATTGGGTGGATATTCAAATAAAGGAGAGTTTGATTATGATAATATACCAACCTATTTCAAAACTTCTAGTTCCAATGGCTATGTCTTTTGGATACCTCATTTGAAAAAAAATCCCTTGCAACACATAGTGAAATTTGAGGATACAGGTCTGATTTCACTTTTTTTTAATGCTAGTGTAGGGAGACTCTACATTGTAGGCCTTCCGATTCTTGGCGGTTGCAACATTATGCGTTTTTATTGTTTTATTTCATCTCTACGGCCTCCATTTCTTTTGTTAGGGTGCAGAAACCATATTATAATGAAGACCATATGCTTATATATCAGAACTGATTCTTTTGCTCTCTATGAGCCCCTAGCTAGGAAAATCCCGGGCATTAGAAAAGAAAAGAAATCCCTGATAATCGCAGCTGAGTCAGTTCCTGTTTGCGACAACTGCCCAACACTCGTTGATTCCAGTCTTGGATGTGCATTGTGATATATACTGCGTATATAACCACCAGTTCTGATTCTTTTAATATTCTTAAAATCAGAGAACCTCTTGTTCCACGTACTTACCAAAAAAACGAATCCAAAGAATCACTGTTTCTGGTTATTTCAAAACCCAGCCAAATAACCACTTGGTTTTGTTGAAGGGAGGGTGGGGGGAGGAGGGGAGATTGTTTTCCTTCCAAAATTGAGAACAGTGATTATATATGTATCAGAACTGGATATTTGAAAATTGAGAACCACCCTGATAACCACCTGTTCTGTTCCGGTTTCCAATGACCGCCCGGTTACACTGGTGGGAAGAAAAAGCAGACCCTATTGAGAGAGAGAAGAGAAGAGAAGAGAAAAAAAGAGAAGGTTTCAATTCGAGTAGTCGGCCGCAAAATCAGGAAATCACAACATACCAAAACACTTAGTTAGGAAATCAGAACATACTAAGAACACTTAGTTTCTGGCCGCCGAGACTAGGCGCAACGTTACGGCGAATTTTACAGAAAGCGGTTGACTGTTGATTGCGGTGACGGCTAGAATCCAAGTGTCCCCTCAGATCCCTTTTTGCTGTCGCCGGATGGGTAATTGGGCTGATTTCCCGCAACTGCGTAGAGACAGACGCACCCCGCAGTGGACAACATTAAGGTTGGATATGTATATATATATATATATGTGTGTATACAGCAGTCATCTCCCGTGCTCGTATCTCGTATAGTATAAATCAAATGCAGATTCGTGTACCAATGTTGTAATCTCATGAGTGTGCTGTTGAGAAGTCACGAAGTTGCTTTACTCATCCAGTGGTCTAGTCTTTAGCTAGCTGTTCAGGAGCAGCTTTTGCAGTTGCTTAAGTTAAATAAGCAAAACACTAGTAGTATATTAATGGCTGCATTCTTTCGTGAGCTGTTGCTAGTGTTGGCTTTGCTAGTGTGCATATTTGCCGACCGTCTGCCTTTGTATTCATGCCAAAGCAGCAACGATACTCAGTGGCAGTCAGCCACTAACGGTGCAACTTGGTACGGAGCACCGGATGGAGATGGCTCTGATGGTAAAATATAGAATTGGTCCATGCACCTTCAGCCCAGCTGGTCGTGGTCATAAACACTTAATACTATCATGATTTACAAGCTGGATGCAATCTCGATGCCAGTAGTCTAGCGGTTTTTCGTCATAAGTTGTAATTACCCACCAAGCGTTTCAGATGTTTCTGTTAGCATGCATGCATTCAGAAGAGTTTGACTCTCCCCCAGGTAGGAAAAATGAAGCCATGCATGTACTGGTTCATGATATTGTATTTTATAGCCATGTGCTGATCAAGTGATTCTGTTTTTCGCCCCTGCTGCACGCATGGTGCATGGCGGTTATTCTTGATTGCAGCGGGTGCGTGTGGGTATGGAACTCTTTCCAGTTCGCCCTACGGAAGCAGCATCACCGCTGTGAATGCGCCTCTTTTCCAAGATGGAGCAGGCTGCGGAGTCTGTTACGAAATCCAGTGTACCAACAGCGGCCTGTGTAAGTCGACCCCCACCACTGTGGTTGTCACGGACCTGTGCCCCGGAGGTGCATGGTGTGATGGCAGCAACCCCCACTTCGATCTCAGTGGCACCGCTTTCAGCAATTTGGCGGTTCCTGGCCAGGAGGAGGCTCTCCGCACAGTCGGTGTTCTTGATCCTCTTCTTTATAAGAGGTAAAGAGACGTCCAATTCCGCATCAAAATTCAACGGCCGACCAAACTTCCATAAAACTAGCAAACAGCGTATTAAATGCTGTTGCTTAGTGATCATCTTAAGATCTCTCTACGTAGTCTAGAATGCTTGGAAATCTCACGTTGACTGGTTCCCAACTTGGTGGATGATCATGACTCATGCAGGGTTCCGTGTTCTTACCCGGAGGGAACCACGATTTCCTTTACTGTGGATCCGGGGTCCAACTCTTTCTGGCTCGCACTCGTTATCAAGTACGTGGGAGGCCCGGGAGACATTCAAGCCGTGCAAATCCAGCAGGTTAAGTAGTACACCAAGACATATGCTAATAATACAAAGAAATGCGTTTTCTTTAGTACCACCAGTCATGTAACATGATTCTCACGCAGTGCTCTGATGCTTGTATGCATTTCAGTTAATAAATAGTAATGAATGTTCTGCACAGACTGTGCATGCATGACAGCTGAATTTATTTTTTCCTTAATCTGCTAGATATATCTACATATATCTATATTTTCCATGAGTTGCATCAGCTGACACCCATTACATGTATTATGATCCTGTAATCAAATGCAGGCTGGCGACAACTCTGGGTGGCAATCCATGACGCACAACTGGGGTGCTAACTGGATGTTTCAGTCCACCACCGGAGGTCCAATTCAAGGGCCTCTTTCCATTCGTTTGGCGGCTAAGCTGGATGGTCAAGTTACAGTTGCGGAGAATGTCATACCCTCAGGGTATTCAAATGGTGCAACTTATTCGTCTTCAGTGCAGTTTGCATAGTTAGTACTTGAAGAATCCCCAGCTAGAATTAAGAGCTATTCCTGTCCCCTAGTAGTGATGTAAGTCAGCAGTTGGTTATGTCTGCTCAGTCCTCTACTCCAATTTCCATTCCATGTCCAATTTTGTTGGATACAAACAGTTAGAGACTCGAGATCCAAAAGAGTTCATAGTCCTGAGTTGTTTCATTTTGCATAAGATGAATATTGTGAACAATACATGAAAGTTGTGCATGTCTGTAGTCATGAGTATAAGGGACTTAAAATATATAGGAATTAGAAGTGGATTTAACATATAGTAACTAAATTTCCTTAAATTAGACTATTATTTATATTATTTTTTGGGGGGTAACTAGTCATTGGGTGAAACTTCGATATGGTACCAAATGATCAAATTGGTAAATTTTAACGATGTTTGTAGAACACAAATGGATTTAGAATTATAGTTCTAAGTAATAATTACATGAAGTTACCTTTTCACAAAATTCCATCCATGAACCAATGGCACTCTTAAATCAGTCTAGCTCCTATTGGTGAGGCACATCTCAATGGTTCAATAGATGTGGGCATCCATTTAACAATTCCAATTTTGATTAAGGGCTCATTCGAGATTGACCTCCTAGTTTAAATTGAAAGCTTTCTCCCTAAGTAGCTCACAGGGACTTTGTCTATACTCTAAGATCAGTGACCTATCTTTTCTTTCTCTATGAGTACATGTATTCCTTTATCATGCTTGAGTCTATATATTAATTAAAATATGTGTTTTTCTCTTGTTTGATTTTTTTTTGGGGTGGTTAAACTTTAACCCTCCCAAACTGTGGGGACCCTTGTTATGCTTTTGATATTGTCAAAAAGGCCTCAACAAAGCAGTGTGCACATTTGTCAAATTTCATAATTTTTAAATCAACGAAACTAAAGTTTTTAATTTTTTCAAAAAATCAATTCCCTTTCATTATATTGGCCCTTCTATTTGCCCTTTCCCATTCCATGTGGAATTTCCCATTGGCCATCCTACTTCACCCTTCATACTATTACCTAAGTGCACGTATTAGATGGCAAATGCATGAGTTATTTCATAAGTAGTTTTGTTGAAAAATTGTGTCCCTCCAAGATAGATGCTTGGAGATGATCACATTTGGGCCAATGACACAAGGGTCAGTCATTTTAATGCAATACCACCTACCAACAAAACATGTGTTTCTTCAATGAACCAATGACATTTGAGTGCTGTGGGGGGTGATTATGATTATGAAATTATGATTGTTGAAAATATGGAATTTATGTTCATGAACTTTTTGTGACTTTCTGGCTCTACTGATTACACATAGAGGACAACAACAATTATGAAAATAATTTGCAAAGGGTTCTCCATGTGATCAATTTAAAAACCTAAAAAACATTGAGATCAATGTGATCAAGTTTTCTTAATTCATTGTGCACATAATCCATTTGTGCCAAATTATTTATTGGAAGTTTGATGCTGAGAAATTGTAAATACAAGTGAAACGTTCATATTTAATTTAAATATATTATGATAATCCATATTAAATTCTATTAAAAATTAACCACTAATTATTTTATTATGATTTTTTCATTGTTGGAAAACTTCATATGTTAACTTTCCATACATGAGTCCATTTTTATGATATTGAATAAAATTAAAAAAATTATGCAAGAATAAATGAAAAACTGTCACTAGGGTAGTTGATATAATTCATTATAATTTGCAACCACCTTTAGATTG